>BLSH010528091.1:1419286-1438784 GCA_018402905.1 Glandirana rugosa
AAAACAGGGGACTAAGTATCCTATCGAAGGATGTTCGGACATATCGCCGAAATCGGAACATAGATTCCTCCAGGCTGTGAACGGCAGCTTACAACCGGTCCATTAAAGGTTCCCCCTCCCTCCCGAAGAAGAATACAACGTCAAGCTCCCACACCTAGATACATTCGTCAGCAGCGTCGACGACAAGAGCCCGCACAAATTACGTCCTTGGTACAAACTAGTCCTAGCGAGATTACTGTCGGAATACCCGAAGGGTATGATATGGCCCCAGTGATAGACCCCACCGTAAGTCTCATCGACTGACTGGCATTGGCGTCTGAATGAAAGTCTCTTGCAGACCCCCAAATTCCTCACGGATGTCACCAAGGAGATTGCAGCTTATTTCCAAATGAATGCCACCCCAGATAGTGACCCCGGTATAGTATGGGAAGCCCATAAGGCTGTCATTAGAGCGATCCTGATCAAACATGGTTCCTGCATTAAACACGCCCGAGAACAGCAGCTGCGACGACTGCTTACATAGATCCACACCCTCGAACTGCAACATAAGAAGAAGCCCTCCCTCCCCCTTGGAAATTACCTGGCCAACATTCGACGGCAAGTGTCGGACCTCCTTAGATACAAGGCTAAAGCCGCTATACAGGCTTGTAGGAAGCTATCCTATGAATCAGGGGACAAAAGTGGGAGGCTTTAAGCTAGAGCCCTCAGAGACCAACGCACAGCATCCTACATACCTTATATATGTAAAGCAGACAGCTTGAAAATTTCTCTCCCCAGATACATCGCACAGGAATTTGGGGAATTTTATTCCTCTTTATATAACCTCCCACCGTCTCATTTGCCCCTCTCTTTGATAAAAGATTATCTTACCTCAGCGGATCTTCCTTGTCTCCATTCCCCAGTTTGCAAGGACCTAGAATGACCTTTCAGGATTGAAGAATTGGGGACAGCTGTGAAGATGGCCAAACCTGGGAAATCACTAGGCCCTGATGGCTTTACCATTCAATATTATAAGATGCTCTTACCCTTGGTGGGTCCCCATATGCTTAAGGTCTTCAATGACCTTGTACAGTCCACATCCTTCCCTACCGCCACCCTAATGGCCCATATATCGGTCATACCGAAAGAAGGCAAGGACTATAGGCAGATCTCGCTGATCAACGTAGATTTGAAGCTCTTCACCAAGCTCCTTGCCTCCCGACTTCAATCCCACCTGCCTCAGCTGATTCACTTGAACCAGGTGGGCTTTATTCCCACACGAGAGGCAAGGGATAATACTATTAAAGTGCTCAACCTGGTCCATCTGGCTCGGAATAGCGGCTCCCCTTGTGTCTTTCTCAGTACGGACGCTGAGAAGGCCTTTAATAGGGTGAGTTGGGATTCCATGTTTGCCACTCTGAGACATTTGGGTCTCGGAGACCAAATGCAGCAATGGATCTCCAGCGTATATTCTGACCCACAGGCTGCGGTCAAGGCGAATGGGGTGTTCTCCAAGCTGTTCCCTATCTCGAATGGTACCCGACAGGGTTGTCCCCTTTCGCAGTTATTATTTGCCCTGTCCTTGGAACCCTTCTTAAGTAGAATCAGGCTTAACTCCGATATTTCGGGACTCGAACTGGGCGATCTACATCTTAAAGTTTCTGCCTACGCCGATAATCTGCTCTTCTCCCTGTCTAATCCTAATATCTCCCTACCCAATTTAATGAAAGAATTTGACCGGTATGGGGCCTTGTTGAATCTAAAGATAAACTTTTCCAAGTCGTAAGCTATGGGAGTAGCTATACCCCCTCCGTTGCTCCGAACTTTGCAGTGCAACTTTTCCGTTAAATGGATGCCCACTGCACTGAAATATCTGGGCACTCTTATCTCCCCGAATCCAGCAGATGTATTCGCCCTCAACTTTCCTCCTTTATTCAGCAAAGTTAAGACGTTATTAGATAAGTGGCACCCAGGTCTACATTCCTGGTCCAGCCGCTGTAACATCATTAAGATGACCATTTTGCCAAAGTTTTTATATCTTTTTCAGACATTGACCATTAGTAACCGCTCTGCCTTTTTCCGTCAAGTGAATACGCTTTTACTAGATTCATTTGGGCACACAAACAACCTAGGTTAAGTAGATGCCTTATGACATTACCTAAATGTCGTGGAGGAGTGGCAGTTCCAGATGCTTTGAAATACTACCAGGCAGCTCACTTGGGACGGTTGGTAGATTGGTGTAGACATGGCGCCTTCAAGCTCTGAACAACCATTGAACAGCATTGCAGCCCAGTACCCTTGAGACGAGCGCCATGGTGCTATGCTAGCCTGCCATCTCCTCTCAAACTTCATCCCACCATAGGCCCTACACTTTGCATCTGCTCCGTGGCCTTCAAACATGCGGAACTCTCATCTGCTCACTTGCCCTTATTTCCTATCTTGGGCAACCCTGGCTTTGGCCCAGGCATGGAACTGAGCGCGCTCCATTGCCTCCTAGAAAGGGACTGTTTTCAAGCATCTCACTTTTTTAACTCAGATGCCTGGCCCTCAATCCCTATGTTGACACAACCAGATGGACATTTTAGATGGACAGGTTGACTCTATGGCAAGCGCTCCAGCTGCTTCACTTCCTGCGCTCACTGGGACTCGTGGCACACTTTAGTCGTCGCGTAATACTGTTCGAATCCTACTGTACAGAAGAGGACCCTCTCCCCCTGAAAAATTTGTTCTGCTTAGCCTAAGTGGGAGAGAGACCTTAACAGTATCTTTACGCCTACCCAAAGCCAGAACATAGTATATTTGGCCCTGACATCCACTATTTGCACTCGTACGCAAGAAAATAATTACAAGATACTAACCCACTGGTACCACACCCCGTCGATCCTGAACAAATACTCTCCTGTGATTTCAGATCACTGCTGGAGATGCCAGGGGGAGCGGGGGACCTTGCTCCATATTTAATGGACCTGCCTGAGAATTAAGAATTATTTGTCTGAGGTATGGAGAATCTACCAGCAATTCACAGACTTCCCTATCCCCGAGGATCCTGCCTTCTTTCTGCTCCACTGCTCACAAATTCCACTTAAGACATACAAAATCCTACGTCATCTGCTTAATGCGGCCAAAGCCTGTATTTCTTTGTGCTGGAGGAACCCTGACACCCCCCCTCAATTGCCATGTGGCTTAATAAAGTTAGAAGCATTAATACCTTAGAAGACCTAGTTCTCACCTTCCAAGACAGGAGGGAACAATATAGTAAGAAATGGTCCTATTGGAATATGTTTGTGTACTCGGATGAAGGTGGGGCACTATTGCAGGGATGTTCCCTTTTTTTTCTCTCCCTCTTTTTCTTCTGATCTTCTGTCGTCCCTTTTATTTAATTTTTGTTTCTTCTTTGGAAAACTGGGATGTCCATCCACTGGAACCCTGAGTGGTCACAAGCCGTTACATTGTTTTGAACTGATGGATGCTCTACCTTGTTAACTTTGTCCATACAAATAAAATAATTTGAAAAAAAGTTTTCATTTTCTTTACAAATTTTCTAAAAACATTTCTTAATAAAATGAAGTCTTCAAAATACTCACCATGCTTTAGAGAAAACGCCTTGTGGTGTTAACTCTCCAAAATGTGGTCATTTTGAGGGTGCTTCTACTGTCCTGGTGCTCCAGAGCCTCCAAAAATGTGACAGGCAGTCAGGAAATTAGATGCATAATTTATGTCCCTAGAATGCCTACAGGTGCTTTGGGCTCCTCTATATGGCTAGACTGTGAAAAAGTCTCACAAATGTGGTATCACCATATTTGTGAGGAGTAGCAGAATCTGTGTTGGGATGTAATTCTAAGTATGCCCATGATGTGTGTATGAAATATCTAATTAATTGACAACTTTGCTTACATTTTCATTTTCTTTCCTGCATTTTCCAAAAAAATGACATATTCAAAAGCCTCACTATGCCTTTCAGAAAATACAGTTGTGCTCATATGTTTACATACCCTGGCAGAATTTATGATTTTTTGGCCATTTTTCAGAGAATATGAATGCTAACACAAAAACTTTTCTTTCGCTCATGGTTAGTGTTTAGCTGAAGCCATTTATTGTCAATCAACTGTGTTTACTCTTTTTAAATCATAATGACAACAGAAACTACCAGTTCTTAATACCGTGTATTGTCCCCTTTAACATCAATGACAGCTTGAAATCTGTTGTGCTATTTTTGGATGAGGCTCTTTATCTTCTCAGGTGGTAAAGCTGCCCATTCCTCTTGGCAAAAAGCCTCCGGTGCTGTTACATGTAATTATCATGCCAACATAATGCTATGAATAGTTATAGTAATGTTTGTATAGTTGGTTATTACACTGCCATCTTGTGGTTGTTTTGGATATTGCACCTTTCCATTCTGTTTTCTAAGTGTGTTCCCTCCCATCTTCTCAGCTAATTTCCTTTTCCTGGGTCACTCTGTGATGTAACTTCCTCTTCCTGTGTCCTCTCTCTGTCTCATAAGGAAGAAGATGGCCACTCATGTGTTAGGCCTCACACAATCTGCTCACATCCTAGGACACATTACCATGTTTTGACCTGCAGATACCATATTTCAACCATCTGCCACATTCGTTGTCTGCTGTACCTGCTATTTGCAATAAATCTACACTTATGGAAGAATTGGTGTCTGGTGAGTTCAAGCTATCTGATAGACTGTCTGTGGTGATTATATATGCTTATACAGGCCAGGCATAGAAGTCTGAGCAAGGCATAAGTCACTATTACAACAGTTTGAGTCAGAATAGTCAAAACATGTGGTAGAATTCCTACAGCCTGCTGTGTAGATGTGTATGTTTAACCACTTGCCGACCGTCAACCGCAGCTTGATGGTGACAAAGTGGCTCGATATCGCAAACCGCCGGCATACGACGGCGGCTGCGAGATCGTGCAGTGTGAGCGCGCGCGCGCCACCGGAGGCGCGCCTGCACGCTCACTGTGTTCGGGGGGGGCCAGGGAGCGGGTGCAGTGGACTCAATCGCCGCCGGCTACCCGCGATGCCCCCCCCGCACTGAAAGAATGGAGGTCCGTGTAAGTAAACATGGACCTCCGTTCTGTGAGAGGGGGAAGGGCTGTGATCACAGCCTTCCTCTACATGGAAGCTGTGATCACTTCCCTTCCCCTGCTAGGGCAGCCCACACACAGTTAGAACACGCCCAGGGAACACAGTTAACCCTTAGAGCGCCCCCTGCAGGTTAACCCCTTCACTGCCAATGGCATTTACACAGTAATTTTTTATTTTTATAGCACTGATCGCTGTATAAATGCCAATGGTCCCAAAAAAGTGTAAAAAATGGTCCGACATGTGTGCCCCAATATCGCAGTACCGCTAAAAATCGCAGATCGCCGACAGTAAAAAAATAAAATAAAATAAAAACCCCAGAAATGAATTCTCATCATCCATAAACTCGGCCACTTTTGCGCAAACCAATCAATAAACGCCAATTGCGATTTTTTTTATCACAAATATGAGGAAGAATATAAATCGGCCAAAACCGATGAAAAAAAATGTTTTTTTGGATTTGTACTTTAGCAAAAAGTATGAAATTTGTTTTTTTCTTGCAAAATTGTCACTCTTCTTTTGTTTATAGCGGCAATCAGAAATGACGCAGCGATGATCAAATACCACCCAAAGAAAGCTCTATTTGTGGGGAAAAAAGGACGCAAATTTTGTTTGGGTACAACGCCGCACGACCGCGCAATTGTCAGTTAAAGCGACGCAGTGCCGAATCGCAAAAGGTGCTCTGGTCCTAAAGTGTGAAATCCTTCCGGGGCTGAAGTGGTTAATCTGCAATCAAGCTCAGTGCCATCCCCCATCCTTTGAAAGCACATGGTCGCACAAGCTTATTGCACTTCACATGTGAATGTTAAAAAACGGTTTCTCTGCATTGGACTGTGTTATCCCACCTGTCTAAGCTGCTGTTTGTCTTCTTAAAGAGACAGTAACCATTTTTTCAGAACGTGAAAAAATGTCTAAACAAGCTTCCGAACATTCTTTTATTGCTGAATCTACACGATGGCTCTGACCACACAGATGTTTAGGGAGCAGATTCTGTAGATATCGCAGCGCAAAGTGTAAGACCCAAACGCACAATAATACCAACACAGAAACTCAGTAAAAACTATGAAACCACTATAGATGAGTTTTCCAGCAATCTGTTAGAACTGTGGGACAAAACTACATACTGCATGTCAGTCTTACCAAGCTGTGATCAACAAGTTGAATTAAGAAATTCTACAGATCACCTATCTGCAGCATATGAGTGCTACCAGCGGCTGTCTGTAAGCTACACAGCTTTCTTAAAGGACTCTAATATAGAGGGCTCTTTAACAGAACTTACTAAGACAGATGAACTAAACCAACAAAGATTTCTTAGTGCAAGATGACAAGGATAAGGCAGGACTCCGCATCACTAAACTGCAGGAGACCAGATCTCATAAATCCACATCTACTAAGCTCACAACATGTTCTTCTAGATCTTCTCGCTGTAGAAGCTCAACATTAAGTGACAAGGTAATAGAGGTCCGTGCAAGTCTGGAAGCAAATAAAGTGCGAAGCTCATTTGCCAGAAAGGAAGCTGAGATAGCAGCTTACCAAGCAGAGATAACAGCTTGCCAAGCAGAGATGGCAGCTCACCAAGCAAAGGTGGAATCCCAAATAAAGATTCTGCAAGTGGAAAGGGAGGAAGCAGCTGCCCAAGCAAGGCTAAAGGTCCTTGAACAAGCAATGGGAGGAAGTATTAACTCAGACTGTTCTATTCCAGCAGAAGAGGAAGATCCAATTGAACGCACCAGTGAATATGTGCTAAGGCATAGTGTTTGCAATGATACAGAATCCTCTCCTGTACCACCTACTAACATTACTATTCAGACTCTTTAATACAGAGACCTATAACACGCACAAGCCTGAGCCTCTTCAAGTCCACAAAGCAAGCATATTCACACAAACCACTTCACCTCCTATCAATGACAAGGTGACTGCCAGCGATAAGCCACAGTTCAAGCAAAAGCCAGCAGAATCCTTAAAGACTAAACTGAATGCCTTTGCAACGTCATTTTACCCTGGTAACCCTCACCCTTACTCACCAGAGAACTTTCACACCCAAGGGGTACCACAAGTTACTTTGGAACCAAAGAGTGAGAAATCAGACTTGTCTGACTTGGCCAGATATATGATTCGCTGCAAGCTCATTAACATTAGCCTCTCAAGGTTTGATGACTGTCCAGAGAACTATAGAGCTTGGAGATCAACCTTCAAAGCATCTATTGCTGATCTCAACCTTACTGCCAAGGATGAACTTGATTTGCTCATAAAGTGGCTGGGGCCAGAATCTGCAAATCGTGTTAAAAGACAGAGCAGTACATGTTGACTACCCAGATGCAGACCTTGCTGCTGCATGGGCAAGACTTGAACAAACCTATGGCAAGCTCTGAAGCCATAGAAAGTACTCTATTCAAAAGACTGCAAAACTTTCCAAAAATAGGAAACAAAGATCATTGCAAGCTTCAAGAACTAAGTGACCTCCTCATGAAGCTACAGTTGGCAAAGGCAGACCCTCGTCTACCTGGGCTAAGCTACCTGGACACCTCCCATGGTGTGCATCCAGTGGTGTCTAAACTGCCATACAATCTGCAGGAGAAATGGGCACAATAAGGCTCAAAATATAAAAGAGACTATAACGTATCCTTTCCTACATTCTCATATTTTTCCAGGTTCATCTGTGAACAAGCCTGGATGAGGAATGATTACAGCTTCAGCGAGTCTAGCTTGCCTGCATCATCATCCTCATAAAGGTATGATAACAAAGCAGCTAAACATAGAGACTTATGTAGAGCAGTATCTGCTAAAAAGACAGACATCTCACCTCACGTATCCTCTCCCACTCACCAAAGTGATTCGGGTGATACAGATAAAGATCCAAATCGTCAGTATCCTATTCAGGAAAAACCTCACCCTCTAAAGAAATGTGGGCTTAGGGCAAAGACTGTCCAAGAACGCAGAGAGATTCTCCAGAAACTTGGAATATGCTATAGGTGCTGTGCTTCCTATGACCATTTTACTAAAAACTGTAAAGTTGCCATCAAGTGCACAGAATGCAGTAGTGACAAACATGTTACAGCTATGCATCCTGCTCCACTTCCAGACAATCCACAGCAGCCATCTGCATTGGACCCTGCATCAAATCATGGCGGGGAGCAACAAAGCCATGCTCCAGCCATTACAAACATCTCTTCTTCATGTACTGAGGTCTGTGGAGAAGGATTAAGCCACAAATGCTGTGCCAAGGTATAGTCAAAATATATCCAAAGGATCAACCTGAGAAAGCTACCAGAATGTATGCCATAATAGATGAGCAGAGCAACAGATCCCTGGTCAAGCCTAAATTCTTTGAGATTTTTGGCATAAAGGGACATGCAACACCATATACTCTCAACACCTGTTCTGGTCATGTAGAAACATCTGGCAGAAGGGCCGATGGGTTCATGGTCTCCCATATCAAGCCAAAGAAGGGCATACCCTTGCCAACATTAGTTGAGTGTGACCAAATACCAGACAACAAGGAAGAAATTCCTACTCTAGAAGCTGCATATCACCATCCCCACTTAAGGCACCTGGTTACTGATATTTCTCCAATGGACATGGATGCTGAAATACTAGTCTTGCTGGGAAGAGACATTCTCAGAGTACATAAAGTGCATCAGCAGCGCAACAGATCTGACAATGCTCCACATGCACAAAGACTTTATCTAGGCTGGGTAATAGTGCGCGATGTATGCTTGAATAGACTGCGCAAGCCGTCTGAGATCAACTCCTTCAAGACTCATGTGCTAAGAAATGGGCGTGCATCTCACTTTAGACCATGCCCTCATCACTATGAAGTAAGGGAGAAGCCTCTTGACATCATACAGGTATCTGATGTTACTCCCATCCCCTGTGATGACAACTTAGGTAGTACAGTGTTTTGTACTACACGTGATGACAACAGAACAGCCTTGTCAGTTGAAGATAGAGAGTTCATCGCAATAATGGACAGTGAACTCTACAAAGATGAATCTAACAGCTGTGTTGCACCATTACCGCTTCGTGCTACAAAAGTCAAACTTCCAAATAATCGTGAACAAGCTTTATTCAGATTCAATTTAATTGGTACGGGGTGTTGCCGCGCTATGGAATGATATGTAAAGACGTTAGCTGCTGCCCCACCTTACATCTGACAAGCAGATGCGGGTAAGTGGAAAGCAAAGGGTAGAGATGGGTACGGCGCTGCTAGAGAGATAAGGTCTGGGGATGTGGGGCGTGCAAAATGTTAAATTGGTGTATACAATGTATATCTCCAAAAAGTGCAGGTGCAGAATGCAATAAGTGTTGCCAGAGAAATAGGTCTGGGGGTGTGGGATGTGCAAAATGTTAAATAGGTGTGCAATGTACAAAAAACAATATATGTCTCCCAAAAAGTGCAAGTGCAGTATACAATATATACCTCCAAGAACACAATGTGCAATAATAAATTGATAACTCTAAAGTATTGCTTAAGGAACGAGGTCGCACGTGAGAAGAAACGATGTGGTAGATATAAAGTAAAAATAATAGATAAATGAAATATAAAAATATATATAAGTGCTAGATAAAAGTGCGAGTGCAACCTTCAAAACATTTGACACAATTCCAAAAAAATTAAAAAAATATGTAAAAAAATCAAATCCATTCCATAAGTGAACACAGAAATTTGTTATGATATTGTTCAATATGTAGTCCAAGGTAATGTATTTCCCAAAATATGGTCCAACCAATAATGTTCCAGTATATAAACCACAAGTATATAGCCTGTCAATAAGAAGAGGTGTAAGCCGGTGTTCCTACAAACAGCCACCAGATGGAGCTGAAGATAAGGTTTCTGTGGAATCTCACTCTAATGCCGGCATATGTTCCCAACCCAGGGTCCACTGTATGCGGGTTTGCGTGCCGCTCCCGGGATCCGGTACTCATGCAGTCTTGCAGCTGGAGAAGTCAGACGGTCGGGGAAGTCCGCGGCTGGTGTCCTACCGCTACTCAGCCCTGGGAACATATGCCGGCATTAGAGTGAGATTCTACAGAAACCTAATCTTCAGCTCCATCTGGTGGCTGTTTGTAGGAACACCAGCTTAAAACTCTTCTTATTGACAGCCTATATACTTGTGGCTTATATACTGGAACATTATTGGTTGGACTATATTTGGGAAAATTCACATCTTCTCAGATGCATCCACTGAGGCCATAGCAGCTGTTGCCTACCTCAACGTAAGAGACTCTCACAATCAAACCCATGTAGGGTTTCTGTTTGGCAAAGCTAAGTTAGCACCTAAGCCTGAGCACACAATTCCCAGGCTTGAACTTTGTGGGACTGTACTAGCTGTAGAAATTGCAGATTTTATACTGCGTGAGCTAGACATTCAAATAGATGACATCAAATTCTACACAGATAGCAAAGTTGTTTTGGGCTACATATACAATCGATCAAAACGCTTCTATGTCAATAACCGTGCAGAAAGAATCAGAAAATCCTCAAGGCCTGAACAATGGCATCATGTTCCATCGGAGCATAATCCGGCAGATCATGCCACCAGGCCAATGTCTGCAAGTGTCTTTGCAAACTCTTCTTGGTTGACAGGACCTGAATTCCTGCTAGATCATTCTTAAGAAATTGCACCTGAGGTTTTCAGTCTTCTAGATCGTGACAACAATCCAGAGATTCGGTCTGAAGTTAAGGCTCTTGTCACCAGATCTGAACAAAGATTCATCTTGGGTTCTCAATGCTTTGAACGTTTCTCCAAGTGGACAAGGCTTGTAAGGTTAGTCCATATTGCTCACTGCTATCACACTAAGTCCAATGATGCTGACTGTCAAGGCTGGCACTTATGCCAAAAACCTCTTTCTGCAAAGGACATTGCTGAAAGTGAACTGATCATAAATCGCAGTGAACAGAATGTCTTTAGCTCAGAAATGAAATTATCCGTGACAAGCAGGACGTTCCAAAAAACAGTCCAATTGCCAACCTGAATCCATTCATTGACAGCCATGGCATGCTAAGGGTTGGCGGCCGTTTAAACAAGGCCAAGTTGGGAGAGAAAGAACAAAATCCCCTTATCATACCTGGTCGTCATCTCTCCACCTTGCTCATACGGCACTACCATGAAAAGGTTAAGCACCAAGATAGACATTTCACAGGGGGCGCTATAAGAGCCGTAGGCCTGTGGATTGTTGGAGCAAAAAGACAGATTTCAACTATACTGCACAATTGTGTCCAATGCCGCAAGCTAAGAGGGAAACATCAGCAACAGCAAATGTCAGATTTGCCAGATGACAGATTAAGTACTGACCCACCTTTCACTCACGTCGGTCTAGATGTTTTTGGGCCATGGATGGTAACAGCATGCAGAACCCGAGGTGGCCAAGCGAATAGCAAACGTTGGGCAGTGCTGTTCACCTGCATGAGTGTGCATGCGGTACACATCGAAGTTATAGAATCCATGGATGCTTCGAGTTTTATTAATGCCTTAAGGCGATTCCTTGCCATCAGAGGGCCAGTAAAGTCATTAAGATCTGACTGTGGAACCAACTTTACTGGAGCCTGCCGAGAGTTACAGCTCAACTCTAAGCCAATCCAAGACTTTTTAACCGAAAAGGGCTGTACATGGACTTTCAATCCTCCTCATTCTTCCCATATGGGTGGCTCATGAGAGAGAATGATAGGCATTACACGTAGAATACTGGACTCTATGTTAATAGACTTGAACGCCACAAGTCTTACTCATGAGAGTTTAACTACCTTTCTGGCAGAAGTGTCTGCCATAATCAATTCAAGTCCACTTGTTCTAGTGTCTACAGATCCGGAGTCCCCAAACATCCTTATTCCAGCTACTCTCCTTACCCAGAAGCTTGGGCATGTTCCTGTTCCACCTGGAGACCTTAAAGAAGGGAATGTATACCGTGAACAATGAAAGCAAGTACAACACCTCGCCAACTGCTTCTGGAAACATTGGAAGATGGAGTATCTTTCTCTTCTGCAAGGATGCAGAAAATGGCAACATCTGAACCCTAACCTCCAAGTTGGAGACCTTGTTCTGCTCAAGGACCAGCAAGCCAAAATAATTGAATGGCCCATGGGACTCATTGTAAAGACCATTCCTAGTAATGATGGTATGGTGCGCAAGGTAGAGGTGAAGGTTGCCAGACAAGGAACTGTAAAGACTTTCCTCAGACCCATCACAGAACTTGTTTTACTCTTGCCTTTTTGGAGACTGAACTTGCCTTTTTGGGTTTGTGGGATCCAGTTTACATCACAAGAAGAATGTGCCTTGAACTTTAAGTGGCACTTCTTGATGCTTTCTTTAATTGTTGTTGTTAATTGTTGTTGCATATACATGCAAGTTAATTTTGTCTTTCAGGTCTTCAAGACAACTGCAAATTGCACCATTGTTTATTTGCATTGCATAACTACCTTTATGATATAACATAGTGGTATATACAATACCAGACGGGGAGTGTGCTGTTACATGTAATTATCATGTAAACATAATGCTATGCATAGTTCTAGTAATGTTTGTATAGTTGGTTATTACACTGCCATCTTGTGGTTGGTTTGGATATTGCACCTTTCCATTCTGTTTTCTATGTGTGCTCCCTCTCATCTTCTCAGCTAATTTCCTTTTTCTGGGTCACTCTGTGATATAACTTCCTCTTCCTGTGGCCTCTCTGTGTCTCATGAGGAAGAAGATGGCCACTCATGTTTTAGGCCTCACACAATCTGCTCGCATCCTAGGACACATTACTATGGTTTGACCTGCAGATACCATCTTTCAACCATGTGCCGCATTTGTTGTCTGCTGTACCTTCTGTTTGCAATAAATCTATGCTTATGGAAGAATCAGTGTCTGGTGAGTTCAAGCTATCTGATAAAGACTGTCCGCGGTGATTATATCTGCTTATACATACCAGGCATAGAGGTCTCAGCAAGGAATAAGTCACTATAACAACAGTTGGAGTCGGAATACCTTCAGTTCCTGGAAATTCTTGGGCTGTCTTGCATGAACTGCACGTTTGAGATCTCCCCAGAGTGGCTCAGTGATTTTGAGGTCAGGAGACTGCGATGGCCACTCCAGAACCTTCACTTTATTCTGCTGTAGCCAATGACAGGTCGACTTGGCCTTGTGTTTTGGATCATTGTCATGTTGGAATGTCTAAGTACGTCCCATGCCCAGCTTCCTGGCTGATGAATGCAAATGTTCCTCCAGTATTTTTTTTATAACATACTGCATTCATCTTGCCATCAATTTTAACCAAATTTCCTGTGCCTTTATAGTGCACACATCGCCAAAACATCAGCGATCCACCTCCCTGTTTCACAGTAGGAATGGTGTACCTTTCATCATAGGCCTTGTTGACCCTTTTCCAAATGTAGCGTTTATGGTTGTGGCCAAAAAGCTCAATTTTGGTCTCATCACTCCAAATGACTTTGTGCCAGAAGGTTTGAGGCTTGTCTTTGTGCTGTTTGGCGTATTGTAAGCGGGACACTTTGTGGCTTTATTCTGGCGACTTGACCATGCAGCTCATCTTTCTTCAAGCGCCTCCTTATTGTGCAACTTGAAACAGCCACACCACGTTTTCAGAGAGTCCTGTATTCACCTGAAGTTATTTGTGTGTTTTTCTTTGCATCCTGAGCAATTTTCCTGGCAGTTGTGGCTGAAATCTTAGTTGGTCTATGTCACATACCTGGTGGTGAAGTCTGCAACTGCCGTGGACAACCTCCCTTACAATCCTGACTCAGAAACCCCTGATATAACGAACAGGAGGCTCAAGAGTGCAGAATGGCACGGGTGCTTGACTGGAACACAGGTGCGGTGGTCACAGGTAGGGCCGGAGATGCAGCTAGCTGGAGCAGAGGAGGAACTCCGGGAAACAGCTGGCGATAGCCCCGTCCGGCTGAACCAAGCAGGTGATGCTGAATGAGAAGGCCAGAGACAGACTGGATCAAACAGCAGGCAGGCGGATCAGGAACCGAGAAGCAGGCAGAAGAATGGTCAGACACAGGCTGGGTCGGCAATGGGCTGGCAGAGGGGTACCAAGGAGCAGGCAAAAGGAACGTCAAGGGAAGCCAAAGGTCAGGGCAGGCAGATAGCAGCGGTGTCAGGATCAAGCAGGTAGATCAGAAGAACAGGTTCAGCAGATAGACAGGTAACAGGAATCTCAGGAACGTTGTAGACCAAACAGCATTGATCCCATGTCACTGTCCGGTTTAAATAGCCCCTTTGGCGCCAAGAACGGTTAAGAACGGGAATGCGCGCCTCCCGGTCGCGCGTGCACACGAACGTTCGTGACGTCCGTTCGTTCGTGCACGCACCTGCGCACCGTGTTTCTTCTTATGGAAACACAAGTTCTCCGTCTTTCCTGACAGTCTACCTGGCAGTGGTTTGGTTTCAACAGAACCCCTCATTTTCCACTTCTTGATTAGAGTTTGAACACTGCTGATTGGCATTCTCAATTCCTTGGACATCTTTTTATATCCCTTTCCTGTTTTATATACAGTTCAACTACCTTTTCCCACAGATCCTTTGACAATTATTTTGCTTTCCTCATGACTCAGAATCCAGAAACGTCAGTGGAGCACCGAATGAAAGATGCAAGGGTCTGTCAGGAGTCCAGAAACTCATTGACCTTTTATACACACACACTAATTACAAGCAAACAGATCACGGGTGAGGATGGTTACCCTTAATAGCAATTCAAACCCTTTGTGTCAACTTGTGTGCATGTTATCAGGCCAAAATCACCAGGGTATGTAAACTTTTGATCAGGGTCATTTGGGTAGTTTGTGTTGTCATTATGATTTAAAAAGAGTAAACACAGTTGGTTGATAATAAATGGCTTCAGTCAAACACTAACCATGAGTGAAAGAAATGTTTTTGTGTTATCATTCATATTCTCTGAAAACAGAAATCATATATTCTGCCAGGGTATGTAAACTTAAGAGCACAACTGTACCTTGCAATGTTTGATTGCCAAAGGGGTCATTTTGTGGGTGTTTCCACTGTCCCCATGCTCCAGGACCCCCAAAAATAGTCAGAAAATTAGATCCATAATTTGTGCTACCCAAATGTGCTCCTTGGATTTTGGGCTACTCTATGCATCTATACTGTGAAAAAGTCTCACACGTGTGGTATCCCCATACCTGGGAGGCATAGCAGAATGTGTTTTGGAGTTTAATTCGAAGTATACCTATGCTGTGTGTGAGTTTTAACTTTGAATTTCATTTATTTTTTAATTTTTCAAAAAATTGTGACAAACAACTAACTTCAACTCAAACATCACAAACCTCACCATGCCGCTTACGTAATATCTTGGACTATTTTCCAAAAAATTGTGTTATTTGGGGGGTATTTGTACTGTCGTGGCATTTTAGGGCCTCAAGTTATGAGATAGTCAGTCAGTACATCATACAAACTAGGTGGGAGTACAACTAGGGAATCCATAGTTCAGAAGGATCTGGGGGTTTTGGTAGATCATAAGCTTAATAATAGCATGCAATGCCAATCTGCGGTTTCCAAAGCAAGCAAAGTCCTCTCTAGTATTAAGAGAGGTATGGACTCCAGAGAGTGAGATATCATTTTGAACCTGTACAAATCATTGGTAAGACTTCATCTGGAATATGCAATTCAGTTTTGAGCACTGGTTCTCAAAAAGTATATCGGGGAACTGGAGAAAGTGCAGAGAAGGGCAACCAAACTAATAAGAGGCATGGGGAAAGCTTAGCTATGAGGAAGATTAGAGGAACTGAATTTATTCTCTCTTGAGAAGAGGAGATAAGGGGGACATGATCAACATGTAAAATACAGAAGGGGTCCATATAGTGAACTTCTCAGAGGACAAGGGAACACTCTTTACGTCTAGAGGAAAATAGATTTCATCTCCAAATATGGAAAGGTTTCTTCACAGTAAAAGCTGTGAAAATGTGGAATAGATTTCCTCCAAAAGGTGGGTCTGGCCAACTCAGTAGATTTTTTTTAAAAGGCCTGGATTCATTCCTAAATGTACATAATATAACTGGGTACTAATATTTATAGGTAAAGTTGATCAAGGGAATTTTTTCCCCTGATGTGGAAATTTATATCATGTTTTGCTGGGGGTTTTCGCCTTTTTCTGGATCAACTGTGTGTATAGGATTGTATGATTTTTTTAATGGTTGAACTAAATGGACTTGAGTCTTTTTTTCCCTGACTGTGAAACTATGCATCAGGACTGATACATAGTGGTTCTACTGGAATGATGCCTGCAGTGGTTTTAGTGCAGGCATCCTTTTAGTGGTTCTACTGGAATGATGCCTGCAGACATGTTCAGGAGGTGTTCGGCCCACCTCTATAACTATTCCTAAAAATGGTCCCTCCTCCCTCCTGCTACCTACCCTGCAGCTGTGTAATTACCTTTTATAAAGCCTAGCTCCATGGTTTATGTGCCTTTTAAATAGGTATTTTTAACTATACTAGAGGATTTGGAATGCGGCTTTTCAGCAATTGCTCAATGTTGGTCTATTTAGCAGTGCATAGATTTATCCTCCTCTGGACCCTTACGCCCTAAATGTTGCGTCATCACATCAGCCACTTCCAGCGATATGTTGACATTGGAGCCCTTCTAATAAAGATTCAACTCCAGGCAATCATAGTTTATAAATATAAATCGTAATATATATCTTAGATTTCCAATCTCCAAAAGGTGTTCTCAATAGTGCAAACAAAATACAAAGTAATTATATGCAGTCCCAAAAACAGACTGGCGTTTTGGGTGGAATTTTCACTGCACAGAGACAAAAAACTTTTTTTCACGTTAATTTATTTTTGGGACTGCATATAATTAATTTGTATTTTGTTTGCACTATTGAGAACACCTTTTGGCAATTGGAAAGCTAAGATATATATTATGATTTATATTTTTTATAATATATGTAATTTATACAATTATCACAGATAGGAAATTACTATATGTAATATTTATTTTCTCACATTGCACGATTTGCACATTCATTTATAAGGAGTTTTTGATAGCGTAGCCCTGTTTTTCTTCTTTTTTCTTGCAACATTTATTTTCAACCTAAAGGGTGAAATCTACCAGCAGCTGCTAGCGCTTTATTTCAATTGTACACAAATTAGCACTATTGTTGGCGCAAGTGAGTATATATTTTTCAATCAGTTTATGATTACGGTTTATTTGAAGAATCACACCCTTTTGACTGTGTCATCTTGAGACCATTTAACTCAATGTTCGGACACTTCAACTGTCATAGGTCCAGATTTAGAGGCTTATTTATGGTACTTACAAATGTATATCTTGGGACTGCAGATATTCATTTATAATTAAACCAGCCTCTATTATGAGTGTCGTCAACCCGTCGATTGTGATCTACCAGTTCATCCTGGCCAGGTGACTGGTAGATCACGCCCTTGGATTGTCCACCCGCCCTCTGCAGAGTCTCAAACTTAGTGGAGTCGGAAGCAGTGGGACCGCACCATCAGTGGAGAGAGCAGCCGACTGCATCAGCTGATACCACTTCTATAGTTCCGGCTGCAGTCCCAGGCGGAGTGATATCAACTGCACTCCACCTCTCTGTATCCCTGCTTAAGCCAGGATACAAAGAGGTGAAGTGCAGTTGATATCACTCCATCTGGGACTGCAGTTGGATACTTGTCAGCATCAGCTGCAAGAGAGAAAGTAGATGAGCTCTGTGGTGTACTGACAGGACTCTTCTGTAATATTCTTGTTCAGAGCAGAGGGTTCACGGTAGTAAGGTTTCTTTACATTTGCAGTTTGGGGGCAGTAAAACCCCACAGTTGAGCCGTGTTGTATTGCCTCCTCATCACCTGCTTTAACCCCTTAGACCCTACAGTAGCATGCTGCAACCCAGTGCATTGCATGCAGTTGCGGGGCACTTGCACAGTGGCCCAATTCACTTAAATGGGTTGCAATCACCCAAATGTGACAGGAGGTATAATTACTGCCACAGCATGTGTACACCCTTCGCTGCTGCCTCTACAGCTAAAGGGGGTAGGGATTGGGGGCTGTAAAACTTCAGCTCAATCACAGGGTTTTACCACCCCCGACCTCACGTGCAATTAAGGGCTTATCCACAAGGGCAGCAGGCACTGACGCTCCTCTGAAAAGTGATGCAAGTGCATTGGACAGGTGGCAATAGGTTTCATCCTCACTGCCTGATTTAAACCTAGAATTGCTGTGCAATACACGCGATTGTGGCATGATAGTATGGCAAACAAAGTATTAAATCAGGTGTAAGGAGTTGACATTGGGTGACTCGGGTAACACTGTGCCCGGTGATCTTTGACTTCTCCCGTGTTCCCAGGTAGATCTCCACCTCTCCAAAGTTGCCTACCCCTGCTCTATAGCATATGGGGATGGGAGAGGGAGGCATTTATTAGTAGAGTTGAGCGAACCCGAACTGTAAAGTTCGGGTCCGTACCGAACTTTGGGGTGTCCGGGACCCGAACATTTCAAAAAACGTTCAGGTTCTGGTAGTTGATCACGCATGTTGAATAGCTGCAGGGCAGCCAATCAACAAGCGTTTCACTAGTATGCCCTTAGAAGCCATCACAGCCATGCCTACTAATGGCATGGCTGTGAATGGCCAGTGCATCATGTGACCCAGCCTCTTTATAAGCTGGAGTCACTTAGTGCTGCAGTCACATGCTCTCTGAGACTCTGACTAGTATAGGGAGAGGAAGCTGCCGGCGCTGTGAGGGACAGATTGCAGATATTTTAACATCTCATCCTGAATTACAGAACGATCTGATTCTGGACTAATTAGAGATTACTACTACTGCTGCTTTGAGTGACAGATTGCAGATCTCACCCTGCATTACAGAACGATCTGACTGCACTAGGTAGAGGCTTCTGCTTAGAGGGACAGATTATTGTTCTAAAATCATCTCCTAGTTCTATAGGGTCAGGTTCCAGCTATTGCTGTAAGGGACAGATTATTGTTAAAAAATCATCACCTACTCCTATAGGGCCAGGTTCCAGCTGTTGCTGTAAGGGACAGATTATTGTTCTATAATCATCTCCTAGTTCTAAAGGGAGAGGTTCCAGCTGTTGCTGTAAGGGACAGATTATCGTTCAAAAATCAGCGCCTACTCTTATAGGGCCAGGTTCCAGCTGTTGCTGTAAGGGACAGATTATTGTTCAAAAATCATCACCTACTCCTATAGGGCCAGGTTCCAGCTGTTGCTGTAAGGGACAGATTATTGTGCAAAAATCATCTCCTAGTTCTAAAGGGAGAGGTTCTAGCTGTTGCTGTAAGGGACAGATTATTGTTCAAAAATCATTGCCTACTCCTATAGGGTCAGGTTCCAGCTGTTGCTGTAAGGGACAGATTATTGTTCAAAAATCATTGCCTACTCCTATAGGGCAAGGTTCCAGCTGTTGCTGTAAGGGACAGATTATTGT
>BLSH010528091.1:1453790-1468850 GCA_018402905.1 Glandirana rugosa
TCTAGAAACGTACGTCCCCCTTACCCTAGGGGTAATCAGAGCTCGGAAGAGTTTATACTCGATTGATTTTCGACATCTTTTTCGGGATTCCATGATTGAATTCATATCATTGGTGGACGGTCACTTATTGTTTCAACATAATCACTTTGATTATCATTTGTTTATTTCAACTATTAGGTTGGCGCTTATTATTCGTTTGTAATCTTTGAAGTGAACAGATCCACCTCGGGCATCCTGGCACCTCCCCCCCCCCACCAAGTTTAAGTGATCCATAAGAAAATTGGTTGATTTAGCGACTGCTCCATCTGTTTTATCACATTTGGACTTAGGAAATCTGCCAGGGTGTTGTCTATCCCCTTTAGATGGACAGCTGAGATGGATCTGATGTTTGATTCGGCCCACAACAGTATCGCTTCTGCCAGTCCCATTAGGTGCAGAGACTTTTTTCCTCCTTATCTGTTCAGATATGTCACTGTTGTGGCATTGTTTGACTGGGTTTGGACATCTTTGCCCTGAATCACTGCTTGACACGACCTTAGGGCTTTTTCTACAGCTTTTAGTTAGCTCATATTTGAGAAGGCTCGAGACTAATGGGGATCCCATTCCCCCTGCATGCAAAGATCTGCCATGTGCACTCCCCACCCCAGGGTGCTGGCATCTATGGTGATCTGCATCTGGTTGCCCTGCGTCCTTCGGTGTAGCGAAGAGGGTTGAGCCACCACCGAAGTGCTCTCCTGACCGAGCATGGGACTGGCCAGAAGATGATTTTGCAGATGCCTTATGTGTAGCTGTGCCCAAGTGAGTAATCAAGGATGTCATTAGTCCTAGTGCTGCCATTCCCTGCCTAATGGTCATAGATTTGGCCCTCATCAGAGATGCTATTGCCTCTGACTTCTTGGGTCTTTTCTTCCGTTAGGAAAATTTTGGTCACTCTGGCATCTAGCACATAGCCCAAGTATAAAACCCTCTGGTTTGGGACCAATTGAGATTTTTCGGCACTTGCTATCCATCCTAGATCTTGCAAGTAGGAGATACTCGTCCACAGATTGGTTGCCAGACTCTCTGTTGATTCTGCAAAGAACAACAGGTCGTTTAGATGTGGTACCACACCTATGCCCTGTTGCCTTAAGTTTTTTTTAGAGCTTCTGCCATTATTTTTGCGAAGATCCTGGGCGCAGAAGAGATGCCGAAAGGCAAGGATGTGTACTGTAGGTGCAGGGTAGTTGCTGGCCCTGGACCGCGAATGTTCAGTATCTTTGATGGCTTATTTTCACTGGCACATGGAGATAGGCGTCTTGCAAGTCCTGAACCTCTTGTACTTTATCTTTTTGTTGAGCGGTTTGAGGTTCAGTATGAGTCTTAGTTTCCCTGATGGTTTCTCTCGCATATATGTGTGGGTAAAAACATGTTTTTTCTTTTTCCGGCTATATGGAAGCCGTGATCACTCCCCTTCCCCTGCCAGTCAAACACTAATTCAGTTACAACACACCCACTGAACACAGTTAACCCTTAGAGCGCCCCCCCAAGTTAACCCCTTCACAGTCAATGGCATTTACACAGTAATCAATGCATTTTTATAGCACTGATCGCTGTATAAATGCCAATGATCCCAAAAAAAGTGTCAAAATGGTCCGACATGACAGCCGCAATATTGCAGTACCGCTAAACATCGCAGATCGCCGCCATTACTAGTAAAAAATAAAAACCCCAGAAATGAATTCTCGTCATCCGTAAACGTGGCAACTTTTGTGCAAACCAATCAATAAATGCCGATTGCGATTTTTTTTTTTTCACAAATATGAGGAATAATATAAATCGGCCAAAACCGTTGAAAAAAATGTTTTTTTTTTTCTCTATTTGTGGGAAATAAAGGAAGCAAATTTTGTTTGGGTACAACGTCGCACGACCGCGCAATTGTCAGTTAAAGCGACGCAGTGCCGAATCGCAAAAAGTGCTCTGGTCCTTAAGTGTGAAATCCTTCCGGGGCTGAAGTGGCTAAGAAACAAAGATAAAAAACCTTCTGCCTTTACAACCACTTTAAGAGAGGTATGGGCCCCAGAGAGATAATTTTGCCCCTGTACAAATCAGACCTCACCTGGAATATGCAGTTCAGTTTTGGGGACCAGTTCTTAAAAAGGATATTGGGGAACTGAAGAAAGTGCAGAGAAAGGCAACCAAACTCATAAGAGGCATAGAGGAGCTTAGCTATGAGAAAAGATTAGAGTAACTGAATTTTTCTCCTTACGTTCACTGACAGACGCAGCTCTTCATTTACTTTGCGGGTTTTATGTTCGTCCCACTAGGAGTTAACTAGGCAGGGAAAAGAAACAGCTGGCCCCGCCCCTGGGGGCCGTCCTCTCTTCCTACATCAAACCCCCTCATAGCATAGCTCCTCAGTTTCAATGCCTAGTTCGCAAGGAGTTGCCCTGGCTTCCCTTCAGGGGAACTGCGGTCCTATTGTGACCATTTTTTACTTTTATTTTTATTTTTCAACAATCAAGATGATCTGTCTATCAAGAAGCCGGTCGGGGCATAGAGAGCCCTGGAGCTCTGTACTTTCCCCGGCCTGGTCAACATGATGCGAAGCCAGTCCCGCTGTACATGGACCCGCCGCATCCTGCCCGTTCCATGCGGGCGGCCCGGGGTAAAATCCCCGTTAGTGCCCTTTACCGATGCGATTCGGCAGGGCGACTTTGGGCCTGCAGAATACCGCCATGAGTGGGCGGAAAGTCTGCGATTGGGTGGCTACCCGCTGCGTCGGACTGGTAAGTGAGCGCCCTGCCTTCCCCCCCTTTCAGGGGCATGAAGGGGGCCCGACGACCTGCACACAAAACTGCGATTTTCACAAAAATTGTCACGGGGTAGCCACTGGGGGGACACTATAGCTCCCAATCTTGCCCCCGCCTCACCCCGCCCCCCCAGCACCACCGCGATTGTCTTGGCCTTTTCGTTCGAATCGCCATGCGGCGACCGGCTGCCATTTTGCGGCGGACCGACGCCATTTTGCCGTAGCCACGGACATTTTAAGCCTATGGGCTTTCCCTCTAGCGCTCAGTGCGGCCGTTTTCGGTACTGCACATTTCCTGAAGGGTGTGTTTTGGCCTCTAGTGTTTCACGGCGGCCATTTTGACTGCATGCTCTGCAATCTACACGTGGCTGCAGCTTCTCCCTTCTCCCAGGAACGGCGGTGATACGGGCAGCGCAGCTCTTCTGACGATCTGCACTGTAACGGGCAGCGGAACAGCAAGTATAGCTGGGCTCCCTCCGGGTGCTGGTGGGTGCTGTCCTCAGTATAGGCCTGTGGGTGTGTGGCTGTGTGGGGGCGCCCCTTCTATTCCTGTGCCATTTTCTGGGGAAACTATGTCAGATCTCCCTGCTGAGGTGGCATCAGCAGCGACGCAATCTGATCAAGGGGCCTTTCTGAACCAGCTGCGGGTGGTTTTTAATGAATTTTTCCCCCGTGGGGGCGCCGCTCAGCGGGTCCCCAAGAAGCGTCCCCCTCCCCCTCATTTGTCAGGGGAGGATTCGGAGCAGGATGTGGCCTCAGGGGTCTCAGGGACCCCAGCGGACCTGTCTGATGAGGAAACGGGAGGCGACAGTGTTCTAACTGAAGGGGACCAGGGGCCAGCAGCTGCGCAAGAAAAAGCACTAGTTGCCGCCATTATCGCTGGCATTCGCACTAAGTTGCAGCTGAATCAAGATGGTGAATCACGATCTGCTGCGTATGTGTGCGGGTCTTCTAGGCCCCCCAGGGCCCCCAAGACCTATCCTTACAACAAATTTTTTGACCATTTCCTATATCGTGAATGGCAGCGCCCACAACGTTCCTCCTCACTGACGACCCGCCTTCTCAGCTTTGGGATTCCACTTAACCATTCCTGACGCTCTACCCTTTGTCAGATCGGTCAGATGGACGGCAATGGTGGCAAAGTCAGGGATGAAGCGTCGGTAATACCCTGTAATCCCCAGGAAGGCCTGAACCTGTTTCTTGTTCACTGGTTGGGGCCACTTTTGATTGGCCTTGATCTTATTGGTTTGGGGCTTAATCAGACCTTGACCAATCACGTACCCAAGGTATTTGGCCTCCTCGAGACCTATGGCACACTTCTTCGGGTTGACTGTTAAACCTGCTACCCTCAGTGAATCTACCACTGCTTGCACCCGGGACATATGCAATTTCCAATCTGGGCTGCTGCATAGGGCCAGTGCAGCCTCAAAGCCTTGTCCATCATTCTCTGAAAGGATGCAAGGGCCCCATGCAGACCAAATGGCATTCATTTGTATTGGAAGCACCCCTCGGGGGCAGAAAAGGTAGTTTTTCCTTTGCTGACTCCTTTGCTGGTCTAGGGTTGTTATGCAACGAGCCCCTCCCAACCTATCCACAAGTTCGTCAACCCGCAGTATAGGGTATGCGTAAAACTTAGACACTTCATTCAGCTTACAGAACTGGATAGTGCCATCGAGCTTTGGGACCAGTAATATAGGGCTTGACCAGGCGCTCCTACCACATCTAACTCCAACATGGTTTTTATTTCTTTCGCCACTGCCTCTCGTCTAGCCTAGTTCCGTGATTATGTCATATTGTAGCACAGTGGTCAGTCCGGGTATGGAAGAGAAAAAGTCTCTATTTTTACTGACAAGTTCGGTTATGGGGACATCTGGGGTTAGGGGTAACCTGTCCTTTTGGGACGTGGGCATTGCCAATAAACTCTCCCTGTCTTTCCACGGTTTTAGGAGATTAACATGGTAAATCTGCTTTCCTTTTCCCAGGCTGGTAAACTTTGTAGATTACTTCCCCTACTCTTTCCCTAATCTCAAAGGGACCCTGCCACTTTGCCAGGAATTTACTTTGGACCGTGGGGACACCAGCACTCTGTCCCCGGGGTTGAAAGTTCGGGTTTTGGCACCACGATTTTAAACCCTTCTCTGGGCCTCCTGGGCTTGCTCCATATGCTCTTGTACAAGTGGCAGGACAGCTGTGATTCGATCCTGCATAAAAGAGACGTGCTCGATCATGCTTCTATATGTGGTGGCCTCTCCCTCCCACGTCTCCTTTGTGACATCTAGCAACCCCCTGGGATGTCTACCATACAAGAGTTCAAAGTGGGAATACCCCATAGATGCCTGCAGAACCTCTCATATGGCAAACATGAGGTACAGCAGCAAAAAATCCCAATTTCTCCCATCTGTATCCACCACCTTTTTTTAGCAAACTCTTGAGGGTCTTGTTAAACCTTTCCACCAGACCCCGTCAGTTTGGGGGTGGTAAACAGAGGTACAGATTTTGTACAAATTACACAATTCTCTGGTCACTCTGGACATGAACGGGGTACCCTGATCCGTCAAGATTTCTTTGGGAATCCCCACCCGACTAAACACCTGGACCAGTTCTTTGGCGATTGTCTTAGTGGAGGTGATCCGCAAGGGTATGGCCTCGGGATAGCGGGTCGCATAGTCCAGTATCACCAGGATGTGCTGGTGTCCCCGGGCAGATTTTACTACTAGTCCCACGAAATCCATGCCAATTCGCTCAAATGGCGCTTCAATTATAGGAAGTGGGAAAAGGGGACTACGAAAATGCGGTGACGGGGCCGTCATTTGACACTCAGAGCATGACTCACAGTATTCTTTGACGTCTGCATACAACCCAGGCCAGAAGAATCTCTGAGTTATCCGTTATCCTCTCCCTGGTTTTCTCCATACCCAGATGTCCCCCCATTACATGACCATGGGCCAGATCTAGCACTATCTGGCAGAAGGGTTTGGGAACCACTAGCTGTTCCAGTTTTTAAACGCCATGTAGGGAAGACACCCCCCAATTAGGGTCCACAGGTTTCCCATCCATCACCTTCATGTTTCCTCTGGCTCTGAGGAGAGTAACATCCCGTAGTTGTTCTGTACAGAAGTCCTCTCTCCGGACTTCTAAGTCAGGAACTACATTCGGTTCACACTCACGGTCAGGGACAGAGACATGGTCTGGGACATTACCTATCTTCTGGGAGCTATCTTCCAGCTCCCCAGCCATTCCGTTTAGCAAAAAGGGTCTGATGAGAACTCCCATGCCTCCTCAGCAGGGGGGAGTTCTTTCCTCCAGGCTCTCTGTGCCTTCCCACAACCTCCAAAAATGGGGAAAACCCCTCCCTACTAGGACTTCATGAAGCAGGGAAGGTACCACTCCCACTCAATGGGTCACTCTGCCACAAGGGGTGTCAATTTCCACCAGCGCCGTCTGGTAGTCACGAGTGTCCCCATGGATGCAAATGACCCCGACAGTGCTAGGGTGTAACCTGGCCGGATTTACACAGCTGCTTTTGACCAACGTTATCACATTACCAGAGTCAAGCAGCGCAGTGATGAGTTTCCCGTCAATAGCAATCACACACATTTGCTTCTCCATGTGACTTGAGCATGATACTATACATGCGACCTGTGAAAAAAAGAGAAATATGTCCTCATATAAGCATTATCACATTGCACGGGTTCAGCATTCAGGGGACAATTGACATCAATATGTCCAAATGCATGGCATTGGTAGCACTGTATGTGTTCTATACCCAGTCCTCTCAAGGGTCCCCAAGACCTTCCTGGCTTCTTTGGCCAGTCTCCAGGTCTAGAGCCCCTAGTCTCTTTAACCGTATCAATTTTATCAAATTTCACCTCGCCCTGAACCCTGGAACAGTCTTACCGGGCGATCTTTCACCTCTAGAGACATGGCAGTGGGGCGCAACAAGTCCCCAGCAGCTGTGTATCTCTCAATGAGGTCCACCAGTTGGCTTGCAGTTTTGGAGTCCCCATGGCTGATCCATTGCCTCAAAGCAGCAGGGAGTGCCCGTAGGTAGCGGTCCATGACCACACACTCCACAATCTGGGGACCTGGCAAAGTCTCTGGCTGTAGCCATTTCCTGGTAAGGTGAACTAGGTCAAACATCTGAATGGGGTGGCTTGGTGGTGCGATAGGTCCACTGATGCACGAGTTGGGCCCGCACTGCCATGGTGACCTCCACACGTGCAAGTATCTCTGCCTTTAGAGTCTCAGTCCTGGGCCTTATCCATTTCAAGATCGATATAGGCTTTTTGGGGTTCGCTAGCGAAGAATGGTGCTAGCAGTCCTGCCCACTGTTCTTTTGGCCATCCTTCGCGAAGAGCGACTCTTTCAATGGCCGTGAGGTACGCCTCCACGTCATCCGTAGGTGTCATCTTCTGCATGTGGTAAGAAGCGCGTACCAACCTTGGTTCCACTGTCATGGGAGGTGTGGGCTCTTTTTTTTTTTTTTTTTTAAACTCCAGCAGGGCCTCTGCAAACGGTCAGTTCATATCCTGTTGAGCCACTTGCTGTGCTGCGACAGCCTGGCGACTCTCCTCTCGCTGAGCTGCAATGGTCTGGTGACTCTCCTCTCATTGAGCTGCAGTGGCCTCTGCAACCCAGAGGTTGGTTTCCTGCAGGGCTTGAGTGTTGTGCTGCAGCAGCCTCTGCGACCTGTCAGTTGGTTTCCCGTTGGGCTGCATTGGCTTGCAGCAGGGCCTTCAACATGTCTTCCATCTTTGAAAGTTGCCACGCTAAACTTCACCACGTGTTGGAGATTAGCTCATGGGGATCACTTTTCAGGGGAAAAGATTCAGCATGGATGTCAGTTTCTTAAAATCTGTCAGCTTGCCAGGTTTATTATTTCAGGTTTGCAAGTTCAAAACACAAACAAAAAACAGAAAAAAAACCTTGCCGCCTGGCGCTAAACTAAACAAACAGATTCCTCTCTATACAGTGTGGGGCTGTCCCCAACACCCACAAAACATAAGCACATTGCAAACCTTGTTCTTAGAGTTTAAATTAGCACACAGAGATCTCAGCTTTCTCCCTCTGAGATCCAGGATCAAGCTCTCCTCTCTTCCTGGTCATTAAATGCAGGTGGAGAGGGGTTTGAGTGGACCACACATTCCAGGCTGGAACCAACTCTGCCATGGTGTCCGGCAAAACCCGGATTGGACTCCCGCTAGGCGCCTCAAAAGGATTGCATTCGAGGCGACATGTATCGCCCCACCCATTGTGGTGCCTCGCATAGCATCACAATACAAAACGATTACAATATTAGGAATACAATACAAGGCTGACAAATATATCAAGCAAGGTGCCTAGCAAATAAGCAGAAACAATGGTTTTTAACAGTAGAAATACACTTAAAGTGGTAGTAAACCCTCCTATCATTTTCAGCAAAGGAAGCTGCCATCTTTGCCTCTGTTTAATCTACAACTGCCATGATGCTGCACATGTGATCAGCTATGACACCAGCCATTGGATGGTTTGACAGTTTGGTTTAGAGCACAACCAATGGGAGCGTTACATTTCCGGCACGTGACTGGTTTTTAACCTGTTAAATGCATGGGTTTACTACCGCTTTCGTGTTCGTGATCTCCGCTGACAAGGACTCAGGCTTCTTAAGCAGTTGCTGGAAATCAGGTGTCTTCTTCTTGGCTGGTACAGACTTTTTCTCTTTGGTCTTAAGGCTTGATGAGAGTCCCTTCTATCAATCTCTGCTGCTCGCTTTTATTTGGGCTTTTATTAACAATGGTTACAAACCTGTTCACCTCAACAACCGATTGTTCCAACTGTCAACAGTTCCCATTGTTTAAGGACAGCCTGTGTACTTGTTACCAAGGCATTCGTTTTAGAAGTATCCTCAAACTCAACAGTAACCTGATTTTGGTTTCTATCTAAACAGATTGATATAAAATATATTAATGATTTTTCTAACTAACGCAACGAATCCTGCCCTTGATTTTTCTCTTAGACTCCACATAGACTAATAACCCATACTAACCATTTATTTGCCTGGAATTCAACTCGCTCCTATATTTCTGCCCCTAAGAAGGTGTTTCAGTCTTTGGCTAAAAGTTCATTAGAAGGCCCATTCTAAATTACTTTCGAAACAAGTCCAGGCTTGTAATAATTTAAAAACCTTGCTCCCCACAGCTCTTGCGGTTTTCCATTATTCTGTCCAATAATAAACCACTTTTCTCTGGTCTTCCTATGGATCAAATCAGAGACAGCCTGTGGAGTAGAAAACAAAGCAGATTATCTGTTCCTTCTAAGGCCTCATACACACGGGCGTTTTATAATAAATAAGCAAAACGCCAGGTCCGACGTTTTTTAAAAAATCGGCGGTTTTTGTGGCGTTTTGCATCGGCGTTCGCGAGCGTTAGTGAGCGTCAGCGTCAATAGGCGTTTTTAAAAAAAAAATCAGTCCTCTGCTATTTTTCAACCTAAAAACGACGGCGTCAAAAAAACGCTTGTTAACGCCGGTACGGCGTTAGCGGGCGTTAGCAAGCGTTAGTGAGCGGTTTGCCAATTGGCGTCAAAAAACGGCAAAACGCTACAGCTACAGAACGCGATGGTCCCGCGTTCTAAAAACAGCTCACTAACGCCGACGCCCTCTACTGCTCACTAACACCCGCGTTTTTAGAAGGCCATTGAATAACATGGAGAGCTGCAAAAAACGCCTACAAACGCCAGCGTGCAAAACGCCCGTGTGTATGAGGCCTTATAATACATAAACAGTAGACCTTTACCCTTCAGCTACAATCTTTCCTATAACTAGCTTCTTGCCTGGATCTCTGATCAATACTTTGCCACCTTTCTGTATCCACTTCTGACCCTGGAGTGTATTTTACTAGGCGGTACCAGGATCCCTTGTGGGGGTATTTGGCTAAGCCATCTGCCTCCTCTTTTAGAGCACCATTGTGGACTTTGGAGTTTGATGGCTTGAGTGAAGCATTTGGCTGTCTTTACATCACGAGCAGCAAATCTTTTTAACTGATATAGTTGTTTCCAAATAGATCTTTTTTGACATTCTCATAGTGATAGGGTGAGTAAAGCCCTCTCTGGTAAAAGGGGATTGTGCACTTATGAGGCAATGACAATCAGACACCTTTAATATTATAATAAAATATGTTCTCTCTTCCACAGAAATTATTTAATGATTATTTACTCGGGACCTCTGATGAAGGTTATTTCCAAAATGCACTAGGTGCCATTATCCTCTATCATGTAATGATCATGGTTACTATGGTTGAATTTTTTAATTCTGTATAGCATGTGATACTTTTAATCATTGTAGCAATAAAAATATAATTTTTACATATACTGTATATATGACTATTTTTGTGCCTCAAAAATCCCACCCCAGAGGGCTTTCACTTTACTAAAGAACATCTATAAAGAGAAGAGGAAATATACTGATATTTCCCAGAATATTACTGCTGTTTATACTGGAAGGTTTGATGCCTCACTTTCCGCTCTTGCGAAGAAGTATCCAATAACCAATCTGAGTCCCAGCCACTGTCCTGAAGCTCATCTGCCAATGCAAATATAACTTCAAACCTTCCGGTGAGATTCCCTCTCATCCCTAGATAGGCTTCAGATACGTCACTCTTGGTTTCTTTGTCATGGAAAGCAGTAACATGGTACCTATTAAGCCCTGTTCTTTCAGGAACGTTATGTAAATACTGAACTTTGCACTCTAGCTGTGGAATCTGTGCCCCAGCACCTACCATCCTCTCATATGGTGTGCTTTTGGCTATTGGCCTAGATTTAACAACATGACTACCTGTGTGAGGACCCGATCCCACCCCCTTAGTGTATGTGTAAGTTTGCTTATCTGGTCCTTCAATAGCCCTTTCAATAAAACCAGCTGCCTGTCGATGGTATGGGATGTGGCACAACCAGTACACTCCAGAATCTTTGGCTCATTACTGTACTGTTGACCCGGTGAAGTGTGAGCAGTTATTTTTGACTCATTTGGGACAACCATAAGCAACAACAAGTTTCTGGAGCAGTTGAAGCATTGCGGCTTGATCTGCACGTTTGCAAGGATGAACAAGCAAAAGTTCTGAATAGTTGTCCACAGCAGTGCAACAATATCTCAAGTCCATTGCTTCCCCGGGGCAGGGGACTGATGAAGTCAATCTGTCGAATCTCTGCAGGCCTCTCGCCACTCCAATTCCAGTCTTCTGCAGGACTGTGCCTGTACTCGGGTTGTAGGCCGCTGCTGTCCATTTACGCCCAGACAAGGTGTCAGGTTCTGGGCTACAGCTGCCCTAGTGGTTAGTCCATTATCTCTCACCCATCCTGCTATTGGCAATGCAGTATGGATGGTGACTCTGTCCTTTCCTGTAATGGTCTCTACATGTTGAAGTCCTGTGTAAGCCCTAAACCGGTACTTCTCTAGGGGCGTGTATCACTTCTGTGTCCCTGTCAGTTGCTTGGGCCAAAATCCAATGGCTGTTCTCTGTTCTTTTTATGTCTGCCACAGATTCCAAGATATGGTACTATGCTGCTCCACTACATCCAGCTGAAATGGTACTCCTTGTCTCATGGGTCCCAGTCCCTGATGCTGGAAAATGGCTTCTTTAGCAGTCAGGAATACGGTCCACTGCTCTGAACCCCATGAGAACTCAGTCTTTTTCCTGGTGACATTGTATATTGGTCTCAGGATCAGTCCAAGATGTCGGATGAACAATTTCCAGAATCTCACAGCTCCAATGAACTTCTTTGCTTCCTAGAATTAAAACAAACCATGGATGAACAAAGTCAACCATAAAAATAAACATAGGACTTTAGAGGATTGGTGTGAGGTCTAAGTGAGCACAGACTACCATATTTTAAAATTTAATTCTTTATTCTTTCATATTTGGAATCATATATTTGTTAAAAGATAATATAGTTAGCGACCATACACAATAGTTCCAGTATATGTGTCTATACATACAGTAATACATAGAGAGCAATTCAGGTGGAATAGCAATCAACGTTTCGCAATATTAATTGCTTCTTCAGGATTTATTCCCCTTTTGCCATGCTTGTCTATTAATCAAAACACAGAGTATCAGTATATGTTATACATTGTTCATATAACACATAATGACATTGCCTTGTCTCATAATTTGTGCTCACCCTTTCTCTCTTGGTATCGCCAGGAAGGTCGCGCCGTTCATGTCCAATTGGTCAAGGATAAAAACCCCCAATCTCGTAAGCAGGTGGTGCCAGGTCCACCTTCCACAGGCTGGATGGACAATGGATTATCCCTCAGTAGTGGCCACAGCTTATTTGGTTCTATCCAGAATCAATATCTATGAAACAGGTATATATCAGTTTAAAACAGCCCATATGTAGCGGCACTCTATGCAACACATATATACTTAGGGCCATCCTTGCATTCTACCTCTAGGGGGTGCACCTCATCATTCCCAAAGGAGAATTAAAATTAAGGGGCACATTATCAGGACCAGGGGGGAAGGAGAGAGAAACAAGACCCCCATCCGTACCCACATATGTCCCCCCATATATATATATGGACATAGCCCCCAGTACCGGCCCCGCTCTCCACAAGGAGACCCAGCCTACACAAAACAACACCTTGTTATGAAGATCTTTTATCTCCTGCTCTTACCAAAACAGGTCCAGGCCGGGGATACGTGGCAGCGGGGCTTCCATGCCTCCACGCTTAGCTGCGTCCCCGGCCTTAATGAGGATAATCTATGCGGAAGTGACGGAGCCGTTCGGCTCCCCTAGCGTCACTTCCGCATTGGAGTCTGCATGACGGCGCATGCGCGAGGTCCCCGAGGCCGGCGGATACATACACATCCGCCGCCATCGTGGGATGCCGGGCATCGCCACCTCCCCCAGGTGTATATGCACCTGGGGGGGATAGAGACAGGGCAGGGCCCTATGTAAGAGCTCCACCACTACTCCCAGACTTCCACATTGCCCAACCCTTTACCAAAGGAGGCGGAGGGAAATATAGGGAGTTGATCCATCCCGACCGGGACCACATACAGCGCCACCTGCCGACAGTCACAAGAAAGAGCTTGATATTGAAACCATTATTAAACAAAAACATCTGTGAATTTAAAATGAAAAAAGAAAAATGAAAATATAGTTATGATTAGAATACAACCAACTCATATGAAGAAAAAACAATACTTATAAGTACATATACCAATATGAAACATCATTGCTTATACCCAGATCAGACACAACAAAGATCATATATGGTGGATCATAGAGTAGTCCATTATCCTGATCCCAAGCAGGGAGGGCCAATTACCTAGAGGAAAGCATTAACCATAAGGGATGTGTTTAATCCTGGATACTCAGTGGCTCTTTGGTTATATATCCATTTTGCCTCCTTCCTTAGGATTGCTGCATCCCAATTCCCTCCCCGGGGATTCGGGTATACCCTCTCCAACACAAAGAATGATACAGATGAAGGGTCAAAACTGTGATTGAGCCCCAGGTGTTTACAAATGGGGGTATACATTGGTCCCGCATCTACATAGTAAAGATGATCCTGTATTCTTTTACTTAAGGTCCTTTTCGTTTTGCCTATATAAAAGGCACCACATTTGCTATTGGCCATGTATACTACTCCCTCGGTCTGGCAGTCAGCATAGGCCCTGGATCTAATACTGCCTCCCCTAGGCAGTTGATGCACAGCACCTTCATTGATCCAGGGACACTGCGTACAGCCCCCACATTTAAATGTACCCAGTCCTCCAATGGCTCCCACACATGGGGTCAAAGGTGTAAGGTGGCTATGGACTAGTTTGTCCCTCAGTGATGGAGCCCTCCTATAGACCCCCTCGGGACAGTCCCTGATATACCTTGAGACAACTGCATCATCTGCCAGAAAATGCCAATTTCTATGCAAAATATCCCTAAAGGTCTGTTGTTGAATACTATATGTGGTAATAAGTTTTGTGGTGCCATGATTTGTGCTTTTCTTATTTTGGAAAATCAGATTTACCCTCGTTTGTATCTTGGCCCTTTGATAAGCCTTTTTGAGGACCTTTTTGCTATATCCTCTTTCCCGTAACCATAGAAACAAGGATCTGGCTTCCACTTCAAAATCCCCGTCCCTGGTACAGTTCCTCCTCAGCCTTAAATATTGGCTGTAGGGGATACTACGTACCAGGGGACGGAGATGTGCACTACTATAGTGCAAAATAGTATTCCCTGCTGTACTTTTTCGATAGAGGGAAGAATGTATATTTCCCTCTGGGCCAATGTGTAATTGTAAATCCAAAAACGAGATCTTCTGTAAATCCGACTGTATTGTGAATTTCAAATTGAAATCATTATTGGAGATATGTACCATGAAATCCGCCAGCACCTCTGCAGTGCCTGTCCAGACGACCAAGACGTCGTCTATGTACCTTCGCCACAACAGAATATGGTGAAGATACATAGACGAGGCCTCGTCTGAAAACAGTTTCCTTTCCCACCCCCCCAGGTACAGGTTGGCATACGATGGGGCAACGATGGGGAACTTCTTTGCTTCCTCTTTGGTAGTAGGGGGCGACAGTGCCTGGATAATTTGCACAACTGTCTCTGGAATTTTCCTCTGTGGCCCAGTCCATATAATTCCCAGGAATTTCCCCTCTGTGGCAAGTCCTTGGCCTTTGTCTCTGTTGATAACCCACCCTCTGTTCTCCATGTGCTGTATTCAGCAGGTGCAGTGCCTCAGCTACATTTTCTTTTGTCCCAGAAAAAGGGATTTTATTAAAACTTACAGTAAAATCCTTTTCTCTGAGTTCACTGACAGACGCAGCCCTCATTGACAAGTGGGTTATATGCACATCCTACTAGGAGTTAACTAGGCAAATAGAAAGAAAGCAAGCTGGCCCCTCCCAGGAGGCCGTCCTCTCTCTCCCATATAATCCCCCGGCTCTGCTTAGCATATCAGTTCGTAACAAGCCGTACAAATGCACCACACAGGGGCGGGTGCTGCGTCTGTCAGTGAACTCAGAGAAAAGGATTTTACGGTAAGTTTTAATAAAATCCCTTTTTCTCTTACGTTCACTGACAGACGCAGCCCTCATTGACAAGTGGGGGTGGGTAAACGACAACAATTGTACCCAACAGAATCCTCTCAGGAGGCGCCAGTCGCGCCCACACTGCCGCCTGTAAAACTTTACGGCCAAAAGCAGCATTCGAAGATGCTGACACATCAACTTTATAAAACTTAGTAAACGTGTGCACCGAGGCCCAAGTAGCCGCCTTGCACACCT
>BLSH010528091.1:1469804-1498587 GCA_018402905.1 Glandirana rugosa
AGCCCTCATTGACAAGTGGGTTATATGCACATCCTACTAGGAGTTAACTAGGCAAATAGAAAGAAAGCAAGCTGGCCCCTCCCAGGAGGCCGTCCTCTCTCTCCCATATAATCCCCCGGCTCTGCTTAGCATATCAGTTCGTAACAAGCCGTACAAATGCACCACACAGGGGCGGGTGCTGCGTCTGTCAGTGAACTCAGAGAAAAGGATTTTACGGTAAGTTTTAATAAAATCCCTTTTTCTCTTACGTTCACTGACAGACGCAGCCCTCATTGACAAGTGGGGGTGGGTAAACGACAACAATTGTACCCAACAGAATCCTCTCAGGAGGCGCCAGTCGCGCCCACACTGCCGCCTGTAAAACTTTACGGCCAAAAGCAGCATTCGAAGATGCTGACACATCAACTTTATAAAACTTAGTAAACGTGTGCACCGAGGCCCAAGTAGCCGCCTTGCACACCTGTGACACCGAAGCCTGGTGTCTGAAAGCCCAGGAAGTGCTAACAGCCCTGGTGGAATGGGCCATGACTGGAAAAGGGGGTACCTTGCCCCGAACAGTATACGCATGGGTCACGGTCTGTCTGATCCAACGGGAAACAGTAGCCGACGAGGCTGCCAATCCTTTGCGCAGACCATCCATCAGTACAAACAACGTGTCAGACTTCCGAAAGGAGTCTGTAGCCGCCAAACACACCTGCAAAGCCCTCACGACATCCAATGAATATAACTCAAATTCCTTAGGATGCGAAGGATGTGGACATAACGAAGGAAGAACAATAGCTTCATTAAAGTGAAAAGAAGAGAACACCTTCGGTAAAAACGAAGGAGACGGGCGCAAGACGGCCTTGTCCTTGTGAAGGACTAGGTAAGGAGACTTGCAGGACAACGCTGCCAACTCAGACACCCGCCTAGCGGATGTAATGGCCACCAAGGCGGCCACTTTCTGTGACAGCAATTGTAAGGAAATATTCCTGATCTTCTCATATGGTGGTTTCTGTAGCACAGAAAGCACCAAATTCAAATCCCACGGTGCCATGGGCGACCGCACCCGAGGAGCCACATGGCATACACCCTGTACAAATTTACGAATCAACAAATGTGATGCCAGAGGCCGCTGAAAGAGAATCGCCAGAGCCGAAATCTGACCCTTGAGAGTACTCAAAGCAAATTTTTTATCCAGGTCCTGCTGCAAAAAAACCAAGACCCTGGACACCACGTAAGAGCGAGGGTTCCAACCCCCCGCCTCACACCAGGCAATATAGACCTTCCAGGTGCGATGATAAATCTTGCGCGAAGTACATTTGCGCACTTTCAGCATGGTAGGGATCATGGAGTGACACCCCTATCCCTGAACACCTGGGACTCAATAGCCAAGCCGTCAAAGCCAGCGAGGGTAAAGCAGGGTGCAAGATGGGTCCCTGAGACAACAGGTCTTCACGCAGCGGAAGGCGCCAGGGAACATCTGCCAGCATTCGCACGTCGGCGTACCAAGGACGCCAACGCCAACCTGGAGCCACCAGGGTTGCCGGAATCCCCTCCGCTTCCACCCTGCGCAGTAGCCGCGGTAGAAGCTTGATGGGAGGATAAGCGTACAGAAGCATTTGGACCCCAAGGCGCTACCAGCACGTCCGTGGTGAGCGCCAGCGGGTCTCTCGTCCTGCACACAAAAGTTTTCACTTTGTGATTGAACCGAGACGCCATGAGGTCCACATCTGGCATGCCCCATTTGTGGCAAATCTGGCGTAACACTTCTGGATGTAGGGACCATTCCCCCTGATCCAGCGTCTGGCGACTGAGAAAATCCGCCTGCCAAATCTCTACGCCCGGAATGTAGATGGCGGAGATCACCGGCACGTGAAGTTCTGCCCATCGCAGAATGAGAGGCGCTTCCGCAGCTGCTGCCGAGCTCCTCTTTCCGCCCTGATGATTCACATACCCCACTGCCGTGGCAAGGTCCGACTGAACCCGAACCGGGAGGCCACGCAACCTTACCGTCCAGTGGGAGAGGCAGAGCCTGATCGCGCTCAGCTCCAGCAAATTGATCGGAAGGCGAGATTCCTGCACTGACCAACGGCCCTGAGCAGACAGCTGCCCCAGGATCCCACCCCAGCCTGGTAGGCTGGCGTCCGTCGTGTCTATCGACCAATTCAGGGGAAGAAACGACTTCCCCAACGTTAGAGCCAGGGCCCGAAGCCACCAGGTCAACAATCCTCTGGTCTGAGGATCCAATCTGATCAGTTGGTCTAGGGACAGTGGAGACTTGTCCCACCGAGACAGAATTGCTCGTTGAAGGAGCCGAGTGCGACTCTGGGCGTAGGGTACCGCCTCAAAGGCTGAAACCATGAGCCCCAACACCCGCACATGGAACCGTAAGGAGGACCACCGGCGTGACAGCAGGGTTTGCACCGCTGCTTGCAGTGTCAGTAACTCCGTGCTCCGTGTCCAGAATCAGACCCAGATATTCCAGGCGACAGGACGACTTCTGCAGATTGATCAGCCAGCCGAAGTCCTTTAACGAGGTCATGGTGATAGCCACATTCTCCTCCAGGGCCGAAGCAGACTCCGCTCTCAGGAGCAGGTCGTCTAGGTATGCTACCACCGCAATGCCTCTCTGCCTCAGTAGCGCCAGCACCGGGGGCCACCAGCTTGGTGAACACCCGAGGAGCCGAGGCCAGACCGAAGGGAAGTGCCACAAATTGGTAATGGAGATCTCCCACCGCAAAGCGCAGGAAGCGCTGGTGCCTGAGACAAATGGGAACATGGAGGTACGCATCCCTGAAATCCAGGGATGCCATGAAATCCCCTCGGTGCAGGGCGGCCACAACCGACCGAACAGATTCCATCCAGAATTTTCGCGCTTTTACAAAGTGGTTTAGTGCCTTTAGGTCCAGAACTGGCCTACCCCCCCTTTTTTGGGGACCACGAATAGGTTGGAGTAAAAACCGTGAAACCTTTCCAACTGAGGTATTGGCACGATCACCCCCTGGTCGGAGAGTGCCTGAACAGGCCTTAGGAGGGCCTCATGACGCCCCTGAGGGAGTCTCAAGTTCGATGGGTAGAACCTGTCTGGGAGAATAGTGCTGAACTCTATTCTGTACCCAGAGGACACCACTTCCTGCACCCAACGGTCAGCAATGTGGGCAGTCCACATGTCTGCGAACTCCAGAAGACGTCCCCCCAAACGAAGTGTGGGTGGGGGCTACCCATCATGCAGAGGAAGGCTTGTCCTCTGTCTTTTCATTCTTGCGTTGTCAGGGTCGTTTACTGGCCCCTGCGGCAGGCTTGCCGGGCCTTGACCCCTTGCCCGCTGCGCCAGGGGCACGAAAACAACCTCTTCTGACCCGAAGAGGCAGGACCCTGCTTGCGGCGGAACTCCCACCGCCTGGGCTCTGGAAGAAAAGTACTCTTCCCTCCAGTGAAATCCTTGATGATTTCATCCAACTGTGGCCCAAAGAGACGGCCACTCTGAAAGGGAAGATCCGCAAGACCCTTCTTGGACGCGTGGTCACCCGACCACAAACGTAACCGGAGAACTCGTCTGATAATGACTGCAAAAACAGACATTTTTGACAATATGGGAAGCAGGTCCAGAGCTGCATCACACAGGTACCGAAGACCCTGAAACAAATGGTCTGCTTTCTGCGACGCCTCAAGCATCCTGCCACAATCCAAATCATTCTGCAGCTCCGCCATACACTCAGACAGATATTGCGCCGCCATGGCCGAGGACAGGACCGGCCTCACGGCTGATCCTGCCAACAGGAAAAGTGCCTTTGGCACCGCCTCCGTCCGCCTATCGGCTGGGTCCTTAAACGAGGGAGACCCTTCCAAAGGAATGGTCGTTGCCTTGTTCAGGCGAGCCACCGGAGGGTCCACTGCGGGGGATGCCTACTTCTTCACAAAACTATCCTCAAAAGGATATCGTATAGCGTTTAGATAGGGCGAAGGAATTCTGCAGATGCTGCCATTCCTGATAGACCAGGTGGTCAAAAAAATGATCATACGGATAAGCCTTAGGCGACCTAGCAGACCCGTAAACATATGCGGACACTTGCGACTCCCCTGCTTGGTCCAGTCACAAGGACGCATGGATATTAGTAATTAGTGCGGCCACCAGCGCTTTTTCGCGTGCAACCGAGGCCCCCTAGTCCTCTTCGCCGTCCGAGGGGACTAGTTAACCCTCAGAGTTCCACGGGGGTCCCCGTGACCCCCGAACCCATTTTCGGTTCGGTATGGAAAAAGAGTGTGGTGTGGCGCTGCAAATTATGTGTATATATATATATTGGTTTGTATGAGAAGACAAAAGACTGCTGCCCTCACTGAAACACCCTTTGGATGTTGGATATGTGGAGAAAGTAACAAAAGTGAGTGTGGCGCTGTCTATACTTATGTGTTTCCACAAGGGATCTTGTTGTTTGCCGGGTGGGATCAATAAATATTGCTGCTATGCCCTTGTGTTGTGTTCTGGATATGTGTCTTTAAATAGCAGGGATTTTACTTTAAAAACGTGCTCAAGTAAAAACGTGCTCAGAGTAAATAAATAGATTAAAACTGCTGATGTTGTGTCACTTATATTTAAATTATATATTCAAAATCCTTCACGTGGAGCCAAGTGAAACCGGGTGTGCAAACGGTGCAAATGTGCAAGAAAATGCAAAAAAATAAAATCAAAAATCAAACCTCACAGGTATGCTTCCTAACTCTCCAGGTGGGAGTGTAGGTCTGTAATGGAGGACAATGAGACAGCACCGCCGCCTCCGATGACGTCGCTATGACGAAACGCGTAAGACGGAGCCAGTGAGCGTCATTTGCACTTCCGCTTTTGGTGGAACACAGGAAGCCACACCGATCCACCTGTCCGACTTCTCTTGGAGACTTCCTCAAAACACAACTGTGAGTGTATACTATTTACTAATACCACTGCCAACATTACTTTCACATTGAGTTCTCTCTCTTACTATATGTGGACCTCCATGGGTATGTGGGGCTGACCTGAAGGGTCCCCCTTCCTTCTGTTTGACGGAGAAAGACGGGAGCAAGCAGTCTTACGAAGGTGCTGTCTCATTGTCCTCCATTACAGACCTACACTCCCACCTGGAGAGTTAGGAAGCATACCTGTGAGGTTTGATTTTTGATTTTATTTTTTTGCATTTTCTTGCACATTTGCACCGTTTGCACACCCGGTTTCACTTGGTTCCACGTGAAGGATTTTGAATATATAATTTAAATATAAGTGACACAACATCAGCAGTTTTAATTTATTTATTTACTCTGAGCACGTTTTTACTTGAGCACGTTTTTAAAGTAAAATCCCTGCTATTTAAAGACACATATCCAGACCACAACACAAGGGCATAGCAGCAATATTTATTGATCCCACCCGGCAAACAACAAGATCCCTTGTGGAAACACATAAGTATAGACAGCGCCACACTCACTTTTGTTACTTTCTCCATTTCCGGTTCGGACTCCTCCCCTGTGGAACAAGGGGGAGGCGGACCCTTTTTAGGGGCCCCCAGAGCGCTGCTCGGCCCCACCCGGGGAAGAAATTCCCCAAACACTGCTCTCAGCTGGTTCAGGGACACCAGGGTCCCCAGCGCAGGTTGCGCTGCCGCTGACTCCTCCTCAGAAGGACCTGCAGGGTCATCTGCCATCGCACCACCGGAACTGACAGTCAAAATTAGAAAATGACCTGACACCCCCACAATGCAGCCCCACCGCCACCCCACAGAACGCCAGGGAGACCCCAGGAGGACTGCACCCACCACTACCAGCACCCCAGGGAGAGCCCAGCTATACTTGCTGTTTTACCCACAAGCGCTGCTCCCAGCAGGAGTGCTTAAGGACCGCCAGTAAGAAGCCTGCACCGTCTATAGTCAGCCATGCTGTCCCAAGCGAAAGAGGAAGTAAAACAGCAGCAGCACATTTTTTACTTCTCCAGGGACATCCAATATGGCCGCCGAAAATGTCCACAAGAGCCCAAAGCCTGTATGCAGGCCGCGACTATGGCAAAATGGCCGCCGCTGGCACTAGAAGGAAACCCTCAGTAAAATGGCCGCGGCTACGGCAAAATGGCGGCGATCCGCCGTAAAATGGCGGTACAAACGCACGGGGTGCGGTGCGGGGGGGCGAGGACACCCAGGGGGGCACTAGCCCAGTGAACACCCTCCACCGGCTGCCCAAAATGCTAAAATACGCCCAGCACCCCCCCCCCCCTCCACGCCCCTAGGGGGGAAGAGAGGGGGTCACTCACCACTCCGACGGGTGTAGCGGGTAGCCACCCGGTCGCAGACCTTCCTCCCATGCCGGAGAGGGATGCTGCAGGCCATAGGCCCCTGGACAAGCACCAAGTCCGGTCACCGGGCGCAAGTGGGGGTCACCCACTGGCCGCCCGCACGGAACGGGCACGATGCGGCGGGGCCCCGCCAAGGCTTAGGACTAGCTCGCATCGGCCGGCCGTGCTGGGGAAAGTGCAGGATTCTAGTTATCCTCTATGCCTCAGCCGGCTTCTTGATAGCAGTCTTCATCAGATAGCTTGAAAAAAGATGAACCGCAGGTCCCATAAGGGAACCAGGTCTAACTCCTTGCACTAGGCATAATAAAACTGATATGCTAAGCAGAGCAGGAGGGGTATATGGGAGAGAGAGGACAGCCTCCTGGGGTGCATATAACCCACTTGTCAATGAGGACTGCGTCTGTCAGTTAACGCAAGAGAAATCATGATTTCATTGATGTAGTGAAATACAGTGACTTTCAATTCAGGGTACTTAAATCTCGGGCAATCAGTCCATGACAAGTTGTTGGAGAATGAACATAGTCTTCAGGAAGCACGGTAAAAAAATACTGGCGGCCATCCAACACAAAGGCAAACTGGTTCTGACACTCAAAATAGAAAAGTAACCATTAATGTCTATCACAGCATAATCTCCTGGCTCTTTAGCAGTTTTCTCAACAATTGAGATCATATCAGGTACAGCTGACTTCAATAGAGGTGCCACTTTGTTTAGACTTCTGTAATCCACAGTCATTCTATATGTCCCATCAGGTTTCTTTACTGGGAACACTGGAGAGGAGAAAGGATCCCTATTCTCAACAGTTCTGGAATAGTCTCCCTAATTTCTTTGTGGCCTCCAGGAAGTCTGCACTGCTTGAGACAGACTGGCTTCTCTGGTAGAGAAATGTAGACGGGTGCATTTTGCATGACCTCTGACCACAGCCTTCACCGCCCTAACCAGATACGCTTTATCAGGATACCCAAATGTGAATATACCCCATTCAGTCTGAATAGACTGACCTTGAAGTACATCCATCCCAAGAATATTTTCAGGTAACTCTGATACCAAAACATTTGTCCAAAATCCTGTTCCCTTGCCAATAGCCAATTTCACCCGTGTCCTAACTGCTGGTGTGGTTTGCCCTCCCAAACCTTCTACATAAATCACTCCTTTGTGGTGGGAAGTATTTCCTTGCAAAAGTGTAGCTTCAGCTCCAGTGTCTGCTAAAGCCATGACATGTGTAGGAGAAGATGACTTCCCCCACCATACAGTGGCAGGTGCATATGGGCGTCGGTCTGCTGCTATCATGGCCCTCAGTGCTATTACAGGAGACCCACTTTCCCTTCATAAAAGGATAAGGAACCTCCCAATCCCCTTTTCTGAGTCTCTTGAACTCCTCCCCAGGATAAAGGGATTGGGTTCATGTACAGTTTTGGGAATGTGTTTAGGGCTAACAGGAGGGGTCGGTTCTGTTTTCTATAAATCTAGGCTGATGTTGTCTTCGCTAGGAGTAGTGTTCCTAACCCTGACAGTTTTCCTCACCAACTGTTTCCACCTCTTCAGAAATTTTGCAGTAGAAATACCATCTATCTCATCTTTAGATACTCCTGCCTTTAATAGGTCCACCCACATTTGTTTTCTAGAGACAACTAGCCTGGTTTTCTCTCCCACATTCCCTTTTGTTTTTCCTGTCTGGCCTTGACCTTATCTACTGCCCTGACATGTTTTATTTTAGTCTCCTCTTGCACTCCCAACTGGCTTAAAAGAGTAGTGGCTTCATGAATCTCGCTGTTTAATCCCAGGCCTCCCAGCATGGACACAATAAAGGAGCCCTAAGATTAAATGGCGCAGACTTCATTAGCTTAGAGTGCAGAGCAGACGTAAAGGGTTCCATATCTCGACCCATCCATTCTGGAAATGTATTTAATCCGGTTACACAACCCATCTTACGTAACCTGGTAATACCCTCTCCTATTTATCTCCAGGAGCAGTTATTTTCTAGGTCACTAGAACTAGTGTATACTCAGACTATCCCATCTCTCACAAGGTCTAAAAGTGAAAAATTCACAGTAAACTCAAGAGCTTTTTGCATTGCCTGGTGCAATTGTAGATCATAGGTTTCACTTCCATAGCCACTGCTTCCTTACCAGACAAAACACTGTCCGTCCCTTTATCCCAAAAACGTAGGACCCAACCCAATAGGGGTTCCCTGGTCATCTGTTTGTATGATTTTGCCAGCTCATGGAGTTCAGTTTGTGTAAACTCCCTTACTTCTTCAAATTCAACATCTCTGGGGTTGCAATAATGCACCTACCCATCTGCCATATTACTCTCTCTCATGTTACCTTTTCCTATGCTTAGTAATGAGAGGTCTGGCATACTATCTTTCCCATTGGATGATGATCATCAGAAACATCAAACTCTATCTCCTCATCCTATCATGTGAGGAGAGCACATCCTCCCAATCCCAGTTTTTGGGATGCGACAATGGCACATACCCTGGCTTTACTAACAGGATTACGGCCCTTCCTTTTCCTTAAGGCATTAATTGATTTGGTCATGAGGGCTGCACACCGCTCTTGCAAATCATCAAACCGACTAGCAGTTGAACGCACACACTCCAACTAGCAACTGCTAGCTGGTCTTTTAATGCCTTAAAATTTCTGCCTCTGCCTTCTTCCTCTGTGATTCAGTATAGAGAGCGTGAACAAAGTACCAACCCACTGTGGACACTGTCGTCTTCTCTGATTAATGATAATATGATATCGATAATGATGATGGAGGGGATGATGAGGTCACTGATGCAACTTTGGTGCCGGATAGAGCAGAGGAGGAAAGGAGGAAAGTGAGGGTGAGGCACAACCCAAGAGGCAGCCATCATAGAAGAGTAGAGAGCAGCCACCCTATTCCACCAGATTGTGGAGCTGTTATCTCCCGGCCCACTTCCCACAGCTCAGTAGTTTGGGCCTTTTTTAGCCCATGTGTAGCCGGTCGCACAATTTGCAAACTTTGCCTCAAGCACATCAAGCATGGCAAAAACACCAGCCATTTGGGTACCACATGCTTCACAAGGCATTTAACCTACCACCACTCAGCCCATTGGCAAGAGCACTTGAAAGCCACACAACAGGAACACAATTCTGCTCCTCCTCAGCTTTCAGGTCTACCTCCGCTATACCTCATGACCTCTCAGCAGCCTCCACTTACATGGATGATGGTATAGCGCAAGGTGTCCCAGGTCCTTGTAGCATGTCTGCCAGTAGCACACCACCAGCTGTAGACTACAGCAGGCAAATTTCTCTGCCCAATCTGCTACAGTGACAAAAAAAACACAGTCACTGCCACCCATATGCCCAGCATCTAAATTCAAGCTTGTCAAAGCTGCTGGCTTTACAATTCCTGCCTTTCCGTCTGGTGGATTCTGCCCCCTTTTGTGACTTTACAGAATATGCTGTACCACAATGGCAGGCTCCCAGTCTCTATTTCTTTTCACGTAAGGCTATTTCAGCTCTCTACCATCACGTGGAAGGCAATGTTGTGGCATTGTTGGGAAGCTGCAAGGTCCACATTACTACTGATATGTGGTCCAGCAAGCATGGTCAGGGGCGACATATTTTGTTCACAGCACACTGAGAACTCTGCTTGCAACTCGGAGGGAGGCAGAACAGGGCTCAGTGCTGCAGCTTGTTGTGCCACCACATCTCCATACGGCTAGTGGTGAAAATGCAAGTTTTGTCAGCTCCACCCCCTCCTCCTCTGCTGAATTGTCCCATGAACCACAAGTACCCCCTAAGCGTGCAAGGGACTATTCAATGAGTCAGGCTGAAAGGTGCCATGCAGTGCTTCAGCTGGTCTGTCTAGGGCACAGAGCCACACTGGAGCAAAGATTCTGGCAGCTTTGCAGGGGCAGGCCCAGGAGCCAGGAATGGTGGTGTGCAATAATGGCACAAACCTCCTGTCCACCCTTAGACAGGGGAAGTTGACACATGTGCCATGCCTAGCACGTCTTCAATTTGCTGGTGCATTTTTTAAATAGGTACCCAGGGTTGGAAGATTTGCAAAAGCAGGCCAGGTCATACGCAGCCAGTGCTCGGTTGGCTGAAATTCAGCGGGAATTCCACCTGCCTGTAAACCGCCTGATTTGTGACATGCCCACCAGGTGGAACTCGACTTTGGCAATGCTGCAGAGGGCCATCAACATGTACCTGTGTATGGCACAACATCAGGCTCAGGCTGGCTGCTTTTTTCCCCATGCACTGTACTGTCACTATTTGAGGAGGCCACAAGGATGGTGAGCTGTGACAATGCATGCGTCAGTGACAAAATCCCTGTTGTGTTTATGCTGGAGCAAGCTCCGCGTGGCATTATGGACCGGGCACTCGATGCAGAGCAGCAGGAGGAAGAGGATGACTTCCTTTCCTCTCAAGGTCCGCTTTATGCAGACACCATTCTTCCTATGCCACAGAACACACAAGAGGAGAGGGAGGAGGATTCTGGCAGCTTTGGAGGCATTGAAGCAGAGCAAGACAAATGTCAACTTTTCACAGATGGTTTTCCACCGGCTGACATGAATGAATCAGCCCTGGATTAGCAGCAGCTATCAATCCCCTGGTGTCACTGATTAAGTGTTTTCTGGATCTTGAATCTCTGAAAGATTGTCTAGGCTGCCTAGCTTTGTGGGTGTTGATTTAATCTGGAAGAATTTTTTTGGTGTAGGTTTCATGGGCACAATTAACACCCAAGGACCAATTTTTCAACACCTGTTTGAGAGGTGCATATCATGGCAATTTTTAACAGCAAGGCCAATTCTTGCTGTCATATAGCGTACTTCTATAGGGTTACAGTGTGAAGGCACCAACACCCAAAGCCCAATTTTTCCGCACCTGTTACTTCTATCCAAAGTCTGCGAAAGACACCAGAATTTACCCAAAAAATCTCTAGTCTTATTCCGAGTGCACTAAATTCTGGTTATCATACAGGCTGGTTCCCTAAGCCTTTGTTTATAAAATATAGAAAGCTGGAATGGAAAATGTCATTTTTTTGGCTTTATAAAAGGTCATTATGCTGCAGCAGGCTCTATACACGGTACAGATGTGCCACATTGCAGGCAGGCAGAAGGGGGCCCCCCAGGCACTTTATTTTTATTGTTATTTCTCATTTTGATGGTTTCACTTTAAGCATCAGTAAATCGCTGCTCATTTAAGGCTACATACACACGGGCGTTATGAAAAACCAGCTGTAAAGCTAGTACCAACGCCAGGGAAAAAAAACACATTAAAAAAAGGGATTTTAAGAACTTAACGTAAAATCCTTTTCTCTGAGTTCACTGACAGACACAGCCCTTCATTGACAAGTGGGGTTTATGCACATCCTACAAGGAGTAGACTAGGCAAATAGAAAAAAAGCAAGCTGACCCCTCCCAGGGGGCCGTCCTCACTCCAGCATATAACCCCCCCCCTGCTCTGCATAGCATATCAGTTCGTAAGAAGCTGTACAAACATAACACAGAGGGGTAGGTGCTGCGTCTGTCACTGAACTCAGAGAAAAGGATTTTACGGTAAGTTCTTAATAAAATCCCTTTTTCTCTTACGTTCACTGACAGACACAGCCCTTCATTGACAAGTAGGGATGTCCCAAAGCAGTGTCATTCAAGAGGGGTGGGTAAACAACAACAACTGTACCCAACAGAATCCTCTCAGGAGGCGCCAACCGCGCCTACACCGCCGCCTGTAAAACTTTACGGCCAAAAGCAGCATCCGCAGATGCTGACACATCAACTTTGTAAAACTTAGAAAACATGTGCACCGAGGCCCAAGTAGCCGCCTTGCACACCTGAGACACCGAGGCCTGGTGTCTGAAAGCCCAGGAAGTGCTAACTGCCCTGGTGGAATGAGCCGTGACTGGAAAAGGGGGGACTTTGCCCCGAACAGTATAAGCATGGGTCACGGTCTGTCTGATCCAACGGGAAACAGTAGCCTACGAGGCCACCAACCCTTTGCGCGGACCTTCTGTCAGCACAAACAATGCATCAGACTTCCGAAAAGAAGCTGTTGCTGCCAAATACACCCGCAAAGCCCTCACAACATCCAAAGAATGTAACTCAAATTCCTTGGGATGCGACGGGTGCGGACATAATGAAGGGAGAACAATATCCTCATTAATGTGAAAAGATGAGACCGCCTTTGGTAGAAACGAAGGGGAAGGTCGCAAGGCTGCCTTGTCCTTATGAAAGACCAAGTAGGGAGACCTACAGGACAACACTGCCAACTCAGACACCCGCCTAGCGGATGTAATGGCCACCAAGAAAGCCACTTTTTGCGACAGCAATTGTAAGGGAATATCCCTGATCTTCTCATATGGCGGTTTCTGCAGTACAGAAAGTACCAAATTCAAATTCCACGGCGCCAAAGGTGACCGTATCTGAGGAGCCACATGGCGTACACCCTGTACAAATGTACGTATCAACGAATGTGACGCCAAAGGCCGTTGTAAGAGAATCGCCAGAGCCGAAATCTGACCCTTGAGAGTACTCAATGCCAATTTGTTATCCAGGCCCTGCTGCAAAAAGGCCAGCACCCGGGACACAACGTAAGAGCGGGGGTTCCAACCCCCCGCCTCACACCAGGCAATATAGGTCTTCCAGGTGCGATGATAAATCTTGTGCGAAGTACACTTGCACGCCTTAAGCATGGTAGGGATCAAGGAGTCAGAGACACCCCTATCCCTCAACACCTGGGATTCAATAGCCAAGCCGTCAAAGCCAGCGAGGGTAAAGCAGGGTGCAGGATGGGTCCCTGAGACAGCAGATCTTCGCGCAGCGGAAGACGCCAGGGAACATCTGTCAACATCCGCACCACGTCGGCGTACCAAGGGCGCTGAGGCCAATCCGGAGCTACCAGGATTGTCGGGATCCCCTCCGCTTCTATCCTGCGCAGTAGTCGCGGTAGGAGCTTGATGGGAGGGAAGGCGTACAGGAGCCAATACTGACCCCAAGGTGCCACCAATGCTTCCGGGGCGGCCGCCAACGGGTCCCTTGTTCTGCACACGAAGGTCTGCACCTTGTGATTGAACCTGGACGCCATGAGGTCCACGTCTGGCGTGCCCCATTTGTGGCAAATCTGGCGGAACACCTCTGGATGTAGGGACCATTCCCCCTGATCCAGCGTCTGGCGACTGAGAAAGTCCGCTTGCCAATTTTCTATGCCTGGAGTGCAAATAGCGGACATTGCCGACACATGAAGTTCTGCCCACCTCAGAATGTGGGCCACTTCCGCAGCTGCTGCCGAGCTCCTCGTTCCGCCTTGGTGGATCACGTACGCCACAGCCGTGGCGTTGTCCGACTGAACCCGAACCGGGAGGCCGCGCAGCCTTACCGTCCAGTGGGAGAGGCAGAGCCTGATCGCCCTCAACTCCAGCACATTTATTGGAAGGCGGGATTCCTGCGCTGACCAATGGCCCTGAGCAGACAGCTGCCCCAGGACCCCCCCCAGCCTGATACGCTGGCGTCCGTCGTGACTATCGACCAATTCAGGGGGAGGAAAGACTTCCCCAACGTTAGAGCCGGGGCCCGAAGCCACCAGATCAACGATCCTCTTGTCTGATGATCCAATCTGATCAGCTGGTCCAGGGACAGCGGAGACTTGTCCCACCGTGATAGAATCGCTCGCTGTAGGGGCCGAGTGTGACTCTGGGCATAAGGTATTGCCTCGAAGGCTGAGACCATGAGCCCCAACACCCACATACAGAACCGTAAGGACCACTGGCGTGACAGCAGGGTTAGAACCGCTGCTTGCAGTGTTAGTAACTTGGCCGGAGGCAAGCACACCTTCGCCTGCTCTGTGTCCAGAATCAGACCCAGATATTCCAGTCGACAGGATGGGGTCAACGTCGACTTCTGCAGGTTGATCAGCCAGCCGAAGTCTTTCAACGAGGCCATGGTGATAGCCACATTCTCCTCCAGGGCCGAAGCAGACTCCACTTGCAGGAGTAAGTCGTCGAGGTATGCTACTACCGCAATGCCTCTCTGCCTCAATAGCGCCAGCACCGGAGCCACCAGCTTGGTGAACACCCGAGGAGCCGAAGCCAGACCGAAGGGAAGTGCCACAAATTGGTAATGTAGGTCCCCCACCGCAAAGCGCAGAAAACGCTGGTGCTGGGGACAAATGGGAACATGGAGATACACGTCCCTGATATCCAGAGACGCCATGAAGTCCCCTTGGTGCAGGGCGGCCACGACCGATCGGACAGATTCCATCCTGAACTTTCGCGCCTTCACGAAGTGGTTTAGCGCTTTTAGGTCCAGGACTGGCCTGACCCCACCCTTGTTGGGCACCACAAAGAGGTTTGAATAGAAGCCACGGAACCTTTCCAGCGGAGGTACCGGCACAATCACCCCTTGTTCGGAGAGCGTCTGAACAGCCCCTAGGAGAGCCTCTCGACACCCCTGAGGGAGTCTCAAGTTCGATGGGAAGAACCCGTCTGGGGGTAGAGTGCTGAACTCTATCCTGTATCCGGAGGACACCACTTCCTGTACCCACCGGTCGGAAATGCGGGCAGTCCACCTGTCTGCAAACCCCAGAAGTCGCCCCCCCACCCGATTCTCCCCACCCGACCAACAGCGTAGCCACAGCACCCGTCTGATAATGACTGCAAAAACAGACATCTTAGACAGCATGGGAAGCAGGTCCAAAGCTGCGTCACACAGGTACCGGAGACCCTGTATCAGATGGTCCACTTACTGTGACGCCTCAAGCGAGCACCCGCAGCTCAACTCATTGTGCAACTCAGTCGCACACTTGGTAAGGGATTGCGCCACCATGGCTGACGCCAGAGCTGGTCTCATGGCCGACCCCGCCACCAAGAACAGTGCCTTGGATACCGCCTCCGTCCGCCTATCGGCCGGATCCTTAAAAGAGGGAGACCCCGCCAAGGGGATGGTCGTTACCTTATTCAGGCGAGCCACCGGAGGGTCCACTGCAGGGGATGCCCACTTCTTCACAAAACTATCCTCAAAGGGATAGCGTACAGCGAAACGGTTGGGCAAGGAAAAGGAATTCTGCGGACGATGCCATTCCTTATAGACCAGCTGGTCAAAGAATTGATCATAGGGATAAGCCCTAGGGGACCGAGGTGGCTTAAAAGACCCACAAACGTATGCAGTCTCCTCCGACTCCCCGGCTTGGTCCAGTCGCAAGGACGCACGGATATTGCCAATCAGGGAGGCCACCAGCGCCCTCTCACGCGCTACTGAGGCCCCCTGGTCTTCCTCGCCATCCGAGGTCTCCAGTTCACCATCTGAGAGCTCCACGGGGTCCCCGTGATCACTGAAGCACCTTCCGGTTCAGAATCCTCCCCCGAGGAAGGGGGGGTGGACGCTTTTTAGTCAGCCCCTTAGCATGGCACGGCACCTCCCGGGGAAAAAATTCCCCCAATACGGACCTTAGCTGATCCAGGGGAACCAGAGGGCCCAGCGCAGGTTGCGCTTCAACCGACTCCTCCTGGGAAGAACCTGCAGGTTCAGTCGCCATTGCGCCACTGGAACACTGACAGGCCAAAAGGCCCTGACACCCCCACAATGCAGCCCCACCACTGCCCCACAGAACAACCGGGAGACACCCAGGAGGACTGCACCCACCGCTACCAGCACCCCCGGGAGAGCCCAGCTATACTTGTTGTGTATGATTGCCCTTCAAGCGCTGCGTCCCAGTAGGAGTGCTTTTCCGCCAGTCAGGAGCCTGCGCCGCCCTGTGCCTTCCAAGCTGTCCCAGAGGGAAAGAGGAAGAAATGGCGTCAGCCGTACGTTTTCACTCACAGGCACATCAATCATGGCCGCCGAGCGGTCACAAGAGGCCAAAGCCTGTTTCACAGGCCGCGACTACGGAAAAATGGCCGCCGGTCCACCACTAGAGGCCAAAATAGCCCACAAAATGGCCGTGGCTACGGCAAAATGGCGGCGGATCGCTGTATGGTGGCTTTTTTTGAGCGTGGGGTGCGGTGCGGGGGAAGGGGGCGACCCCGAACAAAACAACTCGGGTGACCTGTAGCCCAAGAAAACCTCCGCCGGCCGGCCTAGTCTGCCAAAACGCCCAGCCCCCCTCCGCACCCCTAGGAAGGGGGAGAGAGGGGGTCACTCACCAACCCGACGGGCGTAGGGGGTAGCCACCCGGCTGCAGACCTTCCTCCCATCTGGTGAGGAGGGATGCTGCAGGCCAAGCGCCCCTGGATACGAGCACAGCCCGGTCACTGGACGCAAGTGGAGATCACCCACTGGCCTCCCGCACGGAAAGGCTACGATGCGGCGGACCCCGCTAAGGGTAGCTCACATCGGTCGGCCGCGCTGGGGAAATTTCAGGATTCGGGATATCCTTTATGCCCCAGCCAGCCTGATAGCAGTCTTCTAACCGATAGCGTGAAAAGCCAAAAGAAGAAAACAATCTGTGGAACCGCAGGTCCCAGGTCTAACTCCTTGCACTTGGCATAATAAAACTGATATGCTATGCAGAGCAGGGAGGATATATGCTGGAGTGAGGATGGCCCCCTGGGAGGGGTCAGCTTGCTTTTTTTCTATTTGCCTAGTCTACTCCTGGTAGGATGTGCATAAACCCCACTTGTCAATGAAGGGCTGCGTTTGACAGTGAACGTAAGAGAAGCAAGATTTTATCAGCGTTATGCATTGGCGTCAATGCACGTTTTTCCACGCTAGCTTTCAGCTGAATTTTTCTACCTCTATTCAAATTCAATGGTTCCTTATGGGAGCCTATTGATTTCAATAGAAGTCGCATCATCATGATCCGACTTGCGGTGCGACTTGTGTGCGGAGGATCTTGAAGGGGAACCCCCCCGCAAAAAGTGAAAAAAAAAATGGCGTGGGGTTCCCCCCAAAATCCATACCAGACCCTTATCCGAGCACGCAGCCCCCCCCCCCCCCGGACCATACCAGGCCGCATGCCATCAACATGGGGAGTGGGTGCTTTGGCGCACCCCAAAGCACCTTGTCCCCATGTTGATGACAAGGGCCTCTTCCCCACAACCCTGGCCGTTGGTTGTCAGGGTCTGCACGCGGGGCTTATCGGAATCTGGAAACCCCCTTTAACAAGGGGGCCCCCAGATTCTGGCCCCCACCCTAGGTGAATGAGAATGGGGTACCCATTCACCTAAAAGGAGAATGTCAAAAATAAACACACTACACAAGTTTTGCACTGTGCTTGTAGCATGGTTCCATCTGTGTTGGACATCCATCCAACAGTATGTTAGATTTCTGAGATTCTAATCCAGGACGGTCATGGGAGGTTTTATAGGGGTTATAATTAAATTAATTAGCTGCAGTATATGTTGGCTACAAAATCTTAACCCCTCCTTTCCCAGGCACCTGGGAGAAAGGGGATCTGAACAGCCATGTCCCCATTAGCCAAGTGGGAAAATGACGTCCAACTCTCTATTCAAAACATAGTTGAAATATGTAAAAGTATAGTATAATACCTATAAGTACATCCCAGAGGGAAAGAGAGAAATAGAATTTTTGACGTGTTCCAAGCCAACGCACCAAAATTAATATTTAGCGCTCACTTTTCCCCTCCATTACACAGAGCAGGTAAGTATGACAGGTTTGTTATTTTTCAAAAATAGGCTGTGATCCTTTACAATCACTTGAAGCTGCATGGAAGCAGTGATCCACTGACCACTTGCCTAAAAATAAGCTCTAAACAGTGGCAAAATATAAAAAAACAAAACGCCTATCTGGAGGTCACCATCAGAAGGCTCCATGCACACTGGGCTTAAAAAAATGCCAGTTCCCTTGGCAGAAAAACGCTCATATAGAGCATTTTTGTACAAAGTTTAGATGAGTTTAGGAGAGTTTTGCACTTTGTTCTGCCAGAAAGCTCCAATCAGAAACGCAAATCAGGATTTTTTTTTTCCTGCCACTAAACGTTGCACTTAAAGCGGAGTTCCACCCAAAAGTGGAACTTCCGCTTTAAGCACTCCTCAACCCCCTTACATGCCACATTTGGCATGTCATTTTTTTTGGGGGGGTGTGGGTACCTGGTTTTGACAGGTACTTCCTGTCCTTCTTCCTCCTTCCGTCTCTGGGCCACCTAAGCGACTCCTCCTCTCCTCCTAGATGGCCCCTCCCTCCTGGCAATCTTCTGGGACATGTCACAGGTCCCAGAAGATTGCCTGACCACTAAGATCACGCAGCGTGACTCACGCATGCGCAGTGCGCACCCGGCATGAAGCTAAAAGCTACTACCGCCGGGCGCCCACAGTAGTAATGTTGGCGCCGGGGAGGGGGAAAAAAGCGAGTCTCGAGGAGGCCGCATCACTGGACGGGGGGACAGGTGAGTGGCTGTTTATTAAAAGTCAGTAGCTACACTTTTGTCCTAATGTGCATGGACATGAGCTGCTTCTATAGGCAGAATACAAAACTGCTGTAGAAGCAGCGATTTTTAAGCCAGCGTGCATCGAGCCTTAAAGTGGTTGTAAAGGCAGAAGGTTTTTAATGCATTCTGTGTGAAGCAGCCCCCTCCTACTTACCTGAGGTCCCTCTCTGTCCAGCAATGTCCACAAGTGTCTCAGCCATCCGAGATTCTCCCTCCTAATTGGCTGAGACACAGGAGTGGTGCCATTGGCTGCCGCCAATCAGGGGAGAGAGGTGGGTGGGGTCGGGGCTCCGTGTCTGAATTGACACAGGGAACTGTGACTCGGCTTGGGTGCCCCATAGCAAGCTGCTTGCTGTGGGGGCACTGAACAGGAGGGAAGGTCCAGGATCACAGAAGAGGGACCCGAGAAGAGGAGGATCCGGGCTGCACTGTGCAAATCCACTGCAACAGAGCAGGTAAGTACAACATGTTTGCTATTTTTATAGGGAAAAAAATTACACTTTAAAATCATTTTAAGCTGGGCCACACATTTTTTTTTTTTTGTTCAGCCAGCTGGCTGTGCTGTTTGAAGCAAAATTTTCCAACAAGCTAATTAATGAGAAATTGGTTGTTAGTTCGCCTTCTGATTAACAGTAATGGCCATAGACAGGATGAAATATGGCCGAATTTCAATTAATCTATGGCCAGCTTTTTCCTACAGCTTTTAGCAACAGACCATGAATGGCCATACCTTGGAAGGTCAGCAAGCGTAATTCCCTGAAAGAGCCCTAGTAGCCATTTGGGCTTCAACCAGGCATGACCTGGGTGGTCCACCATGACTTTATCACTGCATGGCTGAGGGATCTTTCAACCAGAGCAGTGGTTGTTAACTTGCAAGGGAAAGGGGGCACCCAAACGTGGCCCCTGATGTCTCCAAAATAATGCTACAGAAAACTGTCACAGGTTGAAGACTTCTACCTAGTGCACATGCTGAGAAAATTGAACAAAAAATACAGCTTTTGATGCGATTGTACTGTAAACGGATTGTTAGTACACAGCTTTCAAGATCCAATCACAACAGCTCATGCTAAATTATCCGAAGGGACAACCAAGAAAAAGTACCCCCCAGTGCCAAATTTGACACCTTTCAGGGGGAATGGGTACCTGTTTTTGACCCCGGAAGTTTCACCCCCCCCTTCCTCCGCCGGGCCAGTTAGAAAGCGCAGCACGCTTCGCACAGTAGGGAACAGGCCAGAAGGCTTTGTGGCTGGTTTCTCTTAGCACAAATGGTGGCGGCAGCACCTGAGAACCACTCGGAAAACCTGCTGGGGTGCTGACATTACGGGATCCCTGGACAGGTAAGTATCCTAATATTAAAAGTAATCAACTACAGTATTTGTAGCTGCTGACGTTTACTTTTTGGAGAGGAGGAGGGCTGGAGCTCCGCTTTAATTATTATTTTTTATTATTATTATACAGGGGTTATATAGTGCTGACAGTTTGCGCAGCGCTTTACAATATTAGGGCAGACAGTACAATTACAATACAATTCAATACAATACAGGAGGAATCAGAGGGCCCTGCTCATTAGAACTTACAATCTAGGAGGGAGGGTTAAATGATACGAAAGGGCAATAACTGTGGGGGATGAGTTGATGAAGAAAATAAAAGTGCAGTAGTTAGGTGGAGGCAGGATAGGCTTCCCTGAAGAGAAAAGTTTTCAGGGATTGCCTGAAAGTGGATAGATTTGGGGACAGTCTGAAAGATTGGGTTAGGGAATTCCAGAGTATGGGAGAGGTCCTGGGAGGAACGAGAGGACGATTAGGTTGGTATTTTGAGACTAGGCTAGTGATGTAGCTGGGAGCAGAGTTGTGGATGGCTTTGTAACTTATTGTTAGTATTTTGAATTTAATTTGTTGGGCGAGTGGCAGCCAATGGAGGGATTGGCCAAGAGGGGTGGCAAACGTTGAGCAGTTTGTAAGGTGGATGAGTCTGGCAGCAGCATTCATGATGGACTGAAGGGGGAATAGTCTATTTAAAGGTAGGCCAATTAGGAGGGAGATGCAGTAGTCGAGGCGAGAGATGACCAGGGAGTGAATCAGGAACTCTGTGGTCTCATTGGTTAGGAAGGTACGTGTCAGGAAAATAGCCGTTTCCGGCCATTCCGGACTGTCCATGCGCGTTTGCGCCCTCCGATGGCGCCAGACAGCCTATTTATGCGGTCTGCTCCCTGTAGCAGATGCAGTCTGTTCTACAGCAATTCCTGTGTCTGCTAGCGACCTGAAACCTGTACACTTCCTGTTCCTGTGATCCTGGGCTTGACCTGACCACCCGTGTTTCCTACCTGAACCGACCTCTGCTTGTCCACAACCACTCTTCTGTCTGATCCCTTTGTACTTCGCTGCCTGCCTGCTGACGAACCCTACCTGTGCCTGACCATCCATCAGTCAGCTCCCTCTGTACCGCTTTGCCTGAACGTTGCCGACCCGGCCTGAACCACTACTCTTCAGTCTTGCATGGACTTCTGGACGACATCATACCATCATCTGTGTCCAATTCAGCCCTCGTACTCCCCTGTGCTCCAGCGCTCTCTATCTGCTCTACCAGGGGTTCTGGAACCAGGGCCCTAAGAGAGGTTGCTCCCCGCGTGTACCAGACTACACCGCCAGGATTGTGACAATACGTATTTTAGAGATGTTACGGAGGTTGAGGCGGCAAGCCTTGGAAAGTGATTGGATGTGGGGCCAAAAGGAGAGTTCAGAGTCCAGGAGAACACCAGCACCCTGACATGTGGGGATGGGTGGATGGTTGCGCCATTGCTCTTGGCAGAGAAGTCAGGAGAAAAGGCAAGTTGAGTTTGAGGAAGTGGTGTGACATCCAGGCAGATATGTCTGTTAGTGATGTGTGAGGAGACTGATGGAGTGAGTTGAGGGGTAGAGAGGTAGATTTGGGTGTCGTCAATATAGTAATGATACTGAAAGCCGTGGGAAGCTATCAGCCGGCCCAGGGAAGAGGTGTATATTGAAAATAAGAGAGGTCCAAGAGATGAACCTTGGGAGACCTCGACAGAGAAAGGAAGAGGAGAGGAGGAAGTAGAATTGCATGTGACAGTAAAGGTGCGTTGGGATAGGTAGGATGAGCGCCACCGAAGAGCAGAGTCACGGAGACTGAGTAAAGTTTTAATCAGTACAGTATTCAAAAAAAAAAACAATTCGGAAAACCAATACCATGCATGTTTGCAAAGGAAAGAATAAATTACAATACATTACATCACTTTCAAAATTGTATTTTGTTGTACCAGAATTTTCATAAATTTAGCAAGCTATTGGTTTTTGATAGGAGACTAGCATGCAAAAAACTGACGATCATTTGTCTGATATTCTCATCGTGTGTATGAGGCTTTACTTAGAGCAGTGGTTCTCAACCAGTGGATCGCGACCCCCTGGGGGGGTCAACTGACGGTTTTCCAGGGGGACGCGACGCTGCACGTCTCGCTGCAATCTAGAGACAGACCCGACTCCATAGTATGTCGGGTCCATCTCGGCCCACACGGAAGTGACGTGCCATCTTGCTACACCCTGTACTCCCCTGCATTAGGGTTAGTTAGAAATCGGCGAGCGGACATCTTTTTACGCCCAAGTCTTGCATTTTACACTTATTTTTACCAGTAAACATCTAAGTGTAAAATGCAAGACTTCGGTGGGTGTAAAAAGATGTCCGCTTTCTGATTCCTAACTGTAGCCTTAATGCGGACGAGTGTACCAAGATGGCGGCGATGGAACTTCCTTTTCCAAACTTGATGGGTTACCGGTTCGTATGAAACACCGAGTAACAGGTAAGTCAGACTCTGGACTAGGCAACAAAACATAATTTATTTATAAAATTCCAAATTGGTTCCTCAAAAGTGGTTATACGGTTATTGTATTCCATGCCAGTGCTAGATCACTCAAACACCAGTGGTGTGCCACCACTTTCTGAACTGTGCACTCGCCAGAATGCGGTATAAAAAGGCCTGATCAGAACATGGGCTTTCAATCATTTGTACTGGTTACTGAGTAACCAGTACAAATGATTGAAAGACCCATGTTCTGATCAGGCCTTATTAAACCGCGTCCTGATGCGTAATTCAGAAGGTGGTGGTGCATCACGGGTGTTTGGGTGCTATACACATTGTATACCTAGCATTGGCATGGAATAACCACTTTTGAGGAACCATCTCGGACGCTCATATATAAATTATATGTTTTGTTCCATAATAATTTTTTTCTTGCACAGTCACATCATGTTGGGCTTATTTATTCACAATATAGTGATTGATTGTTGATGTTAACAGAAGTATAGGAATTATATTTTACACATAGGTTAGCGAAGTCATTCTTGTGTACTAATAAAAACATATATGGTGTCACTAAGGCTATTTTTACACCGGGACGGGAGCGGTAAAGCACCACTATTTTCAGCAGCACTTTTCCGCTGTTATTGCGGCGCTCCGCAGGCGGGAGCGCAGCACTTTTAACCCCCCCCACAAGGTATTAAAACGGCTAAAAGTGTCGGTGTGCTGCGCTTCCGAGGCGGTGTGTGTTAGGGGTCCCCACAACTTGGGAAATTTTATCAAGGGGTCACGCCACTAGAAGGGTTGAGAACCACTGACTTAGAGGAAATGGTCAGACATTATTCTACTATAGTGGTTGGAGACATGCTAAAGGAGACTGTCAAAGACTAGGGACGTGTTGTAGAAGACCAGGGCCGCCATCAGGGGAGTACAGGCGGTACTGTTGTGTGTCTCAAGGGGCCCTTACAACAAAGACTTTAGCAGTCTTTAACATTGGAGTCTATGGGAGGGGGAACCTGATTTGGGGATACCGTTCTCTCGAGCGATAGCTGATAAAAATACCAAACTTGGGTCACATAGAGAGGGCCCCCTGGACCACAATTGATCCAAGTTTAGGACCTCCAACACCTATGATTCGGCCGTACCGGGTCCTTAAAATGACAAGTCATTGACCGGCAATTGTCAGGTAAATTTTGGACTTAACATTGGAGTCTATGGGAGGGGGGCACCCTGTTTGGGGACACAGTTCTCCTGACTTATAGGCGATAAAGATACCAAACTTGGGTCACGTGGAAAAGGCCCCCTGGACCACAACTGTTCCAAGTTTGGGACCTCCAGCACCTATGGTTTGGTCTTATTTCAAGCATTGGGTGAGGCTGTGTTGTTTTTAACCCATTGGATCCCACACTAGCATGCATTGCACACTTCACTTGAATGGGTCATGCTTGGCAGGCTACACCTGGTAAGTGTGACAGGGTGTATAATTCCTACTGCGGCTGCAACGTCTGTACACCCCTGGCCAGTGGCCGGGCCCTGGGGAATGTAGGTCTAAGGCTGTGTAAGGGGCCCCAAAATTTCTGATGGCTGCCCTGTAGGAGACCATTACACTTTACCGCAATCAATGCTCTACTGACTGCTGGGGCCTAAGGGCCGCACCTCAAAGGGCCACTTGTGGCCCTCAGGGGCCCAAAAGCCATCCAATACATAGAGGACAGAAAATAAACATCTTGGGTAAGTATAAGGTGGAATTTAGCGAGCTAGTCCTATAGGATAGTAGAGGCAGGAACTACTCACAGGAAAACTACTACTGAGTCTTTATATAAAAGATGGACGTTTGAGGGCCAACTCTGGGCTATACTATGAGAGATACAATGCTTACACATTTCTGGTCAGGAGAATTACACACGCCCTTTCTGTGATTTCCTACAACACTCCAGTGCACTTCGGATAAAATGACGCACCATGCCATTTCTCTGAACACAACCTAAAAACATCCGCACCAAACACCAGAGAGCACAGCCTCCCTCCGCTGACGTCACCCGGGCACACCAAGGCTCTGTGCCTGTCCTCAGCTTGCAGCTTCGCGAGCCGGGCGGTGAGAGAAATCTCGCGATCGTTCCATGCCGGGCGCGGGCTGCCGATAGGCTGCCTTCAGAGCAAAGCTACCTGGAGACAAGCGCCGCTCACACAATCAAGCACTACACTCTCGCGCACACCGATTCCTTTCCGCCCACTTTCCCTGCGTCCTCAACTTTGCGTACTTACGTCAACAACCACGCCGTCGGTATATAAGAAAGCGGCCCGGCTCGCCCGGGCGTTCAGTTGGGAGCAGTCTCTCTTACTGTTCGCAGCGTAAAGAGTTCGTCATTTGACGAAAAAAATAGCGGAAATTAGAGTCGTACAGAGTAAATAACATTTTTTTTGTTACACGTAAGCAATACCACGTGTGGGAAAAAAAATTCAAAGATAGCCTTTTATCATCTTTTCGTCTTCTCCGCATCGAATAACAAGCGACCATTTTCCTGCTCGAGGGACCCCTGCCTTCTTATCGTTTAGTTATGAGTCATGTGGCCGTCGAAAATGTTCACGTTCTAGACCAGCAGGTAAGTGTTCCGGTGAGGGAAGGGGGGTCGAGTAGACAATAGCGGCCTAGTTGGGTGGTGGAGCGCCTGTGTGCGCACTTCTATAATTCACCTCATGTTTGCCGGTAGGGAGAGGCGGGACTGAGGTAAACCGGCGTTAGTGGTTTGCCCTTATCGGAACTCGTCTTTTGCCGGTTGCTCCCCGGTAGAGCGGGTGCGTCACGAGTGCCGGGGGTGGTGAGTCATAGGCAGGCATTGGCTGACGCCGCTCTGGGCTCCCTCCTCGTGTTCCCGGGTGGAAATCCCCTAATCCGGGGGCTTGATGCTCCGATTGGGGAGAGGGGGGGCTCGCTGAGGAATGTAGGCCTCGCTAGCGTAGATTCACAATGGCGGCCTTTGTGAGAGGAAAGGGGAGGGGGAAGACACGCAGCCGGCTTACTCACACTCAGGCAACCTCATCTCCTCTCCCCGAGCACAATGGCCACCATTTCTAGCCCGATCCTTCTTTGGAACCTCCCTGGAAATCGGATGTGGCTCCCTCGGGATCTGTGGGTTTTTTTTAGCCAGGCTAGTGTGCCAGTGATGTAACACGAGGGCCCCGTCCTTGATTTCTAGGTGAGAGTTGCTTTCTGAGTTTCCCTTCTAGATGTTATTCCTGTAGAATGCAAAGTTAAGGATGTCCAAACACTTGTTATGTGTAACCCATTCCTACCTGCACTGTTCACACTGATGTGACTTGACAGTTCCCGATCACGTGACAAGTCGCTAGTGGAACCGCTCCTATCTGCGACTCATAGGAAAGGTTCCTGTGCTACTTTTTTACTGTTTTAATTGCGTCTTGCATAGATTTCTATTAGGCCTCATACATGCAGACGTTTCTTAATAAACAAAACGGGCATGATGTCAAGGGAAAAGAAATCAGCGTCAATAGGCGTTTTTATTTTTAAAAATCATCTCTCTATTTTTCAACCTAAAACGTCGGAGTTAACGCCGGTACGGCGTTAGTTGGCATTAGTGAGCGTTTTGCAGCGTCGGCGTCACCAAAGCGGTACAGCCTCAGAACTCTCTGCCCGTGGGTTCTAGTTTCAGCTCACTAACCGAACGCCGACGCCCTCTACAGTTCAAAAAGTCTGCGTTTTTATGGGGCCATTGACTAACATGGAGAGCTGCAGAAAACGCGGACGTTAAAAAACCTCCATCTGTATGAGGCCTTAAAGTGGATGTAAACCCTCACAAATATCCAGTGATGTGAACCGGCTCAGATAGAGATGAAACCAATCTCCCTACATACGTTTTAAATGTTTATCCGCTATCTTCAGCTTTCAATATTCTCTCTCTATCTATAGGAATGTGCAGAGCTGTGACAAGACTAGCTGTTTATAGCAGTAGTAGGCGACCTGGGACCCTGTGAAAACAGGGTCGCCCCCCCAAATGGCATGCTAATTGTGGCATGTCAGGGGGGTCACCTTCCCTTAAAGCGGAATTTCCACTTTCGGTTGGAACTCCGCTTTAACACCCAGGGGCCAGGAAGGATTGGTGATAATGTGACCACTGTGGGTGTCAGTGCCTACTGATGATTTTTGGGAGAACAGACCCAACACATTAACATTACCCACCCATTGACGTGTAGTCGATAAAGCACCTTTTTGCCGCTGCATGTGGTTTATTGGGGTTAAGGCTTCAGTCACATGGGTGTAAAAAGGTCACTGATGTTGCGTGTTTTCTAGGGAAAAAAGTTCCTGCATAATCAGTAATTTGCGTATGAATGATTAAATGTGTAAAGATGGTATGTGTACATAATTGTGTTTTTCCAATAACAGATTTCCCCCTTTGTCTAGACTTAATGTATGCGTATACATACATTTATACATGTACACACAGGTAGTGCGTGTTGAGACAAATTTTCAGATTCTGTTACAGATCCGAAAGCTGCTCATGTTTACGCACCTGTGTGAACGGCTCCATTGAAAACAATGCTGGTGCATTCAGATCCATACTTAAACACTCTGTATGTGTTTTTATGGCTGTCAATGAGACCTGTAGGGAACATGCATTCAAAAAATGTATAGGGTGAATTGATCTGTTTAACATTGCATTTCCCACCCCCCTTAATATTTACCGAAAGCAATACAAAAAACTGAAATCACGACCTTATAGGTGGTGAGCGGGTCTGTGGACAAACCTTGCTCTTCCCCTGGCTCCTACGCCTCTCCATCTCCGTTCTGTTACCTCCCCACTTGATCCTTCAACTCCCTTCACCTCAATTGCTTCTTACACTGGGGCTTCCCCCAGCAAATCCCTCTTCTTGAATACAATCCTTGTTCTGATATTTTTTTTGATACTGCCATATCTTAAGTTTGACCTAATCTGACTTAGCTCCAGTACGCATTGTTGCATCGCAGGTGATTGGCACAGGAATCACACCACATTCCTGAGCCCATCCTTGTATGGCTCAAATCACAACACCTCTGCAGTAAAAGATGCAGGGCTTTTTTTTTTTTCTTCCTTTCAACTGCACTGGCATTGAATCACACAAGTGTTCATATCCATGTGGTCCAATCCAGGCAAGCGCACTACTCATTTTTTTGGGTGTTATCTTTTAATTGACACCCGCTGCAGATCGCATGAAAACTTTCGATGCAGGAAATGTAGTGATTTTTACTTGCACTCTATTGTAACCCAGCACTTCCTGTTGTGCTATGATCACTATTAAAAATTGAGTAGTAAAAAAAAAATTTGAATCAGATTACTTGGTCCCTGGCTTCTGAGGCGCTTGTCTAGGAGCAGAAATGTCTTTGGCCCTTGTATGTGGGATTATGGGGAAAGTGGAAGATCCCAATTAATCTGCAAATATGTTGTGGGCCACAGTGTCTGGGCTTTGTGGGTTCAGTTTTGCTTCTAAATCTCAAACAAGTATGCAGAAAGTTAAGCCAGGGCATCTGATCATCCTATTTATTCCAGCTCAGTGACATAATTAAATTGTATCCAAGTCAAAAACTTTTTTTGTTGGAATAATGGTTTAAAAGCGGATTTTTAATTTTTTTTTTTTTTTTTCCCTGTCCCTGTTTCACCCTCTATTTATCCTGGGGACTGTCAGATCATGGATGATTCAAAGTTTTAGTGATCACCACAAGAGAAACAGGTGACCCTAGATACACTGTTCAGTGGTAACTGTCTAAGGGAAATTCTCCTTCCTTTTGTAGATTTCCTGCAGCAGGGATATACAATTAGCGGACCTCCAGATATTGCATGAGGCTTAGCAACACTAACAGCCACAAGCATGACACCCAGAGACATGATGGGACTTGTAGTTTTGCAACAGCTGGAGGTCCTCTGCATATCCCTGCCATACAGCATTTCTGCAGGAGGAAGCGAGAAGTACTCTCCCCAGCAATGTAATTGACAAACATGGATTGTAGCCCTTTCTGATTTCATCCAAAACATGTTTTACCTATACTTACACTATAGAGCCATTGGCTTACTATGGCTACAAGGCAACACACATTAAGAGGCCAGCGCAGTATTTCCCAGAGCACAGGTCACTTTAATGTCAGCAAGGCCTGTGCCTAAAATGTATACAGGCATGTATACATTTACATGGCTTAAACTGTCTCCCAACAATTTCTAAGAATTTATTTCCTTAAAGCGGAGTTCTTCCTAAAAGTGGAACTTCCTCTGGTCAGTCCCCCTCAGATGTCAAATTTGGCACCTTTGGGGGGGGGGGGGGGCGCAGAGGAC
>BLSH010528091.1:1555945-1571683 GCA_018402905.1 Glandirana rugosa
TTAAATATTTTTTTTTTTTTTTTTTTTTTTTCCTAAGTGTCTACTTTTTTTTTTTTTTTTTTTTTTTTTTTATAAATTCCTTTTCTTCCCCAAATATCAATACCCCTTATATATTGTTCTGCTGTACATGTCATTTTATTGCCTTTTTAGCGTATCTTGTTTTATTCCGTTCTTAATCCTCAATCGAATGCCTTTAGCCACTATTTTTAGACTCCCCTATCTCCGTGGGGCACCGGGGGGGGGGGGGTGGGGTGTGTGTGTGTGTGTGTGTAACAACACACAAAAAAAAAAAAGCCTCCCCTTATTTTGTGCATGTTAAGGGTGGCTATCTAGAAGGTGCATACCACCGCACTTCCTGCCCACCAAAAATGTAAAACAGTGTAACACCATAGAAAGTGAGAAAAAAAACCCCCCAAAAAATAAAACACACCAAAACCCCTCCCCTTATTTTGTGTATGTTAGGGGTGGCTATTTAGGAGGTGCATACCGCGGTACTTACTGCCCACCAAAAATGTAAAACATTTTAACACCATAGAGAGAGAAAAAAAAGGGGTGGGGGAACCACTCCTTGTTTTATGTGTATTAAGGGTGGCAGTCTCAGAGGTTCACACCCTCTCTCTTGCTGCCCACCAAAAATGTAAAACAATGTGGCATCATTAGTGAGAAAAAAAAGGGGGGGGGGAAAGGGGGAAGAAAAACCAAACTCCCCTTATTTTGTGTATATTAAGGGTGGCAATCTAGGGGGTTCATACCCCCTTTCTTACTGTCCACCAAAAATGTAAACCAATGTGACACCATTAGTGAAAAAAAAGGGGGGGTGAGTAAACCCCCCCCCCCCCTATTTTATGTGTGTTAAGGGTGACAGGAGAAAATTCCCCCCTTCCCTCCCCCAATAAGCCCACCGGGAACCTGGAGAGTCTTCACAACAACCTCCTTCTAATTTATCCTTTTTATTTACACCACCTTCTTGCCCTCATTCCGCTCATGGCCTACCAGCTTTCTATAGACCGGGGTCTGCTTAAATTCTAACCAGCTCTTCCAGGTATTACGGAACCTACTCCACCCCCCCCCTCCTTCTGACACCCAACTAGCTCCTCCATCAACCTGGTTCTATCTACTTCTTGCGCTCATTCCTCAATGTTGGTATGTCTTTTGTATGCCAATGCTTAGGGATTAAAGCTTTTGCTGCATTTAGCAAAAAGGGAGTCAGGCTTGTTTTATATTTCTAGCTAGGTTCGTTGAAAGCGTGAAACAAGCAGCGCCATTGATCCAATCCTATTTCCACTTTACAAATCTTTTTAATTATGCTTAGTACTTCTCCCCAATAAGGCTGAATCCCAGGGCATGACCACCAGATGTGTGCATGTGTCCCCTCGCCCCCACATGCCCGCCAACACAAGGGAGAAGAGTCTGGGTCAATCCTGCTCAGCTTGATTGGTACATAATACCATCTTGTCAGCAATTTGTAATTAATCTCCTTTATCCTTGTATCCAAGGATGTAGAATGCACAAACTCAACTATATTACTTTGTAGTGCTTCCGATACAGGTTGGCCCAGCTCTACCTCCCAGCCTTCCAAGAGATCAGATGCTCCAGGGTCTTCTGCTGTTATCAATGCTGAATATATGCGTGATATCCCACGCCTATTCATCCCCTCCTGTTCCATTAGTCTTTCCCATGGAGGAAGTTCTAGTGTTGAGCGGAGCAGTTTTAGCAAATTCCCCACGAAGTGCTGGAGCTGGCGGTATCTCCAGACATCCCATGGAGTGGTGCCATATTTACCCCGCAGTTCTGCCAATGATGCTAGGGAGTTCCCACTCAAGACATCCCTCAATTTCAGACAATTAGAAGTTGTCCATTTCAAATACAGCTTATTCTCCTTCCCCGGGGGAAGTAGTCTGTACCTGTAAGGGGCATCAGGGGACTGTTGTTTTGCCATTTTGAGCCTTTATGCACTTTATCCCACAGTCTCGTAGTCCCTTTTGTAATTGATGGCAGATCTTTAGCCAACCCTCTGTATGATCTCGGGATCCATATACTCTGCCTCAGATTGACCTTACTTATATTTTCTTCCATATGTACCCATTGTTTCTGGGAGGACCCATGGGTCCAGTCCATTATCCTGATTAGTACTGCTGCTTCATGATATTTTTTTAAATTGGGGAGAGATAATCCTCCTGATCCCCTGGGTCAATGACAATGTTCACCCGTCCAAACCAAGAAATTCTTCCCATTGGATAACCCCTCAGTTCTTGTCTAATTCTATTCAACAAAGATAGATAGTTATCTTCATACAGGTCCTGATCCGATATTGCCAAACGTATACCTAGGTATCTCATACCCCGTCATCTCCAAACAAAGGGGTATGCGGCCCTGAGGTCTTTACATTTGGGTAGGGGGGTGAACATATTCAAAATTTCAGTTTTCTCTACATTGATTTTAAAATTTGATAACTTCCCATATTTCTCCAGCTCTGTCAAGATATTTGGTAGTGTCTGGGAAGGTTTAGCTACATAGAACAAAATGTCACCCGCAAACGCGGCGACCTTCTGTTCCCTGCCCCCAATCCTTAAGCCCCATATTTCCTCCTTGGCTCGAATTGTTGCCAATAATGGTTCCAAGGAGAGCACAAAGAGGAGAGGGGAAAGGGGGCACCCCTGGCGTGTTCCGTTCCTGAGGTCAATAGGCTCAGATAAAGCCCCGTTTATTCGGACCTGGGCTGTTGGACTGGAGTAGAGTGCCTTCACCCACCCCCGCATTTGTGGGCCCAACCCCATACGGGATATTGTCGAGGTCATTCTAGCGTAGAGTTTTATACCTTCATTTATCAAAGAGATTGGTCTATAGCTGGAACTAATTTCTGGGTCCTTCCCCTCTTTTGCCAGGAGAGTGATATAGGCCCCCAACGCTTCTCTACGGAGTCCCGAGTCTCTTCCTATGGAATTTATATATGATTGGAAAAAGGGAATTAGAATTCCTGCAAATCTTTTATAATAAAGGGAGATAAATCCATCTGGGCCTGGACTCTTACCTACTCCACTTCTGTTAATTGCCCATTGGATTTCTTCCCTGGATATGTCCCTATCTAATTCAATGGCCTCCTCCTTTGATATCACTGGGAGCTCTAACCCTTGTAAGTATCTCTCGGTCTTGTTCTGCTTATCTTGCTTCCTCTCCGGGTTCTGCGTTTCACTCACGTTGTATAATGTTTGGTAGTACTCCTGGAAAATTCTCAAAATCTCCTTCGTGGCGTACTTTCAATCTCCTTTCCCATCCTTCAGTTTTCCAATATAATTTGAATTTTTTCTAGGTTTAATAGTGTTTGCTAAAAGCTTCCCGGGCCTATTGGCTGCTTCGTAATTTCTTCTGCCCGTAATGTCAAATACCCTTCTCGTGTCCTGGTCCAGCAGATCTTTTAGCTCTTCTCTTTTGTCTATCAGTTTACCCAATATCTCGTCTGTCCAACTCTTTTTATGAGTTTGTTCCCGAATTTCCGCTAAGAGTGTATGTTTCTGAGCCTGCCTAATCCTCCTTCTCTTGATACTTTCTGCTATTAGTCTGCCCCTCATAAATGCTTTGTGGGTTTCCCTCAGAACCATTGGGGTGACATCCCCTGTATCGTTTTCCTCAAAAAACTGTTTCATATCCCTTTCCAACTCCCCTAGGACCCCTGCACTGAGCATTAACGATTCCTCCAACTTCCATGGCCTCTGTCCCGCTAGTGTAGCACCCATAGATAGCCCAACCCTGACCGGGGCATGATCGGAGAGGGTTATTGACTTGATTTCTGCCTCTACCAGTCCATCTATTAGCCGATGGTCCAGCAGGAAAAAGTCAATCCTAGAATAGGATGCATGGACTGCCGAGAAGTATGTCAAATCCTTATCTCTGGGGTGCATAGTTCTCCATGCTTCCACCAGTTGCATATTATATATTTTCTGTTTTAATCTCCTAAGGTTTTTACTCGCTGTCCTCACGGAGAGTGGTTGGGTATCCATAGCTGGTTCAAGAACTAAATTAAAATCCCCGGCTATAATCAACCTCCCCTCCCTAAAGCAATCTAATTTATTCAATACCCTATTCAAGAATTGAGCAGGCCGGATGTTTGGACAATATATACTGGCCAGAGTACATTAAGTGCCTGATACTAATCCCTTGATAAATAGGTAACGGCCCTCTGGGCCTCCCTCTTGTGCTTTAAATATGAAGGGTGTGTTTCTATCAAACCCAATTGCCATACCCTTACTTCTTTTATTTGGTGTAAAACTATAATACCATTTGGGGTAGTATTTGGGGTAGCTCAAATTAATTTTAGTTGTTACTTTAACGTGGGTTTACTGGAGGAAAACTATATTAGACGAGTATGATCTCAATTCCTGGAAAATCTGATGTCTCTTGGAAGGGCTATTTAATCCCCTAACATTATAGGAGACTAGGTTCAAAGGGTTCATTATTTACAAAAATATGATCCCTGCTGAGTGGCAAAGGCATTCCTACTTTGGCTTGTAATCTTTGTTACAGTAGAACGGAAAAAAAGGTTAATACTACGATAAATCTTAAATCCTCCCCACCCCCCTCCCCCGTCCCTATCCAACAAGTTGTTGTGTTCGGCCCTACCGTCTCCCATTCCGCCATGTTGCCGAGCCCAACACCCTCTGGGGGTTTTAATGTGTCCGCGTGAGCTCCCGGCCCTCATACCCCCGGGGTCTCAATCCCTGGCGTTGGTTCCGTGAACTCAGGCGGGCACGGTCCTCCACTGTGTACTCCATGGGTATTTTCTCCTCCCGCTCCTTCCCCCCAACTCCGCATCCTGCCCGTCCCCCCCCCCATCCGGCTCCCTCTTCATGCTGCTATTTAGGCTTTGTTCCAAGATCTATCCTTAAGGCTCCCCCATTCCACCGGTTTCCTTTCCCAATCCTCAACTTCAATATTTTGTATACCCAGTTTACTACAAAAGTCCTTTACATCCTCTGGGAATTGCAGGGTAGCTGTTATACCTTGATTTTTAGCCTTCAGGCAAGCTAGAAAGCCCCACCAATAGACCATATTTTTAACTTGTAATTGGCTCGTTATAGGCTTGAGTGCCCTCCTGCGGGCTAATGTTTCTGGTGCTAGGTCAGAGAACACCGAGATCCTATGTCCATTATAGTCTAATGATGTCACTGTTTTCATACCTTGTGATACCCATTCCTTTACTTCTTAATGGTGGAATCTTGCTATAACATCTCTGGGGTGCTCCGTGTTGCGATTGTTCATGCGTTGTATTCTATGGACCCTTTCAAAATGGATAGTGAGTGGATGCTCCTTTTTCAAGGTTTTTATAGCCAAGTCTCGGAACACTGTCTCTAGCTCCTTATCCCCCACTGTCTCCGGGATCCCTCGGAAACCTCAAATTTTTTCGCCTGCCTCAATTTTCTTGATCCTCTAATCTATAGCGGATGTGTCTTATCTCTAGTTGATCTTGATCCATCCTGCCCCTTAGTTCTACTATAGCATTCCTATGTTCCTCTATAAGTTCTTCTGTCTCCTCCACTCTCTGTAAGACACTTTGAATGTCTCTTTTTGTTGCTGTCATTTCACTTTTAATTGTGCTCTCTAGGCGGGACATCATCACTGCCAGTCTTGCTTTGTAGGTAAAGATTGCATATTTTCTTTCTCCAGATTTTGTTGGTAGCATTCAGAGAGACCTCCCCTCTGTCCCCCGCTTTCCTTGCCCACATTCCTTGACATTGATGGCATACTTGCCTTCGCTTCATGCTCTGGTGCTGTTTCTGGTGCGGTTTCATTTCTGTTACCTTCTGATGCCACGTCATTCATGTGCAAGCTTTCTTTATTCAGCACCGTTGGGGGCACTGTTGCTTCATCTGCATTTTCTGCCACCTGGGTGACATATGATTTCTTGTTTGCTGGCTTGTTCCCTCCACCAGAGTTGGTTTAGGTGCCCTTTTCCCCATTCCTCTGAATCACCCACGGGAGCCCGCAGGCCACAAAGAGCTCACAGGGGTGAGGTGTAAGAAACCACAGACTCCCACTCCCCTTCAGTATCCCTTCGGTGTCCTCAACCCGGAAAAAAAAGAAGCCCCAGCAGCACAGAGGACTGAGGTGGGAGGGTCAAAAGGGTACACTAGCATCAAATGTCAAATATAGTACAGTACAAGCTGTTTTCCAGTACGGGGCCCTGCTCCCATAAGGTCCTGTCTTACAACCGGGAAACCATAGGTAGCAGATTACACAACAATGTAAGGGAGACTTGCCCCTAGTCCAAGCCGTTCTGCTTTAAGTTTCCTTACCAAATTTCCTGGGACTAGTACTGAGATTGCATTGAGATTTTCCTACTTCAGTTCACAAAACCTACTCACCTTGCCAGTTCACAGTCCCATCTTACGGTGCCAGCTCACAGTTTATACTCCAATCTTACCGTTCATACACCTCTCGCGCTGTCTTAATATACTCTTGATGTGCTTCTCTTTCACCGTACTAGTTCCCGATTCCCAGTGGCCCGCAGTGTGCTCCAGGCCCTGACATCAGCTCACATTTCCCAGTGTTCCCAATAAACTGCGTTTCACGTTATTAGTTCATAGCTCGGAATGATCCCATGCCAAAGCTATTGCCTAAAGATGATTATACCAAAGCGGAGCAATGGGATAGAAACCCAATATTCTTATATGCTTTTAGAGAGGACTCTTTATAAGGGATGATCCAGATCCTTACTTAGCATTTGAAAAATAGGGGAGCATAGCATGCTGAAATTAGCTGCAGTACCCCTGGTGATGCTGTTCATCGTCTCTGGCTTCACATCCCCATATTATCTCAAATTGTCTCAGATTAGTCTTTTGTGTTTTGTGTCCTTTGTATTTTGCTGGCACATGAGATCAAGACATCAAAGACTGAGTACTGAAAAAAAAAGGATTCTCTTACCCAGCGTCCAATTGTGCTTCTCTCCTGGAACTACAAGCCGGCTTTTATCTTACCTTCCATCCATTCCCTTTCAGCTCAGGTTTGGCTTTCTCTCCCTCCCCCCTCTTCACTGCATGGCTACCTTCCGTACGTCTCCTAAACTCCTTCTTCAGCCACCGAGGGTGCTGTGCTCCCACTCATCGGAGCTCTCCTCTGCTGCCTCGCCGTGGGTCACCGTGGTCCGCTTATCCGACTCTCCGTCTCGGTTGTCACTCTGCAGGATCAGGCACGGGAGAGGACGGGATACATACCGAGCCTTCATGGGAGGACGCCGAGGTACATGCTTCCACCTCCCAGTGTAGCCCGAGGAGTCACAGGGAGCCCGCAGCTACGCTACGGCTCCATGCTGTTGCTCCACCCCCCATCTGTGAATCCTATGGCATAGTTGTAGGTGTACGCTCTACATGTTTCGCCATCACAGGAATATTGGAAAACAGGGACTATGCGTACACGGCTGTCAGTAATAATCCAAGGGGCATTTGACAATCACAGGAGAGGTACAACCACTGATGGAGAAGGAACATATTTATTTCATTTTAGTTAAATTATAAACCATAGGCTCCCCAATCTCACCATTGTTTTAATAATTCACTGTTAGATATGACAGAGACACAAAAGGGAATATGACCCACCTTGATAGTTCCTCAGGTGGATGACCCCTTCTGATAACTTGTTATAAAACTTTTAGATGATTTGAAACCAAATTCAAATCAGTGGGCGTTCCTGTGCCAAAAACCTGCATTTATGATTTTTATTATTTTAAGCTCCAGCAGTTGAATCAAACTTATGTATCACATTTCTATCTTATTAATGTAGTCTCACTTCAGCTATTGCTCTGTGGGTAAGGTGTCATAGTTATCATAAAACGGGCACTTCAGTCCCCCAGGGGCGATTTATAACAAACCAAGCCAAAAGGTAAGTATTCATGCACCTATTAATTACATAGTAAAGATTATTTGTTTAGCAGTTGCAATTGCTGGAACAAAGACATAGTTTTAAAGATATGGGTTCTCACCTCAAAAGATTGCTCTATGAGTGAGACCCAGAGCATGAAAGTAGCAGGCCTCAATTCAATTGGATATGAATTGCTCCAGTGCTAGCAGCCACAGCACTGCTGCAATGGAGGCTATGAAAAATTAGGCAATATAATTACCATGAGGCAGACTATTTAAGCCCAAATTGAATGGGGCACAAAACATGCGTGATAAAGCTATTGAGAGCTAGGTTCAATTTATACCTTTTACTGCGGGATATCAATATGTCCATCCATCAGGGTCAGCAGCCGTGTTGACTGACTGCTAACCACCCAGGATTTAAATACCCCCCGGACAGAGCGGCGTCTGACGTCACCGCCCTGTCCACGGACACTCATTGGATGTCAACATAAGATAAACTGTCCAATAAAAGATCATCCATTAGTGCCTCAGCTGTGTGCTCCCTCTGCTCTGAGCACGCACAACAGAGAGCCAATGCGCACACGCGAAGCAACGGCGGTCATATTGGAAAATCCTAACATAGGATAGAGTTGGATAGAAGACAGTGGGATCAGCCTCCCCACCCACCTGTGTATACATGAGGCCGGAGTAGCCATCTTGGAAAAATCCCTCCCTTTGCTCAACAATGTGTGAGCAAGGGAAAGATAGATGCCTGTCGGCAATCACAAAAGAGTCCCCTTAAAGCAAACTGGAAATAATAGTAGCCATATGTGAACATACATAGGCGCTAAAAATAAAGCCCCTATCTCTAAAAGGGATCGAGTCACCTGCAGTCTTTTGCTGTTAACCCGCAGGCTGACACCCTTAGTAAGAAACATTTATTATATCTCAGACAAATAACAGCAGAGCATTTATTAAATCTCTGACCAATTCTATGTCATTTGCAACTCATTTCTTTCTATATATCTGTATTTTGTTTATATAGCTAAAATGGGGCAAATAGGAAGAGGAATAGTCATTATCAACACCTGATCTGATAGATCAGAGGCAGTAGCAATGAAAATATACAATCGTCATAAATCATTTACTCTGGCAAGATAATCTTATCATAGAGAAAAAAAGGACCAGCTATGAATCACGAAACAAAGATTTGGCACCACCTCGACTCAAACAAGGGGAGGGTTTAAAGTGAGGGTGGTGCCCTGGGCGTCCGTATGATTGCCTGCCAATACCTGTGGAGCTATGCTGGGCCCATAGTTCCCAGCCTTCCTCCTGATAAGCACAAAGGGAGGACTAGACAGGGACCACCCACATAAATGACCAATGCTTACAAAGACAAAACTAAATAAATTAATAAACAATATACAGTAAATAGATGCATGAGAATGCTGGAGTTCCCCCATTGGAACCAGTTAGAAGGCCTGATGGCCCCTCCAGTTTTTCTACTACAAACCCCCCATGGTGCCACCCTTCCCCCTAGGGAGACATCATAAGAAAGGCTTGAAGCTAAAAGGCTCATTCAGTCCAGGGTACTTTGTGGCTGATAGGCTAAAAATCCACTTGGCTTCTCTTTGAAGAAGCATTTTTTGTCCACATCCCCTCCCCTATCTTCCCTAGGGATGTACTCCAGCGCAAAAAAACTCATATAGGAGGCATTGAACTGGTGATACAAGCCCATATGGCAGCTGATTGGACTCTGAAACTTCTTTGCATTAACTAATTTGACATGGTCCCTGATTCTGTGAAAAAAGGCCTCTTGGTTTTTCCTACGTAAAAAACACCACACTGACATTCCATATAATACACCACTCCAATGGATTGACAGGTTGCAGGCATCTGACCATTTGGTAATTTTATCTGTTTGGCCTTCCACACATACTGACAAAAATTGCAACTGCCACAAGGGGCAGTGCCTACCCGATCCAAAGATTTCTTTAGACTTCTTGGGTCATAATGGCTGTGGATTAGCTGATCTCTTAGGGACCTAGATCGTTGGAAAGTTATTTCAGGTTTTTGTTTTAGGTGTTTGCTGACAGTGTCATCGCCCATCAGCAAACACCAATATTTTTGCAAAATTTCTCTTACTTGTTGATGCTGGCCTGAGTATCTAGTGATTAGTCTAACATTTGAGTTTTCTTTTTTATTTTTGTTACCGTACAGCAATGTCTGTCTCTGTTGGCCATTCCTTCTTTGGTAGGCCCTCTTTAGGAGGGATCGACTATAGCTCCTCTCAAGTAGGCGAACCTGTAGGGCTTTGGCCTCAGATTCAAAATTCTCCTGTCTGGAGCAATTACGTTTCAGACTTGGGTACTGACTATAAGGGATACTAGAGACCAAGGGCCCCAGATGCGAGCTCCTGGCATTGAGGATAGTATTTCCTGATGATGGTTTTCTATAGAGAGTAGATCCCAATTTGCCTTCATCATCAACAAAAATTGTGATATCCAAGAAGTTCACAGATTGTTGATGTGAAGTACTGGTAAACTTTAAACTGAAAGTATTATTTTCCAGACTGGTCAGAAAGGAGGCCAATTCCTCCGAACTACCAGTCCAGATCACAAAGGTATCGTAAATTAATCTTTTCCAGAGGGCTACCTTTTCTAGGTATTTTTGTAGATCCTCTCTAGACATCAGATCCCACTCCCACCCCCCCAGGTACAGGTTTGCGTATGATGGGGCACAATGAGTCTCCATCGCCACTCCCTGCACCTGGAGGTAGTGGGAGCCATTGAACAAAAAGACATTGTTACTTAGGATAAACTTCAACAACTCTGTTACAAACCTATTATACTTGGAAGCCGTGGTGCCTTTTTTGGATAAGAAGCCCTCCACAACCCCAACACCCGGATCATGGGGGATTGAGTTGTAGAGGGCCTCCACATTTATTGTCACCAGCCAGGCACCCTTGGGCATGATTTTGCCATCAAGGGCCCTGATTAAATCAGCCTGCCTGGTGGCTGAATAAGACTCTTATGGACCTTTGGCAGGGCGTACAGAGTGGGTGTTTTAGGTGTCTTAACATCAAGGAATTCAAGGGGGTTTTTTATCTATAGTGCCCTCCATAAAGGTTAAGGTGATCAATTCTTTGTATTTTTTTTGTCATTCTCTCCAAGTATATCTGCGGGATCCTCCTATACCAGTCCTTATTTTGAAGTAGTAATAAAACCATGTCCTCATATTTAATATGATCCATTACGACAATGTTTCCACTCTTGTCAGTGGGTTTAATGGCTACTCACATAAACAAAGGTTTAAAACAGCGTCAAATTCCATTAGTATGTTCCGGCATCCAGTAGAAAAAATGGCGTCCGCACCTCGACTTCCCGGTTACGTGTGGTGAGCGTCGCTTGGCTCCACCCAACGCGTTTCATCATCAATGACCTCTGACAACGTCATTGATGACGAAACGCGTTGGGTGGAGCCAAGCGACGCTCACCACACGTGACCGGGAAGTCGAGGTGCGGACGCCATTTTTTCTACTGGATGCCAGAACATACTAATGGAATTTGATGCTGTTTTAAACCTTTGTTTATGTGAGTAGCCATTCTCTATTTTATTCTACAAATAAACTGATACATTACTATCTGCACTATAGGAGTTGCATGTTTATTACATGAACGGCTACATCACCGTATGAGACTCATGTGTAAGCCTGCGATGCCTTCCCTGGTTTGACATGACTACCTCCGGCTGCTCTCCCCGGTTGGATTGTTATACATAGAGGCGCGCACTGACCCTCCGTAACATGGGGTCATGGGATCTGGTAAGGAGCTGTGTGTGGTGGTGTCACGGATGACGGTTTGCACGATTGCTGATATCACAGACTTGACTTACAAGTGACCATTGGTGTGGATTCTTTTTTCTCTTTGGCTACATAGGACTTTGCGCTGCAGTTCTTTTTAGATATTGGTAAGATGTTCCCTTACCAATATGTACAGTAACGGGGAGAGGGGACAACCCTGTCGGGTTCCTTTTGTAATTGGAATTGGGTTCGACAGGGTCCCGTCAATCCAAACCCTTGCTTGGGGTTTACTATACAATGCCATTATTTTTTGCAATAATTGGGGACCAATACCCCATTGCTTCAAGGCCTCTTCCAGGAAACACCATCCCACCCTGTCAAATGCTTTTTCGGCGTCTATAGACAAATGGCGGGATGGAGTACCTCCAGATATATTCAATCAATGTGATTGTCTTCAAAGTATTATCCCCCGCCTCCCGGCCCCCCACAAAACCCACTTGGTCCAAATGTACGTATGTCGGTAAAATTGGGGTGTCTTTCCGCTATAATTTTAGAAAAGATCCGTAAATCAATATTCATGAGAGAGATGGGCCTATAGTTCCCGCAAATAGTGTGATCGTTTTCTGGTTTGGGTATTATAGAGATATGGGCTTCCATACCCTGTAACGTGAAGGGTCGTGAGGCAGAGACTGCATTAAAGGTCCTGTATAACACAGGTCCCAAACTTTCTCCCAGCGTTTTATAAAAACATATAGTAAATCTGTTTGGTCCTGGGCTTTTCTCCAGGGCCATAGTACTAATAACTTTTTGTGGATGGGGGCGTGACCGGATGTTTGAGTGAGCCGCTGCGTGTGTGCCGATCCCTGCTCTCTCCCAGCACTATCCCCCGTGTCGGAGTCCCGACAGCTCCGCCCGCCTCAGTGGGGGAGATGCGCCTACTGAACGACGGACGGACCGCTTGCGACAGCCGGCTATAGCCGAGACTCGGTGGGACGGACACTCCCCCTATCACCCATTACACGGAGACCAGGGGTGAGGGGAGTCTGGTGGTGGCCCACGTGGCAACGCGCACTTCCTCTACTCGGAGCACAGAGGTGTTAGTATCCTGGATAGAGGAGGAGGCTCTGATGATCAACTTAACGGGGGAACCGTGAGTAGAGGCTGCACTGTCACACTGAATGAGCTGGCTGTGTGGGAGATAGGATTGTTACCTGTCTCTGACGCTCCTAATCCCGGGCATGACAATTGACTAAGACCCCCCTTGTTGTCTTATGTTTTAATACCCTGCTGTCAGTATAATCCATCACAGCCATTATACCTCCAGACCTGCACATATAGAGGTATATGGTGGTTTGAGTGCATTCTGGACATTGACATTACGCAGGGTGGAGGTGGTTAAGTCAGCTTATGGTGAAACATCTGGGCGATGTCAGCTTATTAATCTATGTTATAGTCTCACAGGTGTCTGCTGCCTGTTTGGAAAAGGAAGTTGGTGACCTGAACACTTTATCAAACACCAAAACGTCCATCAGTTAACTGCTTCTTGGAAACCATGGTAAAAAAGAAAATAGATCATACATCACCACAAGAACCCCCCAGTCAAAAAGCTGTTAAAGAAAGAGGGAGCATCAGGGGAGCAGTCTGGGGCGGGAAAGCTTAGGTCACATGACGAAAGAAGGGGGGTTAGCCACTTGGTGCCACCAGTGGGAACCATATGGAGGCGCCGTCTCAACCTGCAGCAGAGGTACCGCCTGAGCCGGAACCCACACTGAGGGAAGTCCTAGCGGCAGTAAATATCTGTAAATCCACTTTACAAGCCCTGTGGGACCAGATGAAAGGCATTAAGGATGAAATCTCCCAGGTGCATCAGGAAATCCATAAGATAGAGGAAAGAACAACAAAGACTGAAGAGAGGATCAGCACATTAGAGGATGAGTTGAACCCCCTGAGTGCTGAAGTACAAATTCTGAAGGAGAGAATGGACTTATATACTGCCAAATTAGACGATATGGAGAACAGGCTCCGGAGAGAGAATGTAAGGCTAGTGGGCCTCCCAGAACGCAGTGAGGGCCCCCACCCCGTAAAGTTCCTGGAGGGCTGGCTTAGGGATGTTTTTGGTAAAGACACATTCACGTCATCCTTTTTCATAGAAAGAGCTCATCGGGTCCCTGCCAGACCACCCCCTCCGGGAGGCCACCCTAGACCGCTGTTGGCGAAGGTGTCTAATTATAGGGACAAGTCCGCGATCCTTCAAAGGGCGAGAGAGATTGGGAAGATTCTTTTCAATGGGACTAGGGTCTCCATTTACCCAGATTTCTCTCCTGACCTTCAGAAACGAAGAGCTAAATTCGGGGAGGTGAAACGTAGATTGCATCAACTTGAGATCTCCTTTGCATTACTCTACCCGGCAAAACTGAAGATTACTGCCCTGGGTGGTATTCAATACTTTGAGAAGTCGGAGGAGGTGGTGAAGTGGTTGGAGGACAATAAGGGGAGACTACAAATAAATAAGGGACATGTATAGAGATCCTGACGATATTTGATATATTCCCATATGGGGGCTCCGGGGGGGGGGGGAGTGAGGGGGAAAATTATTGTCTCCCTCCTCCCCGTCGTCCCCCCTCCCCCCTCCCTGGGTTTGGGGTCTTCTTTTTTTTTTTTTTTTGGGGTGCCCATGGGAGTAATGTGGGAGTTGCACAAAGTAAAGAAGGGATATGGGAGTGTGAAGATGTGGGGATTGTTATACTTTTGTGTGTTAGTATAATTTGTGAGCTGGGGGGATAGGGAGAAAAGGGAGGGACGGGATGGGTATGCACGTGTGGATACGGTTCACTTGAGGAGGGAAAGTCACTCACAAAGCCCCGAGGGAGGGCCTGGATAGGTGCGGAAAGAAGGGGGGGGGGGGGTATAGCAGTAACATGGGAGGTGTGAGATGTATATGTGTGAGATGGATTGTGTATAAGAATAAAAATCACAAGTTGCGATATAGGAGACTAAATGGGGCAAATAGTATGCACAAGAAAGAGGGTAAAATTAAACACAGTTTTTCACAAGAATGGGATAGTAGGGAAAAAATATTATTTATGAGTCCGGACCTTGGGAATTTTCGCAGGCAGGTTAATCAAATTGTAGGAAGTTTTCTCTTTTGCATGAATACCACATTTCAGACCCTTATGCAAAGTAGCACTTCCGTGGCGCCTTTCTCATCGCCCTCCTTATGATGCAGTCGAATAGGTTAAAAATTGGCTCCTGGAATGTCAGGGGCCTGGGGAACGCAGTGAAAACCCAGGCAGTGATATCCGGTATGGAAAGTAATGGTGTGAAAATAATCTGTCTGCAGGAGACGCACTTCAGCCCAGAGGTCACCCCACATCTTGGGGGTAGAAGATATAAAACACAATTCCACTCTACGCATTCCTCGTATTCACGAGGAGTGAGCATTCTTTTTAATAATGAGGTGTTGTTCTCCCCCAGACAGATTAGCATTGATAAGTCTGGGCGCTACATTTTCCTTTATGGGGAAATAGAGAACAAGGAAATTATCCCTATTAATATATATAACCCCCCCCCCCCGTTTAACTCGGAAATACTGGATAAAGTTTTCGAATTTATTATGGATAAACTACACATTCCAATTTTCATGGTAGGTGATTTCAATATGGTGCTGGATGAAGGGCTGGATAGATTGCCCCCCAGGGATCAGAACTCGGATGCTGGCGGAATTTGGTCTCTGGGATATGTGGAGGGTGACCAATCCGGGGAAACGACAATATTCATGCAACTCTGCCACGCACCGCACACTTTCCAGAATTGACTTAGCGATAGGTAATGAAAATGCCCTGAGCATGGTATATGACGTGGCATATCTCCCCTGGGGTCTATCAGACCATTCCCTTTTGTTGATGGTTATCAGCCTGGGGGAGAGGTGTCACAATAAAGATTGGAGGATCAATCCGCACTGGCTGGGGCTGCTGGGGGACTCAGATGGGGTCCTGGAAGCACTGGCGGAGTTCGTAGAGACAAATGCGGATTCCGCCTCAATAGGTATAATCTGGGACACGTTAAAAGCCTACCTATGAGGTATTTTAATACAAAAGGTTAGTA
>BLSH010528091.1:1571693-1588089 GCA_018402905.1 Glandirana rugosa
CCCAGTCCCAAAAGATATATAACAAAAAGACGAAAAAACTGGAGAACAATAAAATAAATAAATAAAATCCATGAACATATCGCGGCAGTTAAATGCGTCGCGAAATGTATATATATAAAATGTAAGTGTAGTCAGGGATGGGAGTTCCTCGAATGTTAGATTTCAGGGATTGAGTGTAAGTATGTATATGATCCCTGTTAAATCTGTCCTCGATTAAATGGATGGTCGTACAGAAACCTCACACCCTCCTTTGGCCTCATGGGCCTCCTTTGGGTGCGTCCGTGTCCCTCTTGTACGTTTGAGGTCCGTCCATCACAGCACCAACCCTAAGCTTTAGATTGTAAGCTCCTTGAGGGTAGGGACTGATGTGAATGTAAAATATATATATGTAAAGCGCTGCGTAAATTGACGGCGCTATACAAGTACCTAAAATAAATAAATAAAATAACAAGAGGTCAAAAAAGCAGAAAAACAATATATAGAAAACCCTGACCCAGCCAAATATGGACACTTAGTAGATATGCAACAGGCTTACAAATCCTCTGTTATGAAGAAAGAGGAAAATAAGAGATTATTTCAAAGGTATAATGCCTTTGTGGAGGGTGAAAGGGTGGGGCGCGCCCTGGCCTACTTAATAAAATCAAACTCCTCGGCTATAGGGGTGCCCATAATAAAAATGTTGGAAGGGAGGTTGACCTCATCAATAACAGGAGTTACTGAAGCCTTCAGAGAGTACTATGAGGGACTGTACCAGTCTCAAAGTGGTAAAGGGGAGGGACTAGAGGTAGACTTTTTGAGCAATCTGACGATCCCGACCCTCTCAGACAGCGATAGAGAAGCATTAGACGCCCCAATTACATTAGATGAAATACAAAACGTGGTGAGGGCCATGGCCAGCTATAGATCCCTGGGTCCAGATGGACTCCCAGTGGAGGTATATAAACGCTATGGGAGTATATTACTCCCGGAACTACTTAAAGTGGCAGAGTGGGCGTGGGAGCATGGGGTACTACCACCTTCGATGCGGGAGGCCACAGTAGTAGTGATCCATAAAGAGGGGAAGGACCTGGAAGAGGTCACTTCATACCTGCCAATCTCCCTTCTCTGCACGGATATTAAAATTCTGGCGAAGGTCTTGGCAGCTAGACTAGATAAAGTGATACAGAAAGTTATCCATCAGGACCAGTCGGGATTTATTCCCAACAGGTCCACCAGTATAAATATTCGAAGGGCTTTCTTGAATTTACAGTCAAATTCAGGGGGAAAAAACTCTAGGGCGGTCCTGTCCTTGGACGCTGCCAAGGCCTTCGACAGCCTGGAATGGGACTACCTGTGGAGAGTTTTGGAGAGGTTCTGGTTTGGACCGGGCTTTATAGGCTGGATTAAAACGCTTTATAAAGAGCCTCTTGCTAAGGTATGGGTGAACGGGAGGTGCTCAGAAAGGTTCCCCCTAACAAGGGGGACGAGACAGGGGTGCCCGCTGTCACCCCTGCTCTTCACCCTGGCGATTGAGCCATTAGCAATCGCAATTAGAACCGCTGCAAGCGTGAAGGGGTTCCATAGATCTTTTGGGGAGGAGAAGATAGCGTTTTATGCGGATGACGTACTTCTATTTTTGGATGACATTTCAGTATCCTTGACCTCAGTGATGAATACGCTGAATGAATATGGAAAAGTGTCAGGAGTGAAAATAAATTGGGAGAAGTCGGTACTGATGCCGGTGGACACATTGGAAGCCCCGTTACCCAAGGAGGCCTCCTGTCTGGCGGTATCAGGGAAAATTAAGTACTTAGGCATTGTCTTCACAAAAGAACTGAAAGACTTAATTCCAAATAATCTGGTACCACTTCTTAATAAATTTAAAAACAAGTGCGAGATATGGCGGCATCTCCCCCTCTCAGTAGCTGGTAGGTGTAATCTAATACGGATGGTATGGCTCCCCCAACTGCTTTATATTCTTCACAACTCCCCGGTATGGCTACATAAAAAATGGTTCCGAAGAATAGATGGAATCTTTCGAGATCTGTTGTGGAAGGGGCGGGTAGCAAAAATCCGTCTGGGTACCCTGCAGCTCCAACCAGATAAAGGGGGTATGGACCTGCCGCATCCTAGGAACTATTACTTAGTGGCACAGCTGCAACACCTGGTGGGATGGGGGGTGGTTCTGATCTGAACGGGCGCCTGATGCTGGAGTCCACCCCTCATAGAACAGTTTTGGAGGCGGTGGAGGCCAACTCATTTAACGCGGATGCCCCGACACTCACAATGATAGTCAGGGTCTGGAAAACAGTCAAAGAGCATATGGGAGCCAAAGGGGTTTTCTCAGCGACCTCCCCCCTATGGAACAACAGGAATTTAAAAGAGTTGTGTGGGATTGGAATAATTAAAGATTGGGAAAGTCGAGGTATTACCCAATTGGCCCAACTGTTTGAAGGGGGAAACCTGAAAACCTTCTTAAATCTTAGGTAGGAGTTTGGCGTCTCGGAACGATCATATTTTGGTTATCTGCAAGTCAGACACGCGTTAAGCGCACAGTTTAAAAATCGCTTGGTGGAATGGGGTGAGGTGACCCTGTTGCAAAGAGTGATTGAACCTACCTCACGGAAAGATATGATCTCTACATTGTATAAAGGATTGAACGCAGGTAGAGAGAGGGAGGTAGAGCTGGGGATCAAGAAGAAGTGGGAAGAGGATTTAGGTCCAATCTCTCCAGTGCAGTGGAGATCGATTTTGGACTCTTGCAACCTGGTCTCGATGGCACCATCGCAGAGGATGTCCCACCTATTTCTTATGCATAGAGTTTATTACACTCCCCAGAGATTATTTAGCTTCGGGAAGAGGCAAAATGATAACTGCCCCAGATGTCAGCAACTTGGAGATCTTGTCCATATGTTTTGGAGATGTCCAAAATTGAAGAGGTATTGGGAAGAAGTGCTTAGTTCTATAAATAAGATTTTTAAGATACAGATTAGACTGAACCCCGTACAATGTATTCTGGGCTGTGGACAGATCAGGGAAAATGGAGGTCGACTCCCGACCGCTATATTGAGCTGCCTATTTCAGGCAAGGAAATTGGCCGCCCAGAAATGGCAATCAAGAGCCCCCCCGACCAAGGAGGAATGGTTAAACTCTGTAGATGAGGCTGTGTGGATGGAGAAGAGCATGTTTGTAAAAAGGAGTAATCTGAATGGATTTAAGAAAAAATGGAGGTTATGGCTTCTAGATAAAGGATACCCAGTATAGTGGTTTGGAGAATGACTGATATAGGAGGTTGCCAAGGAAGTAAAGAGACACTGAAGAGTGAAATAGGAGATATCCCTGAGATACGAAGACTTTGATAAAAAGATGATATTGGATGGTAGAAAGTAGATTTTTTATTAAATTCATCTATAAACATGATGGGAATAGAAAGGTGGGATGTATGAAGAGTATGTATGGGGAAGGATGACTGTCCGGCTTGTTTGTTGAAGTCGGAACTGCTTGTGGGAGGGGGGTAGGGATGAAGATTGTTCTCACGATTGTGTTGGTGGTGTATTTTATACTTGTCTATTACTTGGTCCCTCCCTGTCCCTCTTTTCATGTTGAGGAAATAAAGTATATAGATATTAAGGGGAGGAAATTTGGGAAAAGTAAGGACCACCACAATGATGTAATTAACCTGGAGGTTAGTATGAGCCTCAGGCTGAATATTCTTCCTCCTGAGATAAGTTACTGATGTGGAACAAATAAATAAATAAAAAAAAAATAACTTTTTGTATTTCTTCTATTGAGATCTGTTTCCGATTTCTCTATTGTTTATTTGGGTAAAGTTGGTATTGCAGTTTCTTCTATATATTTTCATATTTTTTAGCGAAGCCTAACTAGTTCCATTCCCGTCTTTTGGTTCGTGACATTATATAATTTGGAATAAAAGTTTTGGAATGTCTCTAAGATCTCTTTGGGATTAGATGTTATTTCCCCTGATGTTTTTTGGATAGTTATTATGGAAGTGGTAGCTGTCCGTTGGCGTAGGGCCTTTGCCAGAAGTCTTCCTGGTTTATTCCCCTTTAGATAATACAAAGCTTGTTTCTTATCTCTTATTCTCAATGTTTGTTCATTCAGTATAGTCTGTAATTCATTCGGTTTTTCTACCATTGTTATCAAATTTATTGAAATGGGATTCTGTTTATGAATTTTTTCATAAGTTGAGATATCCTTTAACAGAGAAGACAATTTTATTTATCTTACTTGCTTTCAGTCTAGCTCCGTATTTTATAAAGATTCCCCTTAATACATATTTTAATGTTTCCCATTGAATGGGAAGGGGGGTTTCATCTCCTTCGTGATCTGTTTGGAAGTTTGTCCCAGCCTGACGGATTTCAGAAATACACACCTCCTCCTTCAGCAAATTTTCATTTAGTTTCTATAGACCTCGAGATTTCTTATGGTCCGAGAGCTCCAGTTCCACAAAAACTGGGGCATGATCGGACCAAACAAAACTACCCACTTCCGAAGAAGACACCACTGGCAATAGAATGTATAATCTCTATCTCTGGGATGATGAGTACGCCAGATATCAATCAGTTTTAGTTTCTCCATAACATCCTTAAATTTATTCGTCTGATTGTTATTCTGCAATGGACGAGTCGTGGTGGTATCTTGGCCCAAGTCGAAAACAAAATTAAAGTCCCCACCAATGAGCACAATGCCTTCTGTTTTTTTCCATTAAATCTGTTATCATATGTATCCCTATTTTAATTTGCTCTTGATTTGGCAAGTATACGTTAATAAACGTATATTTTACCCCATGAATGGATACCTTTAGGAGCAGGCCTCTGCCATCCCTGCTTCCCCAGGAATCCAGGATCTGATGGAGAAGAGATTTATGTATAGCTACAGTATGGATACACCTCTAGCTTTTGAGTAAGGGAAAGAACCCCCCTCACCCCCCGCCCCATATCATTATTTTATGTTCCCCCATAGGGGGCGCCGGGACTAACCCCCCCCATCAGTTTTTGCCCATGACTACTTCATAACTGGGGGCCAGATATTCTGCTACTTTCCCTGCTGTCTGTTTTATCCTTCCTCCTCCAGTCAGAATAGATCATAATCTTATTACCATTTATTAAATACATAGACATTCTACTTTATTTTAGTTTTCTATTAATGCTGTCTGTTTTATCTTTCCTCCCCCAGTCAGAATAGATCATAATCTTATTACCATTTATTAAATACATAGACATTCTACTTTATTTTAGTTTTCTATTAATGTCTTTAAAACAACTCAAGCATAGAAATATTGTTCCAAAATTCTCCAAAACTTTCCGGTCTACATCCCCTCATTGTTACATGAAAGAATAGAAGTAAGTGTACTATGAAGAAAAAGTGTGACATAGCAATCATGAAACACACACAAAAAAAAAAAGTGGGGTGGAACCTCCCCCGCTAGTGTCAATTGAGTACCTCTAATCATAAATTTCACCAGAAAATGTAAATAAATCATGTGTCCCCACTGTGATACTATATGTTTATTTATGTGTTACAAGAAAAAAAAAAATTCTCATGAGGCACATCAACCATAGCCTTTAGCACTGTGAAAATAGTGCCAGTCAAAATATGTGAAAAAAGAAAAAAAAACCCCAAAAGGGAAAAGAGAAGGGGGGGGGGGAGAAGCCCAGCGAAACCATATCCCCCCACCCCACAACCTCTATCCGAAACCCTAGAACCACAGAGTTGACCACAAATTATTTTCTCTTGGAAAATCTATTCAACTGCCCAAGGTATTTTGAAGGGCAAAGTGGTAAATCAATATTTGGAAGCTGAAGAGTCTTCAAAAAATCTGGAAGATCTTCAATATCCTGGAATTCTACTTTTTTTCCTTTATAAAACACTTGAATCCGAAATGGATACTTCCATGTATATAAGATATTCCTTTCTCTCAACAGTGTTAAAAGTGGTTTAACTGCTTTCCTTAAAGTCAGCGTATATCTAGAGAGATCCTGTAGTAAAATTATCTGAGCACCATCAAAATCAATTATTCTTTGTTGTCGTGCTGCCCACATGATTTTTCCTTTTACATGGAAGAAATGCACTCTACATATAACATTTCTTGGTCTCTGCAGAGCTTGATTCTTGGGGCCCAGTGATCTATGTGCTCTATCCAGTAGTATTTCCCCCGTTGGGGGTTGTTGTAATAATTTATTAAAAATGCCTTGAAGAGTTGGTATCAGATCCTTTTTGGTCCTGTTGCCTCAGGTAGGCCTCTAATCCTGATATTTTTTCTGCTTCTGTTTTCTTGATCGTCTATTTCCAATAAGGCTCTTTTAAGGCATTGAGACATTTCTTGTTTTTCTATTTCAGATTGCATTAATTTCTCTTCCAATTGTGTTACTCTTGTTTCCATAACATTCATCTTTTCTTGGACCTTTTCCAAGGAAGATTTTACTTCTTGTATTTCTGGCTTATAACAGGTTTCAAGATGGGATATATATTTGTCCATATCTTCTCTAGTTGGCAGTGCTTTTGTATATGCCTCCATGCGCCATGGTTCCTTCTGGGTTCTATCTTCTTCCATTGTTATTCCAGCCTGTTTTCCTTGATCCTTATTAGATTATTTTTCTGTGTGTGTTGTTACATCATCCGTCTCTCTTTCGTTAGGTGTCTCCATTTGCTGTTGGGGTTGCTGAAAGTATCCTTTAATATCAGTATTTTGTGGGATTTGTGTTTTAGGGGTATTTATGTCTTTGGGACCCACAGACAGTTTTTTGGCCTTCTGTGTTTGGAAATTTTTGGGAGGCATTGTATTATTCCTTCTTGATCTCTCTATATACAACCGCTTTTATAAGGATCTCATATAAGTCTATAGTTACTTTTTATCCTTTTAAAATATTTTTAGGGCTACCCCCCAAGGACGGTTTTCGTGCTTCTGTAGGGTCCCCCTCGGCGTCAGAATTCTCCCCTTTTATCTACCCGCTATTGGGGCTTCTTATAATTCATCCTTGTTTCATTTATCCCTAGGCAAATGGTAAACCCCTTTAAATTTGAGAGGTAGGTTAACTTTTTTCAAACAGTATTATTTATCACAAGGTATCAGATTTAGTGAGTGTCTATGTTAAAATCCTTGGAGTATCAAAAAAGGATAGTGATCTACTGACTTTATCTTCTTCCAGAGGGGTGTCAGGATCTCTTCCACATGCCTATCTGTCCTTGTATCTATACGTTTGTGCATCTGGTGTCCGTCTGGGTCCCTTCAGAGGGAAGACTTACCCAGTTGTCTCCCTCATTCATCTACTGCCTATCTCTTGTTGGCAGAGAGATCCATTGGGTGGCCATCCTCCAGAGACTTGAATGGCAGTGGCTATGAGATCCCTTTGTAACTTATGGAGACAGCAGCGCTCGCAGGAGCCCCCGCTGACTGCAAGGAAAAGAACAACAGCCCTTATTGCTGTCCTCTTTCCCGGGCTTTCTACCGGAGCCATGGCCAGTCTGCCCTGAGGAGAAGCCCACCACCTTCCGCTGGGCTCCGGGCGCACTGGGTCCCCCACTAGACACAGGGCTAGCACCGGGACGATAACCTTCCCCGACCCAGTCTCCTCTACATGGAGCTGCTCACAAGGGCAAGGGTCATCCTCCTGTAGCGTGTCCTCAACCCCCGCCAGCTTCCGCCGCCGTCACGAGATCCCCAGCTCTCTATGAGGTGAGTGTCCAGGGCGATGTCCGTCTGCACCGTGACCTCCCTCTGGAGCTAGTGGATGGCGCTAGAGCCGGCTCCCCTTGAGTGTATCGCGCCGCTCTACATGGCAGGTTGTGACCGGGGAGTACCTGCTCCGACTCAAGCTGCTTTCCCAGAGACAGAAGGGGGATGCAGGGAAGCACAGCACCCACCCCGCTCTTGTTTTTGTGCCGCTGATGATCTTTGGGGAATGATCAATGGATCCGTCCCTCCTCCTTCCTTCTCTGTGCTATATTATATGCTATATTATGCTGTGCATTTATGGGCAATCCCGGCCTCCCACCCGGGGCTATGCTTCTCCGTCTGCATAGAGGTGGACGGATCGAGCCATGCTGGTGTGGAGGAGCAGGTCAGCTATGCGGTCATCTTGGTCAGTCTCCGTCCCCCCCCCCCGGCTTGGTATTTTGGACAGTTTTTTGTCTAAGAGAAATTCTCAAAACATGGCCTGTTGGGAGTACTTGAGGACCCGATCCATCAATTCTTGTAGAGATTTTAATTCTTCAACTGAGAGGTTGTCCCAAATCTCACTGGGGGGGGGGGGGGTTATAGGTAATTTTTGTTCTTTGTCATAAATAGTCTTAAACATTAACTTTCGAGCAAATAGGTGAATATCCTTTATCAATTCAAATTTATACATTTTTGCTGTGGGACAAAAAGACAGGCCTAAGGACAGCACCTCAATTTGGTCCTTACTTAAACAGTGAGAAGAAAGGTTTATGACTTCAAGTTTGGTGGATTCACCTTGGGCTTGGTTGAATCCACCAAAGGACCTTTTTTGTATCCAAAGGGATTTGTGGAGAAAAAATAGGTGCATTACGTACCTCACCGGTATTACTGGTTGGATTGGACGAGCTTACCTTGGATGAGGATGAAACTTGTGATATGGGGGTGGAGACCATTGCCGATTCGGCAATGCTGGTGTGTGAAGATTGGAAAGAGCCCAAGTTAGATTTGTTAGATTGTGAAATATTTTGTGTTCATGTGTGGGAAGTGCGTTTAGGTTTAGAAGTTTGAAAGCCATCATCTTCACCTTTACGTTTTTGTGATCCCCTTCCTTTGGGCCCTTGGTGATGTGCCCTGCTGTGAACTGAAGAAAAAGAAGATAAAGAGCCGTCAGAGTCAGTTACATCATTATGTGGTGGATTCTGCTGTGCTACATTTTTCAAAAAACACCGCCCTTTCTCACTATTTAGGGACCATCTATAGGCCTCATTGGAGTCATAGGCTAACTTGTCAAACTTTTTCTCTTTATTTCTTAGGATATCTCCTACAAAGGGCTCAATATGTCCCTTTAAATCATTTTCACGCTTCTCAAAGCCTGGGTCCGACAATAGATTGGCATTTTCTGTATATAATTGTTCAACTGCTTCAATTTCAATGGTATATTGTTGACAAAGAATTTTCATCATTTTAAAGGAACTATTTTGTAGGTTGTTCTCCCACTCTATTTTTAAGTCGGGCTCAAGCTTTTTGACATTAGGAAAAATCTGTATGCGGAGGCCCCAAGGGGGCCATTTTTTCACCTGCATATTTCAAAAAATATTTTTTATTCCAATTAATTCTGAATTTCTTCTCCAATAGCCTTTGCAGCGATCCAGTGTTATTCCCCCTATTGAAGTGTCCGTTTTATGATATCTATGACACCTTACCCACAGAGCAATAGCTGAGGTGAGACTACATTAATAATAAGATAGAAATATGATACATAAGTTTGATTCAACTGTTGGAGCTTAAAACAATAAAAATCATTATATATGCAGGTTTTGGGCACAGGAATGCCCACTCTCTGATTTGAATTTGGTTTCAAATCATCTAATAGTTTTATAACAAGTTATCAGAAGGGGTCATCCACCTGAGGAACTATCAAGGTGGGTCATAACCCCTTTTGTGTCTCTTTGTCATAACTAACAGTGAATTATTAAAACAATGGTGAGATTGGGGAGCCTATGGTTTATAATTTAACTAAAACTAAATAAACATGTTCCTTCTCCATCAGTTGAATTAGCTTTATAATGGGGTACTGCGCTGTTAGTGTATGGAGGATACGGTTATGTTTGCACAAGATCTGTATACAATCTGAAATAAAAATGATATAAAGTGCTTATCTAAGTCGTGACTAAGTGCTTGTAAATTATATCATCAACTAACATACTGTATAAATACACATCACAAAGTGAAACAGTATCATAAATAAAGTGACTTAGTGCAAAAGTGAAGCATGAGTATAAAGTCCATAAGTAAATAAAACAATTCTTCAGTCCTATGGAGTTAATTCCGTGTCAGGGTGGGTGCTCAAGACGAATCAGAAAATAGTGGAATAAAGTGCTTGGAGTTGTGCAAAAAATTAATGAGAGTCTATCTGGTAGATATCTTCAAACACCACCAGGGGGACTCTGTGTGACGGTGCTCTTCTAAATGTGCTCACAGAACTCTCACCTCTAGGGCGCAGTATATGCGCCTTTAACTAGATGCCACTAGCTTGTGTTATATGGTCCTCCCACCTAGGGGGCGCTCTTCCCAGGGTTCTTTCCTCTCGCATTCCTCACAGGTTCCTCTCAGTTGCAATAGTAGGTAACTACTGGCGGAACTCCCCCTCAGGGATAGAGAAGACAAGCTCCCATAGTGTGATATAGCAATGCCAAAGCCGTTTATTAAAATGTAAAATTGGCTGCTTACATAAAGTATAAAACATAAAAAAACACCACGCATATAAAAACTATAAAAACAGCGCCGCCGTCTCTCACTGTGCTTCCGACTCGGGCTGTATCCGGTCCTACGCGTTACGTCACGTGACTTCCTCAGGGCAACCGGATTGGTGGAAAGTACTGTCAATTTATATTGTTATATGAAGTGAATTGGCAGCCAGTTTTTTTTTTTTTATCCACAGTTTCCTTCCAATCCCCGGCAGTGGCAGGAAGTTGCTGCTCAATTTATGCAGCAATGGGGTTTTCCCAACTGCAGGGGTGCCATTGATGGCAAGCATGTTTGGATTGTACCACCACCCAACTCGGGCTCTTATTATTTTAACTACAAGGGGTTTTGCAGCATTGTGATGCTTATCATAGTGTCTGCGAACTATGAGTTCTTGTACCTGGGCGTGGGGAAGAATGGCCGCAACTCCAATGGAGGCGTCATCATGCAGACTGAGTTTTATAGGTGGCTTCAGAATGGCACCCTCAACTCCTACAGCTACTCCCCCCGCCTCGCTCCTATGGGATTTGGGCTGTCTGCTATCCATCATATGCATTTGTGTGCCTTCCAGCACTGGGGGCTATATGATATCACTGTTCTGCAAACATCTGCAAACTGGGTTTGAAACTATAGCAGAGCGAAACCATATACTTGTTCTTCTCTATGCTGTAGTTTCACACACACATTCCAGATGTGTTCAGTTATTAGCGGCTATATTAAAAGTGACACACAGACTTTACAGATGTGTGCAGAACAGATGTTCAGTTATTAGCGGCTATATTAAAAGTGACACACAGACTTTACAGATGTGTGCAGAACAGATGTTCAGTTATTCCCGGTTATATTTAAAGTGACACACACAGTTTCCAGATGTTTGAAGAACAGTGATATGGGTTCTCCCGGCTTATTTATACTTTTTTGACACAGTTTGAAGATGATTTTAGAACAGTTATATGGCCTCTACCGTTAATTAATACTTTTCAGACCCAGTTTGAAGATGATCCACCTCCATTTTTGCTTTTTTTATGTTTTAATTTTTTTTTTAAATATTTAAAGTTATTTCCCTGTCCCCATTTCTTTGTAGGTCACTTGTCCCACCCTTACCCCCATTTTATTCCTTTTGCAGACCTCTAGGACTTTCCAGGACTATTTTACAGCCATTTTTGTGCCTAAAAGTTCGGGTCCCCATTGATTTCAATGGGGTTCGGGGTCCGGGACAAAGTTCGGGTTCTGTCCGGACCCGACCCCGGACTTTGTCCCGAAGTTCGGCCAAACCAGCAGAACCCAGACTTCTAGAAGTTCGCTCAACTCTAATTGTTGGGGAAATCTTAAATAGAATAAAAGAGATTAAAAATAATGCTAATTCTATTAATATCAGTACAGAACAGCTGTCTTTTATTACATTCGTAACATGTGTATCACTAGCAATGCATCTTCATTATTATCCCATTGAAAAAGATGCTAATGTGCGCTGCATTTCGCTATTTGAATTCAATAGACGAACGAATATGCATTGGGTAATCGAAACCTAGGTTTACACGAACGGATACTTCCGGCCGTTCCTGACTTGGAGCATGCGTGTTTTTGCAGGTACAACTTGTTGGACCAACTTCTCTGTACACACGATACAACAGTCGTACGAACGCTTGTTGTACTACCAAAGTTTTCTAGTCTCCTCATACAACTTCTGTAATACGACCATCGTATGTTCAGCTGTTCTAATCTCGCGTACTAACGATCGATTTCGCATACGACGGTCGTTCATACGACCTGTTGTATACGATCGTCGTCCCGTGTGTACAAGGCTTTAGAAGCCAACCTCAATGCACTGTTTAACCACTTCACCCCCGGAAGGATTTCCCATGTTAGGACCAGAGCACTTTTTGCAATTCTGCACTGCGTCGCTTTAACTGACAATTGCGCGGTCGTGCGACGTTGCACCCAAACTAAATTTGCGTCCATTTTTTCCCTTTCTTTCTTTTGGTGGTATGTGATCACCTCTGCGTCATTTCTGATCACCGCTATAAACAAAAAAGAGCTTCAATTTTGCAAAAAACCCCCCAATATTTCTTACTTTTTATTTATTTATTCATCGGTTTTGGCCGATTTATATTCTTCCTCATATTTTTGGTAAAAAAAAATGCAATCAACGTTTATTGATTGGTTTGCGCAAAAGTTGGCGCGTTTACAAACCATGAGAATTAATTTCTGGCGTTTTTACAATTTTTTTTTACTGGTAATGGCAGCGATCTGAGATTTTTATAGGGACTTTGATATTGGGGCGGACATGTCGGACATTTTTGACACTTTTTTGTGACCAATGAGATTTATACAGCGATCAGAAATTAAATATCCACTGATTACTGTATAAATGTCAATGGCAGTGAAGGGGTTAATCTGCAGGGGGTGATCTAGGGGTTAACTGTGTTCCCTAGGCGTGTTCTAACTGTGAGGGGGCTGGGCTCCCATGGGCATAAGAGATCTAACTGATCCCAGTGACAGGGATCAGTAGATCTTTTAAATGCCCACTGACAGAGCGGGGAACCGCTGTGTTTACATTGACGGTTCCCCGTTCTTTCTCTCTGCCAGGTCATCGGGTCCGCCCGAGCCACGAGCACACTCCTGCAGAGTGCAGTTGGCACGAGAGCGCGCTGGCGATGGCACGCTCCCACCCACTAGCTGTGCACACGTGAGCCACCGTTTATAGATGGCAATTCACGCTTCAGCGCCACTCTGCAGCAGTAAAAGTACGCAAGCGGGTCGGGAACCGGTTAATTGGGCAACTAGGTAAAAAAAATTAGGTTTAATGTTGATAGATGTAAAGAATATACATGCATTATACATACTAGGGGGAGTAAAACTGGGAGAATCAATGGTGGAAAGGGATCTAGGTGTTTTGGTAGATCATAAGCTTAATAGCATGCAATGCCAAGCTGCAGTTTCCAAAGCGAGCCCTTCTTGTATTAAAGTGGTTGTCAAGTCTATTAATAAAAACCAAAAACAAAAACCACCTGCAAGAGAAAAGCATAATGAGCTAGTATGCATTGCATACTAGCTCATTATGAAATGCTTACCTTAGATCAACGCTGTAGCAGCAGTCCCCGTGCACCGCTGTGACCGGCGACATGCTGCGTCAGTCATCTTCCAGTATATGGGGCTCCGACCAATCACACCGCAGACTCCAGTGCTGTGATTGACAAGAGCCGCGCTGATGTCACTTCTGCGCATGCACACAGGAGCCGGGCCTGGCCGTTTCCTCACTGCGCATTTGCTGATGACGTCGGCACATGCAAATATAGGGAATATCTCCTAAACGGTGAAAGTTTAGGAGATATTCCCGGGACCTACAGGTAAGCCTGAATATAGGCTTACCTGTAGTTTAAAGTGGTTGTCATGACTTGACAACCACTTTAAGAGAAGTATGTACTACAGAGAGAAAGATATGATTTTGCCCTGTACAAATCATTAGTAAGACCTCATCAGGAATATGCAGTTCAGTTTTGGGCATCAGTTCTCAAAAAGGATTTCGGGGAACTGGAGAAAGTGCAGAGAAGGACAACCAAACTGATAAAAGGCATGGAGGAGCTTAGTTATGAGGATATTTTAGAGGAACTGAATTTATTCTTTCTTGAGATAAGGAGATTAAGGGGTATATTATCAACATGTACAAATACATAAGGGGTCCATATAGTGAACTTGGTGTTGAGTTATTCGCTTTAACCACCTCAGTACTGGGCACGAAAACCCTCTTCCTGTCCAGGCCATTTTTCAGCTTTCAGCGTTATCACATTTTGAATGACAATTACTCAGTCATGCAACACTGTACCCATATGAAATTTGCTTTCTTTTTTTCACACAAATAGAGCTTTCTTTTGGTGGTATTTAATCACTAGGGTTTTTTTTATTTTTTGTGCTATAAATAAAAAAGATTGCAAATTTTGTGAAAAAAATGCCTTTTTCTTTGTTTCTGTCATAAAATTTTGCAAATTAGTAATTTTTCTTCCTACATTTTGGCCAAAATTTATACTGCTACACATCTTTGGTAAAAATAACCCAAGTAAGTGTATATTATGTGGTCCTTGTGTAAACAACAGAGTCTACAAGCTATGGTGCCAATCATTGAAAATTGGTCACACCTGATATACTGAAGGTCTATCTCATTTCTTGAGACTCTAAAGCAGTGGTTCTCAACTCCGGTCCTCAGGACCCACTAACAGGCCAGATTTTCAGTATTACCTTGGGGAGATGCAGACTAGAATGCTGCAATCACTGAGCAACAAATGATATCACCTGTGATGTATTTCAGTTATCCTGCAAACCTGGCCTGTTGGGGGGTCCCGAGGACCGGAGTTGAGAACCACTGCTCTAAAGCCTCGTACACACGGGACGATAATCGTACGTACGATCGTTGCAAATCGTATGTTGGATAATGTAACTTGCATACTGACTGCACTACACGATCGTACGACCACATAAAGAATGTTCAGGTGCATGTAATTAGCATCTGGCTGTTCCTGACTTCTGAGCATGCGTGTTTTGCACAATACAACTTGTTGTACAACTCCCTTGTATGACCGTCGTATGTTCGACTGTTCTAATCGCTCATACGAATGATCGGTATTGCATACAACGGTCATAGGTATGACCTGTTGTATACGATCATCGTCCCATGTGTACAAGGCTTTACAAGCCAGGAAAGTACAAATACCCCCCAAATGACCCCTTTTTGGAAAGTAGACATTCCAAGGTATTTTACCACAAGGAACTATGAATGGGCCCTGGAGAGAATTCCCCCGGGACAACGTAGGAGAGTATCAGCAAAACACGAATGTAAGAAAAAGAAAACACGGAGGGGAAACAGAGGGGGAAGAAGGGTCCAAAAAGCCAAAACCCCAATAGGAGCAGGGGTCTTCAATCTCAGTGGCGTTCAGCTTACTGAAGATGAGTTAAGGGTTCTTGATAAAGGATTAAAATTTGCCCCAGTTAAGAATTTGAGTAAGTTTCAAACTTACATTAGTGTCCATAAATTCATGCGTACTCTGAGCATTAAAAAACATTTTTTGACTAATCCTATACAACGTAATGCCGTTCCTTTTGCACATTCCGATTTAAGGAATAAATCCATGTTCAATCCCTCGGGGGGAGATACTAAGCATTTGGATGTATTTAAGAACATGGTGTGCAAAGATTTAGGGGCATTAAAAGTGAAGAAAGTCAAAGATCCTGAGAGTTTTCGAAAATACTAGAAAATAGAAAAGATATAGTAATTCGCCCCGCCGATAAGGGGGAGGGGCTTGGTTATTTTGAGTGAGTATAACAAACATGAAATGTGTCGGTTGTTGGAGGACAGGGATACTTATGAATTGTTAAGACGTGATCCTATGCTAGACTACAAAGAAGAACTGCATGTATTGGTTGAAAGAGGAAAAGATAAAGGGATTTTGACCAAAAAGGAAGCTTTATACTTAGACCCGTTATTTGCAGGACCCCTGTGATATACTTCTTGCCCAAAAGAACGCCCTCCTGGGTGTCCTAAAGTTAATGGCATAGATTCCATAACAGCTAGGTTGGGCCAGTATATAGATTTTTTCCTCCAACCGCTAGTTACTAAAACAAATGCTTATTTGAAAGACTCTAAACACGTTATCCAGATTTTGGAATCATTGGAATCCACATTCCCCTTTACATAGTCACAGCCGATGTGAGTTCATTATATACTATTATTGATCATGAGGAAGCTATATCTTCTGTACGGTGGGCACTAGATAAATCTGAGTTGTCAAGGAAACATAAGAGATTTTTGTTAAAAAGTTTGGAGTTTTGCCTTTTGAAAAATTATTTCTGGTATGATAGCCAATTTTATTTGCAGGTCAGGGGGGTGGCGATGGGAGCTCGCTTCGCTCCCAGTGTGGCCAATTTGTTTATGGCCCACTGGGAGGAGGAGGCAGTGTTGGGGGGGGGGGGGGGGGGGGGGGGGGGGGGGGGGGGGGGGGG
>BLSH010528091.1:1590177-1601883 GCA_018402905.1 Glandirana rugosa
TTAGAAGTAAAACGTTTCTTAACACTCTTTTTTTAATGTTGAAGTTTTTTAAGTGGTACGGAGAATGATTTATGGAACCTCATATATAGAATTTTTCACGTCGCGATACGACTTATTGTGTAACAGACATAAAAAGGAGAACAGAGTAAGTCAGGACGTCTAGAAGTTATACTTCTTTTATTTATTTTGAGGAACTACATACCTATTAAGGAGATTTTAGTCATATCCACCGTTGAGTGGAATTCTGGGACTGAATGAGACAAGAGGAAAAATACAGACAATGTGTTATTCAGCATAGCGCTGCACTTTTTAAGATATATACTCCAAGGTATTTAGTAAGAGGCATGGTGAATTTTTTGAAGTTGTAATTTTTTTCTCACAATTCTTTGCAAAATGAAGATTTTTTTTTCTTTTTTTCCCACAAAATTGTCATTGTAACAGGTTTTCCTGGACCTCCTCGTGTCAGCCTACTATGGGGCAGCTCCGCCCCCTCTGACTCCTTCAGGACAACCTCTTTCCAAGCCTACAAGAGGCGGCTGTCTGCCCATATGCAGTGTTCTTTTTTCGTCCTTGCTCCGGACGCCTCTTAAGAGAAATATATATTCGTACACACACATAAGAAGAAGCACGGTAGGAGACTTACTGCGAAACCTTGTAATGTCCATGCAATCCTGCTCATGTTTATACACTCTCCTGAGTTCAGAAGACCACCTGTCTGGGCTGTAAATCTTCCCTTGTGGGGTACCCTTGGTGCTGGGTCTCAGTGAATCAGTAGTAAAGGACTGCGTGCAGGGCCGGTGCAAGGATTTTTGTCTTCACAGGCGAAGGTGTATTTTGGTGCCCCCCCCCTCCATCATCCTACCACCCTCTTTCCCCTCCACAATACAACCCCCACCTGCACATGGCAACCCATCTACAGCTAACCATATGCTATACAATCTGATTGTACAATTCTCTTTTAGATTTATTAACAATTAAGTAGTATAATGGCCGGCCTGATTTGCTACTCATTAATTAATGTTCAGGTTTGTATTTATATGACTAATTTTGGTGAAACTAAAGGAGATTGTACAATCAGATTGTATAGTGTACAGACAGATTCCTCCATCCACAAAACAACTCAGATGGACGAGCATCCCCTTTCCCCTGTTGGGCTTTTGTATTCTGACAGTTGACACCACTGGTTATCAGAATACCCGAACAAATGTGACTGCTGCATTTGTCTTCTTTTTTCCTCCATGTTCACCTGATAATCTGGTCAGTAACACACCTTCTGTATTAGATTGCCTACTCTGGATGAAGGAGCACATGGGGGCACATTTGGACAGAAGCATTGTCAGTCTGAGGGGAGTGTCTGGTGTACTAGCAGATTTATATACACTAATACATTGAAGACAAAGTCCAACTAACACTTTATAATCAGTTACAGCAACAGTTTTTTTCCTTTAGGGGTAAATGTTTTACATTTTAAAATTAAAACTGATCATTGTAAGCACCCCTGGCAGTGGTAAATGGTTTGTCTAATCCCTCTAAGTGCTACATCTGCAGGGCAGCTTGTTCTGTTAAAAAAAAACAGAAGACTAAGGCAGTCCACCAGCAGGTTAAACAATAAAAAACAAAACAAAGAAAAAAAAATATGTGGATGGGGCAACCCTGCCCACTGAGCGATTGTATTCTGAGCGCAGGGAGATTTTCCAAGCTATAGCTTGTGGTGCTAAATGAGCAGGGAAAGTCCCACAGGTTTCCATCGATCATGGAATTCCACAAGATAATGTATGATGAACGTCTCCTATACTGTATGTGCCGTGCACCAATAGACAACACACAGGGGGCTCAACACAATCCACAGCATACAGCCTATAGAAGGATAAAGACAATACAGGGATACAACTACCAGGACCGATCCCAGCATACAGCAAGGAAGTCCTACAGGAGACAAAGCTCACATGCTGCATGTGATATGCCTATTCACCTATCCAACGCTGGGGTCATTTTGTTACAACACACTTGCAGAGCTGTCATTTGTCACCTCCCCCTCCCTAGCAATAAATTACATGCAAATACAGCAGGACCCCTCACCTCCTGATCTGAGTTTAGAGGTGGAAGCAGGCAGCCTGGTCCTAAGCAGTGTGAGCCCAGGCTTCAGGAAATCACCCCGCCATGTCTGTGAACAGAGCTGGGGAGGGAGACAGATGGGGGAGAGAAGGGAGGAAGGTGGAGGAGACAGTTCAGCCCTCATCACCAAATGCTGCTATCTGATGGCTCCCACAGGGACAACCATCATGCAGCCAGATGCAGCTGAAGCTGCTGTCACTTCAAATCTCCCGCCCACATCTCCTTTCCCATATTAGATCCACGTTGGGCTTAGGAGTGTGGGCGGGGCAGACACAGAGGGGGAGGAGAGGAGGTGGAACGGATAGATCTTCTTTCTCTTCTCGTCCAAGTAGGGAGGAAGGGGGGAGGAGCGGCTGGCTGGGCTTAGATTGTCACACTGCAGCCAGCTGCTCCTAAGTTATTGGGCAGCTTCTTCCTCCCCAGGCATAAAGCCTATGGAGAGGATTACTGGGGGACATAGTGACAGAAGCATTGCCTTCTTCACATCGTCTAAGTCTGCAGAAAATTGTCCATAAATAAAACACACATACCCGATGCTTGTGCCATTCCTGCTGGCCCCTCCTCCTCCTCTCACAGTATAGTGCTGATTATCTCTGCAGGATCTGTGGCTGAGGAGGGTTCATTCCCCCTGGTCTCACTCAGCTCCTCCCCCTCTCAGCGTTTGTGTTGGCTTAGCGGTGAGCAGGGCCAGCATAAGTAATTGTTGAGGGATGCCTGAGTTTGGAGCCCCCTCTGTCCTGGAGCAGTAAGGCAGCCGCCTGTGTTGCCTTATGCTGGCGCCGGCCCTGACTGCGTGTGTATACCAGCCTCTAGAGAGCAGTTAAACACTTCTGGGTGGGCTGTGCGGCAAATTGGTGAGACAGTAGGCAAGCATCACTTCAGCAGTATAAAGGACTGCATGTATACACTGGCCTCTAGAAAGCAGTTAAATACTGCTGGTTGAGCTGTGTGGCAAATTGGTGAGACAGCAAGGACAGAGTCTCAGTTCAGCAGTATAAAGGACTGCATGTATACACCGGCCTCTAGAAATCGGTTAAATGCTGCTGGTTGAGCTGTGTGGCAAATTGATGAAACAGCAGGCAGGCTGAGGCATGTAGTTCCACAGTAATTCTCAGGAGGTTGCTGAAAGTGGCCACTTCCTGGTATGATAGGAACGCCCTCTCCCATGCTCTGGCTCCTGCTTCCCTGCTGTGATTACAACACCTGTAGCTCCAGCTTGTCTCATAATCACTGCTTCTGTGCTGAGTGATGTGGGATCTCAACATGGCTGCTGCCTTGAGTTGCTGGATAGATCTCTGGCTGTCTATGTGTTTCCAGGTGTCCTGGGTCCTACTGCCTGCCTCTATAGCACTGAAGAATGCATGGAAAGGTTTTTGCTTTTTTAAGTTTCTGTTTTTTTTTTTTTTTTTTTTTTTTAAGAGTGCATTCTTCTTCTCTACACAGAGAGAAGACCCAGATGCAGGATAAACGCCCGCAGGGAAGTACCAAGGAGCCGCATCACCCGCAAAGAAAGAAGCGCTCAGTACGTGATAAGTCAGGTCAGAGGAGTGGTTGGAAGTGGGATAAAATCCATGTGGAACGTCACTCCAGATCACCCTCACTGGTGCCTCATTGCATTGCCTTGGGCCCAGGCCAATGGCTGTTGCAACACAAGAAAGAGACCACTAAGCGCTAGCAGGTGCATAAGCAAAGACGCAGATCCACTTCATCTACTGGAAGGGCCTTGGCCCGGGATGAGAAGGCCTGCTGGGCGCAGGGGCAAACTCCCTGCCAGGGAGGTGTGTATACTTCTCTTGTTTGAAGGAGGCCGCATGTGATAATGCAGCAGAGGCACGCCAGGTGAGGCACTATATTAAGGCGGCAGTAAAAGCGGCTTGAAGACCGTATCTAAGAGATCTCGGCCTAGGCGGCACTCTTCCGCTTCAGAATCAGAGCCATAGGCAACATATCGCTACAGTTCAGAAGAACATTCATATGATTCCTTCTTTGGGCCTGATTCGCACCAGTGTGTTTTTGGTGCGTTTTGCGGATCTGCACTACAGTCTATTTGGCGTTGTTTCCTATGGAACACGTCTGTGGTGTGGGTCTGCGGGATGCGGGGGATGCTGGAGATGCATGGGTGTGAGTCGAGCCTAAAACACCTTTCACACTGAGGCGCTTTTCATGCGCTTTCACGCTAAAGAGGCACCTAAAAAGCTCACAAAATCCTATTTCTTTTAAAATCAATGAATGCTTTCACACTACGGTAGTGCGCTGGCTGGATGGTGAAAATACAACCCTCTCCATTGAAATCAATGGAAAGCTCTCCAAAAGCTCCTGAAAAGCTCTTCACAAGCGCTCAGTATTTTATGCAGCGAGAATATTATCTGGACTTGAAGAGGTCACTCCTGTCCTTCCCATTATTTTTTTTTGAAATACAGGAAATAATGGAAGATGAATGGGCAAAGCCCGATTAAAGATTGAACGTCCACAACAGGGTCTCAAACTTGTACCCTTTTTGCTCTATGGATGCTAAGCTTTGGGAGGCCACGCCTAAGGTGGATGCCTCATTACAGAGACAAGCTGGGCACATTACCTTGCCTCTAGATGACTCAGTATCCTTCAAGATCCGATGGATCGTAGGATAGACACAGATCTCAAAAGAATGTACACAGTACCAGGAGCAGCCTGCAGGCCAGCTATAGCTCTTACCTAAGTGACGGCAGCCTTAAAGGTGTGCATTGCGGAGCTGGAGGCTGGTTTTTTGGGTTAAATGATAGGAGAAGAAGGTTCCCCCCTTTACAGTCCATTAGGATCATGGTGTATTTTCTAGCACAAGTGCCCGTGGACCAGGTCAGGATAACACTGAAATTGATGGCTCATTCTGTGACGGCACGCAGAGCCTTATGGCTGAAGCATAGGTCAGCGGATAGTGCTTCCAAGCACAGCCTTTGCTCAGTTCCTTTTGATGGAAAATTTTTTGGCAAGACCCTGGAGTCAGAGGTGCAACAAGTGTCTGGTGGGAACTCAGGGCTAATTCCGCAGGAAAGGAAAAGATTTCCTCAGCCGTTCGTCCCTTCTGAGAAATTTAAAAAAGGTTTCGGGGAAGCTTCCGCGTACCAACCGGGGCGACCGTTCTTTAGGCAGTGGAAGGGGCAGGGTCCATCCTTTTCCAAAGTACCCAAAGCCAAGACGAACCAGCCAGCGAAGCTTAAGACAAGCTCTTCTGAAGGGATCCCCGTCCAGACTTCCCAAGTGGGAGCAGACTGTCTTACTTTGGAGAGGTCTGGGCAGAAGAAGTTTAAGATGCCTGGGTCTTGGACATCATTCAAAGAGGATATCGCCTAGAATTCAAGGAAAGACCTGCCTAGTCTCATTCTGTGGAGACCCGGATTCCTACTTGTGCAGAAAAAAGGGTGTTGTTTATTAATGTATGTAAAGAATTTATTGGCATCTCAAGCAATTCTGCTAGTTCTGAAGCACGAGAAGGGAGAAGGATTCTATTCTCTTCTGTTCTTGGTAACAAAATCCTCAGGAGGATTCAGGCCGGTCCTGGACTTAAAAGCCCCGAATACCTTCATGAAAGTCCCTCCATTCAGAATGGAGTCCTTGCAAACCATCATTGTCCATTGTGAAGAAGGAGATTTGCTAGCGTCAATAGGCCTAGCGGATGCTTACCTACAGGTGCCCATAAGTGCATCACACTATCGCTTCCATTGCCAATTTCGTTGTCTGCCATTTGGGTTGGCACAGCTCCAAGAACATTTTCAGAAGTTTTGGCAGTGGTCATCGCTATCTTAAGGATCAGAGGCATTCAAATTTTTCATTATCTGGATGACAGTCTCCTGCGGGCCGCATCAAAGTCCCTCCTTCAACAACACGTGCTGATAACCGGCAGCACAATCAGACGGTTCGGTTGGTTAATCAACCATTGCAAGAGTCTGTTGCAACCGGCTCAAGTCCTAGAATATCTAGGAATGCAATTCGACACTACCCAAGTTCGTGTATTTTTGCCTCTTAGGAAGATTGTGGAAATTCAGACCAAGTCGGGAATAGTAATGACCAGGCAATTTCTGATGGCCAAGAAGTGTATGCAGTATCTGGGCCTGTTGTCTTCCACAATCCAGGTAGTACCCTGGGCCAGATTACGGAAGGGGAGATTTCAATACAATTTTCTCCATCAATGGGTTCGCTACACGTTAGCCCAGAAAATCTACCATTCAGTACCAATAAAACGGTCTCTGATATGGTGGAAGATATCTCAGAATCTATACCGCGGGGTACCTCTCGAACCTCCAGTTCCAGTAGTGCAGACTACAGATGCCAGCCTAGTAGACTGGGGAGCTCATTCCTTAGGCCAACAAGTACAGGACAAATGAGAAGCATCTCTATCTCAGCATTCAAACCTGTTAGAATTAGAGGCTGTTCGGCACGCTCTAGTAGCCTTCCAATCGATGTTGCAAAGGGGGCAGTCAAAGTCCTTTCCGACAACAAACCATTGTAGCCTACGTGGCCCGGCAAGGGGGCACCAGGAGCCTCCCACTACCCAGAGTGGCATGCCAGATTGTTGCCTAAACAGCAGCATACCTTCTGGGTTCACAAAACAAGCTGGTGGATCAACTGAGTCGGAGATCCTTGGATTTGAACGAACGGGGCTTGAATCCCAGATACCTGTTCAAAATCTTCAAGGTTGGGGGGACTTCAGTCATAGATTGGGTGGCATTGGAGGAAAACTCTCAGATTACATGTTACTTCTCCCAAAGATGGCACCCACAGGCTCTAGGCTAGGATGCTCTATCCATTCCATGGGACTTTCCCCTAGTCTGTGTTTCCTCCTCTCTTGCTAATCCTCAGAGTTTTATTGAAGAACAGGAGGAGATAACAGCAATAGCGCTGTGGCCCTTCTGGCCCAGAAGACCATGATTTCACTAGCATAGAAATTGGATATGTGTCAGCCGATTCCTCTGTCTCCTCACAAACAGTTTCTGCTGCAGGACAAGCAGTTTAACCCGAAGCCGGGAAAACTGAAGTTCATGGCGTGGAGGTTGGGAGGAGATCGATAGAGCTTTTAGTCAAAAGAGAACTACCGATAATACTTTATTATAGGATATATAAGGCCTTTTTGTCACTTCTCAGCAGGAAAGAGCTGGGATCAGAGGTCACCCGTAGTCTCTAAAATATTGGAATTTTTCCAGGAAGGTATGGGCAAGGGTTTTAGCGTTTAGCTCCTCAAAGGTTCGAGTCTGCCCTGTCAGCTAGGGTGAACAAAGATGGGCCTTGGTTCCTCTAGTGATGCGTTTCTGAAAGGCAGCAATAAAGGTCAGGTCTCCAATAAATCCTTTTCCGAAGAGGGACCTGCCTTTAGTTCTGAAAGTGTCACGTACCTGATGGTTGAGTCTGACTTATGCGGGGGCAACCTCCCTTGCGGCCCTGGTTCAAGAGCCCCTGGTAGTGGAGACAGGGAACTCTGGAGCACAGGGGGGCACGAGGGCTGGACTAGATCACAGATGGCAGGTGATGGTCCGCTGAAGCTCGTGCAGGTGGATGGTCGGTGATACAGGCCGGGTCGGTAACGGGCTGGCAGTGCGGTACAGGTGGTGCAGGCAAGCGGGTAGTCGGGTACAGGCAGGATCGGCAACGTGCGGGCAATAGAAGGTTCAGAGGATCAGGCAGAGGCGTAGTCAGAGGCAGGCAGAAGGTCGGGGCGGGTAGCAGGCAGACGGGTCAAACAGGAAGCCGGGGTCACAGGTGCAGGAAGTCTTTCAGGATAAAGCCGGGGTCACAGGAGCCAAACGCTGTAGAGCGGACAGCACCGGCCAGCAGGCTCTGCTGGCTTAAATAGAGCCGCCAATCGTCGTTTCCGGCGCGTGCACGCGCACGTTAGCGCGCGCGCGCACACGCGCACAGGCGCGCGCGAACGCGCACAGGCGCGCGCGAACGCGCACAAGCGCGCGCACCACCGCGGAAACCACCAAAGACCTCTTTACTAACAGAAAGCCTTATTAGCACCTCCATTTGGTCCGGTGTCATCATGCTCTTTGTCTCAGTGCAATTTTTTGATGGCAATTGCATCAGCCAGATGGGTGTCTGAACTGTGTGCTTTCTCAGCCAGTGAGCCGTATTGCCTAATACTCCAAGATGAAATAGTACTCAGACCGGTCCCAAACTTTCTTCTAAAGGTAGCATCAGCTTTGCATATAAATTAGGAAGCAGTCGAGAGTGCGCATGCGCGGGAGCTCTGATATGGCTGACTAAGCCCGGCGCTCCGCGCTTGTCCCGGCTCTGGACACCCCACATCTCGCCAGCGCCTGGAGGAGGGACACCCCACGACATGGGAACATCCCCACAAGCGGTGGGCTCACCGGGGCAGCGCCGAGGAAGCCCCGGAGGGTAAATAGCAATACGGAGCCTCCCCATACCGCTCCGCTCCGGGTGGACCAAGATGGCCGCGGCTGCGGCCTAACACGAAGCAAAGCCGCCGCAGCACAGTTCTCTGCCCTGGGACACTCACAAGCAGCCCCGTTCAGCCCACAAAACGTCCACCAGATGAATTAAGGCCAAACAAGAGACATTTTACGGCTTTTCTGGGAGACCCCAACTCCCTTGGGTGGACCAAGATGGCCACTATTGCAGATTAACAGGATCCATGTACACCAGGCCTGCGCTTTCTCTACAACGATAAGCCCACAGGGAAAAGTTTCCTCTGAAGGCTCTTTCACAAGCTGAAGGGTCCAGGCACTCCAGCAGTGCTTTCCAGCAAGAACCCTACACCTGTTTGGACTTCAAGTACAGGTAGCACCTGATAAAGGGAAACACACCCATTGAAGGACAACTCGATCCATCAACTGCTCCTCTCCCTCCTTATGCAGCAGGGTACTGGCACACCCCAACACCCCACAGGTTCACTTTATGCCTCCCCGCATGCAGGGAACGTCGGCAAGAAGGGCACTTACCTATCCTCTCCCAAACCCGGGTTCGTTTCCTATTCCAAAGATTGCCTCCCCTGGGCCCTCCGCTCCTGTGCCCTCTCAGGAACAGTCTACTGAACATAGACCCATTATTTCCCCAGCTATGCTCACCCTAACACCGGGTCCCAACTTACAGGCTCCACAGCCCCTATTCATCTCTCCCGCCTCCACGGAGTCACTCCTCAGACACACAATGGAGGACTATCCATTCACTCCAGCAGCCCACCCCTTACACCGCCAGCAAGAGACAAACTTTTCTAACACCCCTGCCCAGGACTTTCCCCTGAACACGGCGGATCTGTTCCTTAAGTTCTCAAACCTATTGGAAAGGGGACTGGCTAATACGGCAGCAAAAATTACAGGAGATATCAAAGCGGACCTCAACAATATAGGCTCCAGAATGGATGCAATCGAGCAGAAACTGGACTTCACGGTCGCTAAAACCAACCAAAACTCAGACCACCTACAGGTTCTTCAGAACCAATTAGACGTCGCCCTCACAAGAATAGACGACCTGGAAAACAGGTCTTGTCGATACAATTTTAGAGTAAGAGGCCTACCGGAGACCATCACCGAAATCACCCCGGCGATCCAAGAACTGATCCAATCAGCAATTCCAAATGTCCCCAAGCACAAGCTGGAGCTAGACAGGGCCCACAGAGCCCTGGGTCCCCCAAGAAAGGACGGATCACGCAGGGACATAATAGTTAAACCTCACTATTACGGCATCAAAGAGGAGCTAATGAGAGCTTCTCGTACCAATTCCCATATCTCCTGCATGGGCCACCAAATTCAAATCTTTGCCGACCTCTCTCCGAATACTATTCAAAAAAGAAGATCTCTCAAACCCCTCCTTTCAATCTTACAAAAAGCTGAGATAAAATATTGGTGGGCCTTCCCGTTCGCTGTCAAATTCCTCCTTAAAGGAAAGACTTACGCCTTCTCCAGTCTCCCCGAGGGTGAAAAGCTACTATTTCAACTCAAGCTTATTTCCCAGGAGGCCCCAATGGATCTCACCGACCAATCTGGATCCCACTCTAAGAGACCGCTTCCTGCTAGCCCGGTATCCCCTCTTTGGTCCAAATCCAAAAGCAAGAAGGCTAAAGACACTAGACCTCCCTGACCCTTTATCGGTCTTGCCGGAATACAGGCTTGTCTTTCTTTCTCACCATAGACTTGGAACCTGACCGAGCACAGAAAATCACCTTGGCCGGTTTTTCTAGAATGTTTTTTGTTGGGGGCCCCCCCACCTTCTTTATGTGTTCAGTACTCAAATGTTTTATGCTCAATGTTTATACTGTTTGCCTTGATTCTGACCCAAGGGATTAATCACACCCCCGATGTGGTTGATCAATTGGAAAGTCCTCCTGGGGCCCCAGGTTGGCTGATACCTCATTTAGTTTGTGCCAATTTTACATTTCTCAAACCCCCCCTGGCTATAATATAGATTGTAATTCTTAGGGGTGTTTGGGCCGGGATAAGTACACTTGCGGCTCCACTTATCCCGTGGACCTCGATTTTGACTTCCCCGGGATAAGAAGTCTGATCCTACCAGATCAGACATTCTCGATCTCTATTCACTACTTAGTTGGTGGTAACCCTCCCCGGAGGGGATATTTGATGGAACTTGGGGGACCCGCCGTCCCCTGGGCTCCATCTTCATATGTTTTATGCAGACTCAATCTTGTTACATGTCTCTCTCTTCTACCTGCTCTTTCTCTACCTCCCCCCCCTCCCTCTTTCTTCTTGGTGGAAGCATCTAACGTTGGGTTTTCTTTCAGACAATCCTGGACCGGCTGATCTCAGCCCAGGACGCCTGATCTTCAAGAATCCTCTTGGATCCACGGGAACCTTCTCTACCAGGGTGAGTGATGCTGCAAACACAGGCTATGCTCCCATCAAGCTCCATGGCTAAGGCCCCCAATAAATTCCTCCACATAGCCACCCACAATAATCAGGGGCTTAACCCCCCCCCCTGAAAAGAAGGAAACTGTTCTCCCACTACAAATACCTTAAAATTGATGTAGTCTTGCTACAAGAAACCCACTTCCCCATGTGGTACAGCCCCAACTTTCTTCATGCACACTTTCCTAATTTTTTTCTGGCCAATGCAGACTCTAAATCTAAGGGGGTTGGGATTATTTTCCAAAACAGTGGGCTTTTCACTCATTAAGGAAATTAAGGACCCAGAAGGTAGATTCATCTTAGTCAAAGGCTTTATTGAAGGGATTATCCACACGTTCATCTCATATTATGCCCCTAACAAAAATCAACTACATTTTTTCAACACATTGTTGGCCCTCATCCAGCCTCATCTAGAGGGTAGGGTCATCCTGGGAGGAGACTCAAATATTGCGCTAGACGAAGGGCTCGATAAATCCAGACCCCTAGGGCGCCAACTTACACATCCGACTAGGGCGAGCCTAAAGCTGGCTAAACTACTTCATTCTGTTAACCTTACAGATGTCTGGAGAGAACTGAACCCAACCAGGAGAGATTACACCCACTTTTCGCATCCCCACAACTCATACGCCCAAATTGACCACCTATTAATGGAGGCTCACGGGATACCCCTAGTACTGAACTCACGGATACATGACACTCCGCTTTCAGATAATTCACTAGTCCTCATGCAACTCCGCTC
>BLSH010528091.1:1640635-1658500 GCA_018402905.1 Glandirana rugosa
TTTGACCACGTCAGGGTCGTATTTGTTGTGTGTTTTTTTTTTATTATTATTTATACATGAATACAACCAGACACACCTATTTGTCTGATATACGAATTAGTCATCTTGAGGTAAAACTCTTTGAGACCACGTCAGTTGTTTGTTGTGTCCTTTTACTTTTCCTTAGAAGGTTACGATAAGGTACACCCATTTTTGTTGTCCCTACAGTGAAGAAGGTGTCACGTTTGTGGATACACGTCCCACCGGAGAGTGGAATAACGACACCCCATTGTCGTACACACCCACGTGGCTGGGTGTTTGTTGAAGAGGACCAGTGAGGATCGACAAGGAGGGTCAGAGGTCAGGATACAGCCACCTTCCATCAGAGAGTGATATCCAGATGACCACCATTCACCACTAGACATTGCTGGAGACTGGGAGGAACAGCTAGGAGTGACCAGGAGAAGTTGTTTGTGGGTCGGTGCACCCACACATGCTGTTACCCCACAGCAATAAGGTGAGAGGCCACCCTGCACATAGGTGTTTGCACTGTGGAAGAAGTGACATCCCTGTTGTTTTTACCCACATGGAATAGCATTGGAAGATTCCTTTTCATTTTCCTGTGTTGTTTGTTGACTGCACCAGAGTTTCTCAAAATGGAGTTCTACTGATTAAGCATATAGTCTGTTTATCCACACAGACCAACATAAGTACATATTTATTATTATTTTTTTTTTGTGTGTTGTTTATGCTGGGACTGCACCAGTTTCTCAAAATTGAGTTTTGTTTATTAAGCACATAGTTTGTTCATCCATTCATGCACGCTCACTGATGTGAGGCTTTATTTTTGTTATAGCCCACTGGACTTTTTTCCTTATTAGTAGTGAATTAGCACTTTGTGACTGTGTGTGGACACTGTATTATAATTTTTGCCATTTAGTTAGTGTTTAACACTTGTATTACTACACATACATACCATCTCAGATCACAGCGCAACACCACTACACACTATATTCATGTGTAAAACCCAACCCTCAGAGATCCCACCCTCCTAACCTCACACCAGAAGAAAAACATGCATTTAAGATTTTGACTGAAGATTCCAACCTAATCATTAAAATGGCAGATAAAGGAGGCGGAATCGTCGTACAAGACAAAACAACCTACTTGCAAGAGGCTCAGAGGCTCCTTACTGACTGCCAGAACTATACCAAATCATGCCCTGATCCCTCCACACGGTTCGCCGAGGAGGCCAGAGCACTTACCACCAGGGCCAAAGATACAGGCGTCATTACTAAATCATAATTCACATTTTTCAACAACCAGTTCAATAACATCCCATATTTTTACCATATTCCCAAGATCCACAAAGACAGCAATAACCCTCCTGGTAGGCCAATTGTGGCCACAATAGGCAGCATCACCGCCCCTTTTTTACTATATGTAGATGCCTTTCTACAACCCCTGGCCCAGAGTCTACCGGCCTACATCAGGGACGGTATAGATCTACTAGACAAATGACAGCATTATTCCTGGGAGCCCACGTACCGGTGGGTCTCCTTGGATTTCAATTCTTTATATACCTCCATCCCCCACCATATTGGACTCAGGGCAATCTCCCATTTTCTGTCTGATGACCCTTCCTTACACCATCTGCAAGTAGAGTTCATATTAAATGCAGTAGAGTTTTGCCTAACTCACAATTGTTTCGAATTTGATGGCAACTTTTTCTTACAAGAGGTTGGGACAGTTATGGGTGCCAACTTTGCCCCTAGCTATGCCAACCTCATCATGGGCTTCTGGGAATCCTCCCACATCTGGCATAACAATCCCTTTACCTCCCCTATAGTATATTACGGGAGGTATATAGATAATATTATAGTCATTTGGGATGGAACGGAGTCATCTGTCAATGAATTCGTCCTCTTCTGTAATGACAACCAATTCGGACTATCCTTCACCTCAGTACAGGACATCCAGCAGCTGGCCTTTCTGGACCTACATCTTTTCCATGAGAAAGGGAAAATCCTTGCCAAAAATTACATTAAGCCCACCCCGGGTAACTCATATCTCCACTACCAGAGTTGCCATCACCCACGCTGGATCTCAAATATTCCGAAAAGTCAATTCTGCAGGCTCCGCAGAAATTGTATGCGAGATATCAACTACCAAGAACAGAGCCAACTCCTGGTCAAAAAATTTTCAGAGAAGGGCTTTCCATCCGACCTAATTCAGGAAGCCTGCTCCCACTACTCCTCCTAGCGAACCATCGAAGAACTCAAAATCCATCCCACAGCCTGTTCGCTTCACCACACAATTTCATGTGAAATATAGAAAGATGGAGAGAATTCTTGCCAAACATTGGCCTATTTTACTGGAAGACCCACATCTAAAAACACTCATTCCACCCAAACCAAAGGTGTCATACAGAAAGGCTCGTAATATAAAAAACTTGATAGCCCCTAGCAAGTTAAAAAGCCCCATCCTACTGGCCCTAATCAACAGTGCCGCAAAGCCCTCTGCCTGACGTGCAAACACGTCACACATGGTCTAAAACGCTACACCATAAAAAGGGAAGACTTACAACATCTCTGAATTCTATAACTTCTCCACCGACTATGTGGTCTATTTCCTCTCCTGCCCTTGTGGCTTATACTATGTAGGGAGAACAATTAGATCACTGAGAAAAAGGTTTGGGGAACACAGGAGATTGGTAGAAGGAGGCAGTGACAATCCTCAGAGGGTTTGAGGGTTTGGATCATCGAATCCATACCATCCTACTTCCCCCCGGCAGAAAGGTTTAAGTGCCTATGCCAATGTGAGGCCTACTGGATTTATCACCTTGACCTCTCGCCGGGTGGTCTCAATGAAGAATTGGAAACCAATGCTTTAATCTAAGCAAACCATTCAGTTTTATCATTGCACTCCTCTTCTCTAAATACATCTGGAGTACCACGATAACTTAGTCCCATTTAACTGTATAAATGACTAATTTCCCCTAGGCCCGGTTGATAATAAGGGCATTTTCTAGAGAATGTAGCACCTTCCCCTTTTTCTCCACTCCATATGAGATATGTATCTTTCATATAGTACCTTATCTCCCATTATATGACAACCTCATTTCAACCCATTGAGCCCCGCAGGGGAGAGGCTAGCACATAAATAGTATCTCACTTTGTTTCAGTGGGGTAACTCATCAATTCATTCTGGTAATATACTTTTTACTAGTCCATATTATTTACATATAGAACGTTTTATACATGGTTTTGATTTTTTACCACTAATTTTTTTTACTATCTCACACATAAATACTCTATTACACGTGTATAAGTATATTTTTTTACACATATCTTCTCATATAGATAGTTTTACATATACAGGGCTCCCCCTAATGGCTGTTTAGGTCCCACTAACAGTCCCCTTTATACATATTTCCTTTCCCTCAAGCTCTCTATTCCCCTCGCAGCCCTTTTTAAAAAAATGAACCCCTTTTTTTAAAAAAAAAAACAATCCTTTTTAAAAATAAAATAAACGATTTTTAAAAAAAATAAACAATTTTTTCCCTGAGTTATATACATTTTCTAACAAAATAAACATTTTTCCCCTTGAGTTTTATATAATTGATATACATTTATAGTACACTACAATTCAGGTCCTGATTTTATTTATATTGAATGTCCATTGTTGCTATTGTGTATCATATTTCAACATCCACTTCCTAGTCTGACGTCCGCTGATGTGTTGGCAGTAACTAATAATGGGGCGTGCACTTCTGTTGTATGCCACCTCCCAATCTGCCCATATATTTGCCCATCTCTTCAATGGGGGATATATGGCCTGAATAAGGGGCGTAGGCCTCGACAATGCGCCACGGGAAACACATCATCGCACTGCCTCCCGGAACCGAAAGTGACATCACGCTGCTCCACGACGAGACCAGGAAGCACCAGAGACCACCGGTGTCACCCTCAGTACCCTCTGGAGACAGGCAACACTCCCTTCCACTACAGGCATTGGACTTACTTAGACATTAGCCAGCAGTGGCTGACACTGCAACGTGACCCTCACGCTTCTGTTTGTGAGTACCACTGTGATTGCTTTTTAATGAAGAGACATACGGTTTACACTTAGAGGCGCGCGTGCCTTTTCTTTTTGTCTACTCTTGGACCCAAATGTTAATTTGGTAGCGAAATAGTACTGCTCACGCCACTTGATACCGTGCCACTGCCAGAGGCTGGGTCTAATGGGTAGGAGTTTAAAAGCATCAGAAATATCCGCTTTGGATAAAGACGTGCCTCTGCCTAGCTGCAAAATACACTGAATGGCACAATCCACTGATAAATATTTGAGCGAAAATTCCTCCGAGGGGATGAGTGAATTGATACTAGGTATGTGCGAAGAATGAGGATCTGATAAATCATAGATCAAGTGATATTTATTAGAAAATTTCCCCTTCACCACACCGATGGGGCTGATCCTCCACATTTTGAAAGGTTTAGAGACAAAAGGGCCTATTACAAAACCTTTGGATAATTCCACCTATATTAATTCATCCACCAACAAAGCATGGGTATCTGCCGATAACAAATTGGCACATTCAAAAATTCCTGGTAGCGTAATGAGGCCTGTGTGGAACCTCTCTAAAAAACCTTCCATCAAAAACTGCCTGAGACCTGGAGATGGGTGATGGGCTCCAACTCCACCCCCAACATGCCGATGTTAATACGGCTCAGTCAGGAAGTATTGGAATGCTTGACGGGACAGGCGAAACAATTAGCACAGATATGAAGGAGTCTGCATTGGTTATAATTACATACTGTGTAATTGTAATTATTACATAATTGCGCTCTCCCCAGATAGTGTATGGGTCTACCCAATTTGTCCACCTGACTTGGTGGACCCATGGCAGATCCAGTGGTCACCTGCCTGTGGGAACCTGCGGCTGAAGAGGAATTTTCCAGGTTGGGGCACCAATTGCTGGTATGCGCAGATGACTGGCAACTGGCACATACTGGAGATTTCTGATTGGCAAAATGCCTACAGAAAAGTTCCATGTCTCTGTTACTCCAGCAAGTGACCACTTGAAACTGCGCCCAAGTGGCTGCTACCTTGGCAGAGAAGTACCTGTGGTAGTCATAGAACATAGAGTCACCATACTTGTGAGCAAGATCTACCACTTTATGCAAATACAGATCCAATTCCTCTCTCCTGCTAGGATTGACTGTGCAAATAACATCTCTGAAAATTCTGAATGCAAGGACAAATGCAGCTATGCTCAGCTTGCGGTTGAGTCTGGGGTCCCTTGTCTTGAGGACCACAGAGACATCACCACAAGCATACAACTTATTTTCAGCAATATCCTGTGAAGCTATCAGAAGGGAAACCAGGTTCACATCCTTTCCTTCTAGGATATCCTTGTTAACGTTGGCTGGAATAAAATGTGCTGGAGACATGGCAGGCGCCACTGCTGACGGTAAAGGAACTGCCAAGGGTAAAGGTATGCTGTTACCTGGAGGGGTTTTGGGTTGTTCCGGGCCTGTAGGTGCCAAGGGTACCTCTGCTCTGGCCAGTCTGGCTTCCATCACCTCCATCCTATTTTGCAGCTGTTGCAATGATGTAGTTAGAGTATTGAGTACTGCATGAATCTGAGTCAGAGACGTAAGTAAAGATAGGTGCTCTGTACTGGTAGAAGGTGTAGGCTGAGATGGATTTGGGAATAACAATCTAAACAACTCTGCTTTCCTGGCTGAGGCCAGGAAAGGAATGCCCCTGCGATGGAGCTCTGCTTTTAGTCTTGGAATGGTCCAGTTTCTAAGGGATGGATCGCTACTGTGCTCAGACCCCCTGGCCAGAGTGGCAGGAATATAGGTGAATTCATCGCTCTCCAAGACATGAGACATATTGAAATCTGTGAAGAAATCAACTGAAATTGTCAAGGAAATAGCAACACTATAGCTGTGATACCATGAACCCCGCCTTTTCCTCACTCTGGCATGTAGCATGGTGCTGCAACGCAAAACAACAAATGGCGCGTGTAAATGAAGCTAGTGACCAGGCCCCTTATGTATGTGCTGTAAAAGAGCCCAAGCACCTGAAGCGCCAGGACAGGTAATTAATAACGAACACTCGGGGCTAGATACCTACAGACCGTGGTAGGTAGAATAAGCCATTGCGGTCTAGTATATGTATGATCTGGCTTCCTGGCTGAAATTGTATTGGATGCTTTGATGCCCCATCTGCGGTCCAATGTTGCAACCAAAGAGCTCTCTTCACCATTACTGAGTGTGCCATGAGTCTTGCTAGCAGTTTCACTAAATATATGGAAGATTCAGCAAGGAAGGCCACCATCAGGTTGAGCCAAAATAATTTTTGCTGCCTCTACACTCGGACTCCACATCAGTGACCCAAACTTTTTCTTTTAATTCTTTATTTTCACAGAAACAGTGTTACAGTTCACTATCAGCAATTCACAATTATGGCAAAAACATTCAATACGACACTTGCTAAGCACACATTAAACATAATGTAATGTTGTGCTTTTGTGTCATAAAGTACTTAAATTGTATTATGTCTACCGAGATGTTCAGAGAACAAAAGTAAGCAACACCGGTCCAGCTTTTAGTGTATTTACTTAACCAAGATCTGGTTGAATCAAGAGAATAGGAAAAGAAGAGAGAGTTAAAGCAGAGTGAAAAGGGATGGGAGTAGGATGGAGAAGGACAAAAAAAAAATGTAAGCCCCCACAGCACCCCCCTGTTTGCCTCCCTATGCCCCACTGATTACGCTCTATGGGACTGGTGAGAGGATTAACCTACCGCTGTGAGGCTAGCGGGGACTGTTCCTTATAGATGAAATAAGGGGTCAAGATTTTCCAATACTTCTCATCTTGCTCTTTCAGCACCATAGTCAGGTTCTCCATTTGTTGAATTTCTGTTATCCTGGCAAGCCAGTGTGCTCTAGTTGGAGGAGCAGTGCTCTTCCATAATACTGGGATGCATGCCTTTGCTGCAGTTAACAGATGTTTAGGAGTGATTTTTTGTACTTTTTGATGGATATTGGGGTATCATGTAACAGTTAAGCCGTTGGGTTTTCTCCCAGAGACACACCTGTGATTGCTTTGACCAATTCAGCCACCATCGACCAAAATTCCTTCAATTTCGGACATTCCCAAAATATATGTAAGAGAGTACCCTCCAATTCCATACAGCGCCAACACACATTTGGTACCTGCGGGAACATTCAGTGTAGTACTGTCGGTGTTCTGTACCACCTAGTAAGAATTTTGTACTCTCCTTCTTGATACCTACTCGCCAGAGACGCCCTGTGAGCAAAAAGTAGGATCTTGTCTTTTTGAGCTTGAGAGAAAGTGACCCCCAGATCCCTTTACCACGACTGTAGGAACGTTAGCTCCTGAGGTGCCCCCTGTTCCACCAATGAAGCATATAAATATGACGAGTGTCTCATCGGTTCGCCCGTCAAGCAGAGTTGTTCAAATGGGGAGGGGGGAGCGCACCACAGCTAAGGTCTTCTGCAATGACTGGAGATGTGCACTAAGCTGTGCTCGGCAAAGAAAATCAAGGTCTACCGAAAAAGTACGCTCCACCTCCCCACCCGTCAAGCGAAATGTATGAGCCTATCAGAGCCCCGCCGTAGCAAAGAAGGGGAGTGAGGGTCTGTCAAGCCCGGTTGAAAAGCTGGAGTACCTAAGATTGGGGTTAAGGGACAAGGGTATGAGGACAGGGCAGTCGTTTTAAAGATTGTTTTCATTGTCCGCAAAGTGGCACCCACCGTTAGATGTGTTTTAACAGCCTGAGGGATATTCGCATCTGAAAGCCGCAGGAGTCCCTCTAAGGGTATGTCCACCGTCGCCTGCTCCATGTGGACCCAAAGTTTCTTATTGTGGAGTACACACCAATCGACCACTCACGCTAAATGTCAGGCTTGGTGATACTTGACTGGGTCGGGAAATCCAATCCCTCCTCTCTCCTTTGGGAGTGACAGAACAATCCTGCGCACTCTCGCCGGCTTTCCATCCCAGACAAATCTCAGGAAACATGAACGGAGATCTCTCAACAAACCTGAAGGGAGCTTTACAGGCAGGGCCTGGAGTAGATATAAGAGTCGTGGCATCACGTTCATTTTTATAATATTGGTCCTGCCAAACCAGGTAAATACCTCCCTATCCCAGCGTTGAAAGTCAAGTTTTACTTGACGAGCCAGGTAAAATTAAGTTCAAACACCCTACTTAGTTTTTTTGGGACATTTGTGCCTAAATACGGTATGTGGGAATCTGTCCATTTAAAATGGAATTGGGCAGCCAGCTGGCATTGAAGAGGTGCATCCAGTCCCAGCTCCATTGCCTCAGATTTGTTGTAATTCACCTTGAAATTGGATAAAGCCTCATATGTGTCCAACTCTGCCAAAAGGGATAGAAGGGACGTGACTGGTGAGGTTATAAAGAATATCAAATCATCCGAGTAATCGGCTAGTTTGTGTTCCCCTCCGTCCGTTGATATACCTCTGATGTCAGGATGGGTGCGAATGGTTCTCAGAAAGGGTTCCAGCATGAGGAGGAAGATGATAGGCGACAGTGGGCAACCCTGGCGCGTTCCATTGCATATAGGAAAGATGTCAGACATTGTGTCATTAACCTTAACCCTTGCGGACGGAGTAGAGTACAAACTCGTGAGCCAGCTCTGCATCCCCGTCCCTAAGCCTATATGCTGTAGCGTGGCCAGTAAAAATGTCCAATCAACCCTGTCAAATGCTTTCTCTGCACCCGTGGAGATAAGCACTAAGGGTTTATGGTGAGTGTGGGAGAAGTGTATGGCACTCAGGACCTGTTGCTTATCGTCCCTTCCCTCTCTATTGGGAGGGAATCCTGATTGATCTGGGATGCACTAAAGATGGGATGTGATTCAGTAGTCTGGAGGCAAGTATTTTTGTGAACATTTTTAGGTCCACATTAAGTAGGGAGATTGGGCGATAGCTAGGGCACAAGGATGGATCTTTCCCCTCCTTGGGGATTACTGTTATATGGGCAAGGAGTGTTTCTGCAGCTATTATCTGATCATCACGTAGAGAATTAAAGGCAGCTATGATTCTGGGTGCCAGTTTATCAGATAAGGTCTTACAGTAAGACAGGGTATACCCACCTGGGCCAGGGGCTTTACCGGGTTTCATGGATTTAAGGGCCTCTCAAAATTTGTTCACTGTAAGGGGGGCATCTAGTTCCTCGGCTATGCTGTTGGGTAGTTTAGGCACTCCCGATGTCTGTAGATATTCCCTAGCAGACTCTTGTCTACTGTGTGAGGTCGGGGAGGACGGGTGATCTTTTAAATAGTAAAGGTTGGCATAATAGTCCTTGAAGGCCTGTGCAATTGCCTGTGAAGAGCTGACTAAAGCATCTCCCCGGGTCTTGATGCGTGAAATGTAGTTGCGTGCCCTAGTTATAATGAGAGCGCTGGCTATCATCCTACTCGGCTTGTTTTCAAATTCATAGAATGCTCTTCTACCTCGAGTCCGTTTGGCTTTAGCTTTGTCCATGTGTAATGTATTTAATTGATCGTGTAGATTTTCTAACTTCTCCCCTATCTGTAGTGCCTGAGATTTCTTATGGGACAATTCTAAGACCCTAATTTCTCTGAGCAGGGAGTCCACCTGGGCAGTTAAGTTTTTTCCTATGGGTTCCTAAGGAAATAAGAGTGCTTCTGACGACACACTTATGTGATTCCTGCAAGCAAAAAAGGGGAGACCTCCCCTGTTGCATTGGTAGCAAAAAAAGGAATCCAACTCCTGAGCAACCAGTTTTTGATATTCTTTCAGTTGTGTCTCATTTAGCCTCCAGTACCATTCGCGGGACACTGGTTCCCCCATCTCCAAGATGCAGTTGGTTGGTGCATGGTCCAAAATCGTAAACAAACCTATGAGGGCTTCAAGTAAGCTTGATAAGGCCCCCTGCGAGACAAACATTTAATCAATTCTGGTGTATGTCTTATGATTTGCTGGAAAGAAAGTATAATCTCTGTCCTGGACATGGAGAGTTCTCCAGCAATCCACCAAGAAGTCCCTTAGCCCTTCGCAATTCCATATAGAATAAGTGGGGGGCACCCGTGGATGTGTTTAGAGTGGGATCCAGTGTCATGTTGAAATCCCCCCCCACCAATAGGAGACCCTTCTTGTGTTGGCGTACCAACTGTAGGCATGTCTGCAGTGAGGAGACCTGGTCCTCATTTTGGAGATACAAGATAGCCAAGGTAACCTTTTGCTCAAACAAGAGTCCCTTGATGATCTGTAATCACCTTTGACTCCTTCCATGGAGTCTGTTTGGAAAGGAGGATTGATACCTCCTTAGACTTGGAGGGTTTGGAGGCACTATTATATACTGTCGGAAATTTGTAGTTGTCCAATCTTGGGATTTTATCGCTCCTGAAGTGTGTCTCCTGGAGAAAAACAATATGAGATTTAAACCTTCCTAACTCGCCAAGGAGTTTGGTACGTTTCTCCGGACTATTTAGCCCTTTCACATTATATGAAGTTAGAGAAATCTTGGTTGCGATAGGCACCGGATCAAGGCAAAGCTATTGTGGGGGAGGATGAAGAAAAAAAAGAAGGGGGAGATGGATTAGGCTGAGGTTGTTAGAGAAGAAATTTAAAGGCTGTAGAAAAGTATAGCAGAGGGAGAAAGGGTAGTTCGGATATAAAACACCAAAAGCACCCTGAAAAATAGAAGCAAGGAGCCAGCAGACAGCACGCGACTGTCTGGCCCATCTGCTGACCAAAAGATCGGAAAGGAAAAAAAAAACGAAAAAAAAAAAACGCCTCTGACTTTGAGGGAGAAGCGTTCACAGTGGGGGTAGCGGTCGAACAATGAATAATCTGAGATGTAATACCAACATGAATGCATTGCCAATACTGTTGTTATAGCATGATTACCCCAACATGGCCCATAGCATGTGAAGTATGTACTGAGGACCTGCAACTAAGGGTAATTGTGGATTTAACTACCTGGTCAGGTCTACATATGGCTGTACCTCATCCGTTAATATTAATTCCTCAAACATGAAATATATCAAAACAGTTATCTATATACAGTATAAATCCCTTGGATCATGTACATATTTGTTCTATATATTGGCCTCGACTCCTACCCCCATCCCGGACCCCCAACCCCACGCCATCCAGCACTAAGATAGCATGCAGGTATTTCACGGATCCAGAATGGGGACAGGCTGCGTGCCACACAAACCAAACAAAGTGAGATAACGATCAACTTTCCCCCAAACCCAAAAGGGGGACCATCTGAAGCTCCATAGTATAATGAGCAACCTACAGGAAACTCAGGTCACATCCTGCTATCACCCCCCCCCCCTCGCAGTCCAATAGGGAGAGAAGGAAATCTAAACATGGGAAAATGTCTGGTATACAGTTCTGACCTACAAGCTAGTGCAGATTACGAGTCATCAACTCCACTAAGAAAAAGGAGCAGGAAAAAGAAAAACCCGTTACCTGTATTGACGAAACAAGAAATGAGACTGGTTAACTTGAAGTACTCCTGGGGTTAGTGGGGAAGGAGCCACCCCATCTGTGAGGACCAAGATAGTAATCAAAGTCTGGAGTCCAACTGCTAAGGTCAGGCCTCTCGATCTTCTGGAGCTCGTTGGGCAGACTGGTTGCGCTAGATCTCCTTCTCCGTTGCTGCCTTGGCTGCTGCTGGGGGATCCGTTCTGGGAATGGTGGGAGGTCTAACCAATTGGGGACCTCAACAGCCTCAGATCCTAAAAAACTAAATAGATCCAGGAGTTGAGCGGGATTATGGAGGGTGAAGCTGCTTTCATCCTTTTTGCCCCATCGGTAAGTTGCTCCCTGGGATCACAGGTGGCCCAGTAGATGTCTCAACAAGCGATGTCTGTACTTCATCTGGTGGCACAGATCAGGGTATAACTATATTTCTACCCCATCAAAATCCAGAGGCCCTTTCTGCCATGCTGCCCTGAGTATGTCCTCTTTAATCAAGAAAAAGTGCACTCTACACAATACGTCCCGAGGGTCAGCCTGGGCCGGGTTGCAAACAGTGGGGACTCTATACACATGATCTATCTCAATCTGGGTACCTGGGGGGTTGCCCAATAGCTGGTTGAAGATCGTGGTCACTGTTTGCCTTAGTCCAGGCCCCACCGTAGCTTCCGGAATCCCCTTTGTCACATCTACTCCTATTTTCAGAATCTTCTGCTTGTAGCTGGAGCATGATCAGCCTGTGGTATTGGGTATGGAGCTTTTCTTTCAAGGCAGTGATGCGCGTATCTGAAGCAGATTGCTGGGTTTCCAGATGGGTCAGCTTGTGGTCCACTGCTACTGTGTGAGCGCAAACTTCATCTATCTCTTCTCTTAGAGCGCTAGTCAGACCTTCCAGCAGCTCCTGGATATCGTCCTTAGTAGGAAGGGCTTAAATGAGCTGCCTGAGGTCCGGCTCTGTGGCCTGCTCCCAGCCGTGTGTGCTGCAGGGGTTCAGTGACTGTACCTGGGAATCCATACAGGGCAGCACCGGAGATAGTATGGGAGAATCCAGCCGCACTATCTCTGATTGTGCAGGGGCTGCTGTGTCGGAAGGCAGTGAGACGACACCTTGCGTCTGTAAGGCTGGCTTGGCTTGCTGCACCCGTGATGGCGCCATGTTAGCCTCTGCCGGCTCCCCGGTTTTGATTTCCGCACTGTTAGGTAGCGGGTGATGTACGAGTGGATGGGAGTGTAGGGCGCTCCTGTAGCTTTCCCCCGCTTTAAAATGGGCTATTTAGGGATCAAAATAGTGCTGGTCTGCTTTGGAATACACGGAGGAATCACAGAGCTCCAGCCAGGAATATCTTCACTCCGCCATGTCTAAGTCAAGCCCCCTGTGACCCAAAATTTTAAGGCCCTTGAAATGAGTGTTAGAGCTATGGCCAGATGAAAAACTACTCCAATGAGCAAATAAATCTTCTTACGATCGGCCTCTGTTTGCCTATCCATTGGGTCCCTGAAACTGGTGGAGTTTTCCAGAGGAAGAGACACATGTCTTGCTAGATGTTTTAGGGCTGCATCTACTCCTGGTGCGGTTTCCAAAAGGTGGCGTCGGAGGGTTTAAAGGGATATAATTTTACAAACTGATTCTGGATTCTAGCCTTTCTCTCTGGCTTTTTCCACCCATCTTCAATGAATTTGCGAATTTCCTCCATAAATGAAAAAGAAGCTCCCTGGTTTGGAAGAAATCTCTTTACCTTCTCTGGAGGTTGAGGGTCCTGATCCCAGTCTATGGCCTTACGCAAATACTTGTCCAACGAGCACCCAGAGGTCTTAGAATCACCAAAAAGGTGCAGTTTTTTGGATGACGACCTCAGAGATCAGTGGTACGACCATTCCAGGGAGTGTAGTAGGAAGTGGATCAATCTTATCATCACCCAGCGGTAAAGGAATGGGTCGCACCTCCGCTCCCACATTGAGACCCTCAAGGAGGAGCTCAGTCCTTTCACCCATTTAGCCTCCTTTGCCCACTGGGATGGTCACATCAATGATCAAATTATCAACTTTGAGGCTGATCTAATCAGTAGAAAATTGGGCAAATTCGAGAGGGACAGGGAGGATTATCTTCAGGGCAGGGAGCATGGTTGGAAAAGGACACAATCCCCTAAGGTCTCTGCCAACCCACCCTCACCAGACAGATCTACTCATCCTGGGAGGACCTGGGGGCCTGCCCGCAATAGGAACCGCCACCCACATTTTTCCAATAGGGGGGCCCCAGGTCTCCCTTACACAATAGACACTTCACAGAGCCTCGGTCGCATCCCCAGGGCCCTGTTTCACCGAAAGGCCGTAAGGGACCGAAGTGGACCAAGGGCAAACAATTTAAGAACAACACATATAATAGGGAATTCAAACCATTGCCCGCAGGGTCGGGTCCCCCTAGAGTTCCAGGTTCCACTAAGGCAGGAGTTTGGGCTATGAATAATCCCACTCCCGGTTCCAACCATGGGAAGAAAAAGGGTTTATACTCTCCTCCTGCCAATGCAAACTCGAATAAGCCTTATGTGAGCCAGGTACACTAGTCCCCCACAGATCCATCTCCCATCAATGGTGTACCCCTTACCTTGGCCCCTTCGAGTAATAGTGATCCCACAAGTACCAACACTGTTGATCCTTCCTCTGGTTCGTTACCCTTAGGTGGCCCCTGTGGTCCCTCCACATCATCCACATTCCCCTCTTTTTTATCTGTGGCCACGCCGACAGGGGGCATCAATCAGAGGAAAAGGTCAGCAGAAAAACCAGACGAGGCAAGCGGGGAGGAAAGAAAATCAAAAAAAGGGAAGAAATAACATCTGATTATGAGACCATAAAAATATTCAACCTCTCTTCAACAACATTCAGTGAGGTTCAATTAAGTTTACTACGCAAAGGTCTCAACTTTGCTCCTGCACATCCTCCCGACCTTTTCGAGCTTTTCATTGACTTGAATAGGTTTACACGCAATCTTACCCTTAAACGTTTTGGTCCAGACCCCCCAAAACCTACGGACTCAGATCAGGCTGATGATGCTTTACAGATACTCGAAGAGCTATGGTCGGAAGGGGGGTACGATCCTGACATGCCTGAAGTGGAGCTCCCCCATGTGGTGTCAGTATAGCCCCTACGACTCACACCCAATTTAGGCCTAGGTCTGTCTTTCATCCACATTGGGCCAAAGGCAGGTTCATCTCTACCTTTTATGATATGGTCTATTCGGAAATTACGAAACTCTGCAGTATTGCCATGTGTGATCATTCATCCAATATGCCCCCAGAAGAGAAAAAAGTACTGGATTCCATCAGAAACAATGAAACAATTATCATCAGACAATCGGACAAAGGAGGCAGCTTGGTCATCCAGGATTTACAAGACTACCTACAAGAAGCCAGAAGGCTACTTGAGGATGTAAGTACGTATGAAAAGCTAAAAGGTGATCCGGCGGGTGAATATAAACAGGAGCTTAAGTCCCTATTGGACCACTTCCACACGGTGGGGGTTATATCCAAGCAGGAATGGCAATTCCTCTTCCGTCCATATTGGCTGACAGCATTTTTATACCACATTCCGAAGATCCACAAGGATGCCGTTAACCCACCTGGGAGGCCAATCATTTTGGGCATTGATAGCCTTACCAGCCCTATCGGAAGCTATATCGATCACTTCCTGCAGGACCTAGTAGTCCAGCTTGCCTCCTTTGTAGGAGATTCCGGTCATATGTTGGAGATTTTAGCCCATTACCGCTGGCAGGATTGCTACTGGTGGCTGTCATTGGATGTAGCCTCTTTGTATACATCCATTCAACATCAGTTTGGGCTACAGGCCATACAGTACTTTCTGGCACAAGAGAACCATTTGCATCCCCAGCAGGCTGCTTTCATCATACGGAGCATTGAATATACACTCACACACAACTATTTTACTTTTCAAGATGAGTATTATAGACATATTAACGGCACAGCTATGGGGGCCAGGTTCGCCCCTAGCTACGCCAATCTTTTTATGGGGTATTGGGAGCAATTTCACATCTGGTCCAATAACTCCTTTGGGGCGAACCTGGTCCTCTATGCTCGATATATAGATGACATTCTCATCATCTGGGAGGGTAGTGATGCCCAGTCCGCTTCCTTTCTGACACACTGCCAGAACAATCCCTTTGGTATCGAGTTCACCCAAGTTTTAGATGAACATAAGTTGGTCTTTTTAGATCTGGAATTAATGGTAGACGACGAATTTCAGATCTTTTCCCGGACACATTTTAAGCCAACAGCCGGGAACTCTTACCTTCATGCCCGTAGCCATCATCACCCAAGATGGATTCAAAACGTGCCTCTGGGTCAGTTTTGCCGGCTCCAAAGGACCTGCTCCCGCTTGTCAGATTATGAAGAACAGAGTGGCATACTAAGAAAAAAGTTCTTCGAAAAAGAATACGACCAAGTCACTATTGAGAATGCCTATAATAAATATCGGCAGAAATATCTACAGGTTACAGATACAAACGACAGGTCTGCCAAAAAGGCGGACGAGAGACGTGGGATCCGCAGCCACCCAGACATTTCTTTCAACAGTAGGTTTACCAGCAAGGCCTTCCCTATCAAACGCATTATTGAAAAACTTTGGGGTATTCTTCACCAGGACCCATGTCTAAGTAAAGCCATTGCAGAACACCCCACGGTCATATTTCGAAGACCCAAGAACCTGAGGGGCTTCATTGCACCCAGTAGAGTTCGTCCACTGAAAACCATCCTTCACCAGAAGTGGAGTAGCCTGTTTGACCAAAAAGGCAGCTACAGATGCGGAGTCCCAAATTGTGGGGCTTGCCATTATATGTGGCATAGGAAGAAGGAGGTAATGGGTAATGACGGCCAGGTCCATGCCATTCGCCAATTTATTAATTGCTGTTCCGAGTTTGTGGTATATTGCATATTGTGCCCTTGTGGATTGATGTATGTAGGCCGTACCACATGCACTTTATGGATACGTTTTGGGAACATAAAAGGAACATACTGAAGGGCTTCGACAAGCACTCTCTACCTCTACATTTTTTGAATAAGCACAACCAGAACCCTTCCAGCCTTTTTCGAGACTTTTCGGGCTGGAAACCATCAAAGTGGATGTGGATACTGGTCGCAGGTTCCGGAAGCTATGCAGAAGAGAGTCTTTTTGGATCCACCATTTGGGGGCTCTGGTGCCCGGGGGCCTCAATGTAGGGTTGGATGTCCAGACCTTAATGTAATGGCTGTCTTGGTGTTTATTTCTCCCACTTATGCCCCTTGTGAAGCAAGCTTATGTCACTGCGCTCTGAGTGAGTTATTAGTCCTTTTCTCCTCTCCTTGTCTCGTCTGGTTAGTTGGCAGCTACCTATCAAGACCCTTCACTCCCCGTTACTCCCCTGTCTTGACCCACCATCCAACAGGGTCCATTTCTTGATCACTCCAGGTTTTTTTTTCTTTATTATTATTATTTTTATCATTTTTCACCCCTATTTTTATTTTTATTTGTATTTTTATTTTTATTTATATTTATATTTATTTTTATTTATATTTTTATTTTCATTTTTATTTTTATTTCCGTTTTTCATCTTTGTTTTATCTGGACCTACTTTGCTGGGCGAGTGTATTTTCTACTGATAATGAGTATTTTTTAACGAGAAATTATATGCTTATAATATATACATTTATTTTTATCAATTGCATTTTTAAATTCATTTTTTCATATCATATACAGGCAGTCCCCGAGTTACGAACGGGTTAGGGACTGTAGATTTGTTCTTAAATCGAATTTGTTCGTAAGTCGGAACTGTACATTTGTAAGGCTGGGTTCACACCTATGCGAATTGGATGCGGCTTAAACCGCATCCAATTCGCAGGACACTTGAAAACACATTGTTTTCAATGTGTCCAGTTCACATCTGTGCGGTGCATTCGCACTCCGCATTGCACAAAAACCGCACACGTTTTTTGTGCAATGCGGTGCGAATTCCCAGCCCGTTGAGTCCAGTGGGAGCGCATCTAACACGGAGATGCACTCCGCACTGAACGGGGATATTTTCCCCTGCTCGCGGCTCCTCCCCCATCTCTCCCCCCGCAGCTGCTGCGCTGTGGGAACGGACAGGAGCCGCCAAACGGCGGCTCCGTCCCTTCCCGGCAGCAGAGAGGCTGGAATTCGCACCGCAATGGTGTGAATCCAGCCTAAATGTAATTTCAACCTGTGCAGTGATGTAGGATGTTCCAGGGCACTACTGAGGCTGGGTTCACACATGTGCAGTGCATTTCAGGTCAGTTTTGATCAGGATCAGATCAGGATTGTATCAGTATCAGGTCAGTCTTTGATCAGGATCAGATCAGGATTGTA
>BLSH010528091.1:1665492-1680317 GCA_018402905.1 Glandirana rugosa
TGACGATTCGACATCTTAAAAAATTTGCAGTGGTTACCTCTAAAAATTGGTGAACGGCTGGCAGTTAGCTAGCTCGTATCACTCGCGCGCGCGCGGCGGCCTCCACGCGGGCGCGCGAGTGACACAGGCCCCTCCCGGCCCCTCGCCCACGCCGCCGAAGCTAACGGCGGCGGGCTGCCCTAACAGGAGAAGGGAAGTGGTCACAGCCTTCATGTACAGGAAGGCTGTGATCACAGCCCTTCCCCCTCACACAGAGCGGAGGTCCGTGTTTACTTACACGGACCTTCGCTCCTTCGCTCCGGGGGGGCCATCGCGGGTAGCCGGCGGCAATCGAAGCCGCCGCACCCGCTCCCCGGCCCTCCCCGGACACAGTGAGCGCGCGGGCGCACCTCCGGCGGCGCGCGCGCGCTCACTATGCTCGATCGATTGACGGTCGGCAAGTGGTTAAAAATCTCCATTGGTGACGTTTAAAAAATTCTACAGCTTAGCAGTTTTGTGTTACAGAGGAGGTCTAGTGCTAGAATTGTTGCTCTCGCTCTAACGATCGCGGCGATACCTCACATGTGTGGTTTGAACACCGTTTTCATATGTGGGCGGGACTTACGTATGCGTTCGCTTCTGCGCGCGAGCTCGGCGGGACGGAGCGCTTTAAATTTTTGTTTTTAATTATTTATTTTGCTTTTTACTTTTTATTTTTACACTGTTCTTTTAAAAAAAAAAAAAAATGGTCACTTTTATTCCTATTACAAGAAATGTAAACATTCCTTGTAATTTAAGGTCCTCTTAAATATGAGACCCGGGGTCAAAAAGAACTCAGATCTCATATTTACACTAAAATGCAAGAAAAAAAAAAATCTGAAAAAAATGACAGGCCAAAAAAAAAAAAACGATATCTGAATGGTGCCTGCAGCTGCAGGCACCATTCAGATATCACCACTCAAACCCAAGGACGTCATATGACGTCCGGCGGTACGGAAGATGTTAAGGACCATCCATGCTCGGATCGCTCTTTAGAGAGCATTTGATAGGCAGCGAGGAGGCATTGTATCGCCTTCTCACCACCTGCTTTAATTGCTTGGACCCCGCATAAGCAAACCCATTGACTTGAATGGGTCATGATCGGAGGGAGTACAGGGGGTATAATTCCTGCCACAGCTGCGAAGCAAAGCATTGCAACTACGGCATGTGTACACCCCTGATCACTGCCTCTGCAGCTAAAGGGGATTGTAGTTCAGGGGTAGTAAAACCATGGCTCAACAGTGAGGTTTTACCTCCCCCTACCTCACGTGAACGAGCCCAAATATTGCAGCCAGTCACAATTCTCCAATACCCACCACACCAGCCACAGTGTGGCCAGACAAGTGTAGCTAGAATTTGTGTTCCTAATTGCTACCACACCAGACCAATACCGCAAACAACAGTTTTCCTGACAACTGCCACACCAGTCCCAGTGTCACTAGACCAGTGTATGCCAGCAACAGTGTTCCTTATAATTGCTACACTAGTGCAGAGTTGCCTCTGTCTGCTGACTGTACTAACCCTGGCCTGTTTATTGACCACATTTCTGCCTGTTGCCTAGACCAATCCTTTACCTGTCCGTGTCAGGAAAGTCGTATTGTGCCCAGGCGCATATTTTTGTGCAAGCGCAGAATTACTGTGAGCTATGCTCATGCGTTCACCACTAAGGCAGGCGTCAAACAGGCTATTTTAGCAGTGCTCGTACTCTGGATCATTGCTTTATGGTCTACAACGTTACCTGCATACCTGCTATCCTAGAGAGCATTTGATAGGCAGTGAGGAGGCATTGTATCGCCTTCTCACCACCTGCTTTAATTGCTTGGACCCCGCGTAAGCAACCCCATTGACTTAAATGGGTCATGATCGGAGAGAGTACAGGGGGTATAATTCCTGCCACAGCTGCAAAGCAAAGCATTGCAACTACGGCACGTGTACACCCCTGATCACTGCCTCTGCAGCTAAAGGGGATTGTAGTTCAGGGGTAGTAAAACCATGGCTCAACAGTGAGGTTTTACTTCCCCTTACCTCACGTGAACGAGCCCGAATATTGCAGCCAGTCACAATTCTCCAATACCCACAACAGCAGCCACAGTGTCGCCAGACAAGTGTAGCTAGAATTTGTGTTCCTAATTGCTACCACACCAGACCAATACCGCAAACAGCAGTTTTCCTGACAACTGCCACACCAGTCCCAATGTCACTAGACCAGTGTATGCCAGCAACAGTGTTCCTTGTAATTGCCACACTAGTGCAGAGTTGCCTCTGTCTGCTGACTGTACTAACCCTGGCCTGTATATTGACCACATTTCTGCCTGTTGCCTAGACCAATCCTTTACCTGTCAGTGTCAGGAAAGTCGTATTGTGCCCAGGCGCATATTTTTGGGCAAGAGCAGAATTACTGTGAGCCATGCTCATGCGTTCACCACTAAGGCAGGCTTCAAGCAGGCTATTTAAGCAGTGCTCGTACTCTGGATCATTGCTTTATGGTCTACAACATTACCTCCATACCTGCTATCCTTTCCTGTATCTGATCTCCTATTGCTGACCCAATCCACATTGACCTTGTCTGAACTCTGCCTGCACCGACCCTTGGTTTTCCCCTTGACTACGTCTCTGCCTGTTCCCTTTGCTACCTGTCTCACCTTAACTGACCCTGGTCTAGACTTAGATTACTCTCCTGTCTTACGTTTTGCTTCTGACCTGCCTGCCTATTACCGATCCGGCTTGCCTGACTCTGCTCTGGACCCTGGGCCTGTGCGCATCATATGTGCTCAAGGTATCTTCAGTCTGCCAAGTGCCTTGTGTCTGTTTGCCATTAACCAGCCAGCCTGTCTCTGCTGTTGCTCAGCAATCACAGTCCAGCCTGCATCTGGAAATGCACTCCACAACTCTCCACTCCTGTTATCGAGAGAACTGTCAAACACTCGTGCCGCTCTGTGCTCTCGTGCTTCCTGTTACCTTACCAGGGGCTCTGAGCTAGAGTTGTAAGAGACACCTACCTGTTCATGTCAGGCTCCACCACAAGGTACGTGACAGTACCATAAGGCCATGTCAGAGCCAGAGAGAGGGGCTTTTCCTCGATTAAATCTGCCAGCCCATCGCAGCATTGACACAAGCTGTCAAGGACCTGAAGAGGGATACACTCAACTTGAGAATCGTCTCCTCCTGCACCTGTAACTTCAACCACTGCTGCAGCCTCCACCTCTCCAGCTGTATTCACCAGAAGCCCCAGTTTCACCCACAGTTATGATGCTTCCCCCTGAACTGAGAGTTCCCACGCCTGAGATATTTTCTGGCAATTGTAGCAAGTTTTTAGCCTTCTTTAACACATATGCCTATAGAGACAACCAAGGTGCAGTTTGTCATTTCATTACTATAAGTCGAATCACAGGTCTGGGCCCATCACTTGCTGGAGAAAGAGGATGCCAAGCTGTCAGCTCTGAACCTCTTCTTGGATACCATGGCACAGTTATATGATGATCCTCAGTGATCCACTTCAGTAGAGGCAGCTGCCCATTCACTCCAGCAGGGAGGTTGAGGGCTATATGACTGAATTCAGGCACTGGAGTGCGGACACTAGCTGGAATGACCCAGCCCTGTGTTACTAGTTCTGCTTGGGCCTTGCTGAACCATTCAAGGATGAACTGGCTCATGTAGGGGTGCCAAGGACTTAATCTGTCAATTCACCTTGACCACTGCCTCAGAGAACGGAGGTTGGAAAGGTCTACTGGCCAAGCCCACCCTGTATAGATGTTTCACCACCAATGAATTTTCCCCCAACTAGTCCTGCCTTGCCTGTAGTTGAAGAACCTGAGCTCATGCAATTGGGTTTACTTTGCATCTCCTTAATACCTGAAGAGTGCCAACGCTGCCAGCAGAATAACCTGTGTTTTTACTGTTGAGTAGCAGGCCATTACAAGCAAAACTGTCATGCGAAAATGTGCCTGAACATCTCACCTGTTAATCTGCCACCTATTTCTTCCAGTTCCACTTATGTCGCTCTTTCCATCTCATTTCAGCTTCCGTAAAGAGTCATTCCAGTATCTGCTATAATTGATTTAGGAGCCTGCAGCTGCTTGATTCACCTACCACCAGATACCCTTACAGGCTAAGGCTTGGGGACTATATCTGACCAATGGATCCTGTTTAAAATCCGGAACTGGAAAATACTCCCAATTTTTTTATATGCCCTAAGACATGCCCCAGTATGGATCCCCAAGTCCTTCTTCCGTCAATTTGACACAATTACTATCCCTTTTCTGTGGAGGGCTAAGCCTCCCAGAATAAATAAATCCATCCTAAAACGTCCTTGGTTGGAGGGCGGCCTGGCATATCCTGATCTCCAAAAATATTACTTTGCGGCCTTACTTACCCATGCCCACAATTGGGTGGTATCAGATGATTCCAACGCTGCTGTAGTTCTGGAGGCGGCTCTACTGGGGTCCTACGAGTCTCTGAGAAATAGCCTACATAGGGGAGTCAGGGCACAATTCCCTTTTACGACGTCAATGAAAACGGTAATCAAAGTCTGGCAGCTTCTGGTTTGTAAGCGTCCCGACTCCCTGACGTGGTCTCCTGAAGTCCCCATTTGGTTTAATCCCCAGCTCTCTCGGTTCTTGACGGTCCCTGATCCGGGCTTTTGGGCAGCGAGGGGGGTGAAGAGCCTGGAGCACTTGTTGGTGGATGGTCACTTCCCCTCCTTTGATTCCTTTAAAGAACGTTTTGGGCTCCTTAATCAGCATTTCTTTAAATACTTACAAATCCGGCATGCCTTCAACGCGCAATTCGGCTCTGGTCCTCCGTCTCTACTCCGATCATCTTTGGAATCCTCCCTTCGGGAGACTTCTTTGGTGAAACCTACCTCCTCCCTCTACAAGGCCCTCCAGCCCTCGGTCCACTTCGGAATGGAGGGCTTATATGACAAATGGAAGGAGGTGTGCTCTGAGCTGGAGGCGGAGGACTGGGAAGACATGTGGGATTATCCATTTACGTATTTGATTTCGGCCAGGGATCGCTTAATTCAATATAAAATACTACACCGTGTTTATATGGCTCCACATAAACTCTCTAAAATCTATCCCAACTCTAATATGGCATGCTGGAAATGTGGGAGTGCTGGAGCTGATTCTATTCATATGTTCTGGACATGCTCTGTAATTAAAAACTTTTGGAGTGTAGTTTTGGCCTTTATTGAAACACTCACTACTATCCATATTCCCACTAAGATTGAGATCTGTCTGCTGGGATTGGTGGGGGATTTGGCCCACCGCCGAGCAGTCAGAGCTCTCCTGGGTCTACTCCTTTTCTATGCCAGGAAGGCTATTCTCCTACGTTGGAAACAGGCGCTGGCCCCCACACTTGACTCTTGGAAAGCCTTAATAAATTCTGTAATTCCCCTTTATAAAGCTACATATGCCGCTAGGGGATGCCCAGCCAAGTTTGATAAAGTATGGCATATATGGTTGGAATCAGATTCTACTAATGCCTCAATGTGAGGGCCAGGATAAATATGTCTAAGTTTACTCAATGATCCGGTGGTCATTCTTCATGAGTGTGTCTCCTGTCTGCTTCCATAAAACAGTCTTATGGCATGGTTTTCAAGATACTCCGGGTCCTCTGGGTCCGGGTATTGGGCGGCTACGAGCACTTTAAAGATCTGGGTAGTTCTACTGTGATGTTTTATGTTCACTGTTTTCTTTTCTTTTTTTGTTTGATATCAGAAGCCTGGGTATGCCCAATAGGCTTTGTTTTGTGACTATCTAAAAAAGTTTTTCAATAAACATAACTTTACAAAAAAAAAAAAAAATCCGGAACTGTTACTCAAGAGACGATTCCCTTACCAGTCTTGACATCTTCGACTGGCCACAAATAACTGATGCACCTGGATGCCATATCCTCACCTCTGTTTCCTATTATTCTGGGTATACCTTGGCTACAGGTACACAATCCCCGCATTGACTAGGTGTCTGGTAAAGTGCACTTTTAATCTTCCTACTATGTTATCCAGCCATAGATAAATACAATAATCAAAATTAAAATTACAATATATGCAAACAAGGAAACATATAAAGTTCATAAATCTGCACTATTTCATCAAAAGTTCATCAGATTCATCAATAAAGTGCTTCAGTGCTCAGATTAAGTGTGCTTTAATTTTCTCTCCTATAGTGGTATTACGATACTGTGCTTCCACCACCGCCACCATGCTCACAGAACGCTCACCTCACTGTTGATACAACACAGCCTTAAGAGACCATAAAATCCACAATCTCTCATCCTTGTGAGGCTCCCAGTGGTTGGATAAGGGATATGGCTCCACGTTGCTATTTTCCTTTTAAAGCTCCCATTAGCATGTGAAAATAAACAAATGTATGCCTCCCATAGTGTAAAACCGTTAAAAACAACCTTTAATAAAAAGCCAAATTACATCAAATACAATAATAACTCGCAAAAATGTGATAAAAACATGGCGTTCTCAGTCTCTCACGTCACTTCCAGTATATCGCTCCGTCCGGCCATGCCCTACGCATTATGTCACATCACGTGACTTCTTCAGGGAAACCGGATTGTTTGTTAGTCAATGTTATTTATATAGTACAGACCAGAAGTGTCACAGCCACCATTTTGTTGAAGACCGCCGTACATTGTGATCACAGCCATTTTCTTAGTGATTACTATATGGCGAACACTCATAGGGCACTCAGAGAGGTTCTGCTTATTATGACTGTAGATTTATCTGTCATAATACTGTATTACTCTGTGAGATTGACCTTGTGCGACTAGAAACTACTGTAGTGTATCTATAATGTATCTATAATAGTTTGCAATGCATTTCCAAATGCGGCCGTCATTTTATTGGAGACCAGCCTCAAAAATCATTGCGACCATTTTCTTGATGATCGGTGCAAGATGTTGATTTCTGAAGGTGCCAATATTTGGAATCTGGCAATTAGAAAGTTTATAATAAATTGCTTGAAAAGGTTGTCAATATATATAACCTACATTAAAGTCCTGTGCAATAAATAATGTTTGTCACTACGGCATCGCTAATTCTAGTGGGATTATCGATTGGCCGCCATTATGTTGTGGATCAACTACAACCAAATGTGAATGTAAATACAGTAAAATGTTTAAGTATAATTAAATTTGAATTTGAATATTATATTGTGCATGTAGGTAATAAATAATGTGGTATTACGGACCAGACTAGACCATGCATTTAAATGTTGAATTCCTAAATAGTGTTAAATGCAATGGAATGTGCAGACGTTTATAATTAGGGGAGGGTGTATATTTATAATAGCTCACTATTATTTTTAATTGACTATGATAAGTACACAGCCCATAGGGGTACTAAACCCCAATTAATATGTGTAAATTCATGTTACACGTGTAATTAGATGTCACTTCTAGATTCTCAAAAAATTGTAATATTATAAATGAAGGCATAACAAAGGGTAAAACGAAGCCTTATACAATGGATATTAAGAAATTACCGTATACCAGAAATGAAGTGTGGGGGCTTACAAGTATAAAGATAGTGAATTAATGTATGTAAAATTTAGTGACAAATGCAGAATAATAGAAGTATCAAGTTCCATCTTCTATGCCTAATAATTGCTCAGAAAACAATTTAAGTTGAATTCTACATTAAGACCTTGTGGTGTGAGGGTCTTTAAAGTGGAAGTCCACCCTAACACTTAAATTCTCCCCTGAAATCATTAATGTGAGCTAATTTCAGCCTATGCCTCAAAATGAAGAAAAATCCCAGTTTTTCTACCTTTATTTTGCAGTATAAAGTCAGTCACTTTGGGGTTGCAATAGTGGAGACCTACACTAAGGCCCCTTTCACACTCGTGGAACTTGAAAGCCCTGCGATTTTACCGTGATTTTGCTGTGATTTTTGCCGCAATTTTGGTGCGACTTGAAGCAATGCCTGTGCTGTAATCCTGAGGTCTATGGACCTCAAGTCGTATCAAAGTCAGACCAAAGTAGTGGAGGGACTACTTTGAAGTCGCTGCGACTTGAAGTCGCACAGATATGAATGGTACTCATTGAAAATCATGGGGTACGACTTGTCATGTGACTTTGCAGTCCCAAGTCGCAGGACAAGTTGCACAAGTGTGAAAGGGGCCTGAGGCTCAGTTTCCACTAGTATGACTTGTCATGCAACTGTGGACACAAAGTCACATGACAACTCACAGCCCATTGATTTTAATGCTACCTGTTCCCATCTATATGACTTTGAAAATCAGCGATTTTTAAAAGGTATCTGCACTACTTTGATGCGACTTTGATCCAGAGAGTGTAAAGTCGCATCAAAGTCGCACTCTAGCCTTAGACTATATTTCCACTAGTGTGACTCCAAAGTTGTGCAATTTAGAGTGCACCTTTTTTCTTGTTAAATTTGTTTATTCGGTTTAAACAAGTAAAATAATATAATATAGACAATATCGTTGTAGGTTACACTGAAATAAATAAATAAATAAAAAATATAGATACAAAAATATAATTATAATGTTACAGTAATACAGAGTAATTTTTAGTTAAAGTAATAAAGTGCATAAGAGTTAATGACAATGATACAATAGAGTGCAGCTTTAATCCAACTTTACACTCTGGATCAAAGTTACATCAAAGTAGTGCAGGCACCTTTTCAAAGTGGCTGATTTTCAAAGTCGCATACATGGGAATGTTTGCCATTGAAACCAATGGGCTGTGACTTGACATGCGACTTTGTGTCGCACTAGTGTAAATGAAGCCTTAAACTCATTATTCGCATGTAATGAGCAATAGAAATGGATCTATACACAGTTCCCATCACATCCATGCAGAAATAACCACATGGTTCTACACTGTAGAAAATCTGCAGCATGTTGCATTGTAATCCATCATATAGTTTCTAACAAACAGTGTGTGTGTTCTGTGCTGCTGGAACCATGAAGACAGCAGAACATACTTCAATTTTCAACGTTCTTTTGGTTCTGCCCACATACTGTAATTTGCAGGAGCATTCTAGGACATAGACGGCTCCTTCGGTATTACATCCAATGAAATCTCTGATGGAGTATGAGTGGCCTGTGCTTGTAGCTCTTTTCTTTGGTGGTTACATTGCGTGTCTACAGGCTTTGAAATATTTACAGGGAAAGAAACCTTTCCCTGAAAAAAAGGTAAAAATTTCTTTTTGGAGGTTGTTCAACCATGTTCTTTACAATCTTGTCTCTTATTTTTGGCGCAATATCTGCATCTTCCGGGAAGAGGAGGTCAGGAGGAGAGAGTAAAATTGGGATATAAGTTTGGTATGCTGCTCATCAAATAGCATTTGTTCCAATTTAGAAGGAGAAAGTGACACCCTTGTCAGTCCAAACTGGGCCGCTATTGCATGGCGCAGTTGTAGGCAATCATAAAAATACGTATTTTGGATTTTATATTCCAGTTGGAGGTACCTAACAGTTTTGAAAAACAACTTCAGAGAACAGTTGGTGGGCATATTTAATCCCATACCTAGCCCATCTCGACCTATCCGGGACCTCAGCTAGTTGGGGGTTGCACCATAGAGGGGTATTGGGTGATGCAGTTAAAGTAGATCCCCCAATTTTCTTATTGCAAAGGTGGAAAATTTTGTAGGAAAGTTTGAGAATGTCTGCTCCATCCCCTGGATAAGGGCAGTTTCTGTATAGTACATTAATCAATGCTTCATAGGAATGGGACAGAGCAGCTTGGGTAGACACTGAGATATTATCTAACTCCGGAAAAAAACACCAATGTAAATAATAGCATTGTAGATTGGGCAATGCTAAATCCTCCTCCGTAATGGGTAAGCATAGTGTCTCAAGAGAGATCCGGGGTGGCTTAGACCCCCATAAAAATCAGATAAGTATTACATTTATTTCTGTAAATAACTTTTTAGGGACGTATATTGGGGCATGCCAGAGTAGGTAGAGTAATCTAGGGAAGTATATCATTTTAAAAATATGGATGCGGCCTAATAAACTGAGAGGCAGTTTGGCCCAAGTTTGCAGGTTGGCTACCAGAGGCCCAAGGTTACTGGAGATATAGGTGCGTAGGGGTAATTGAATCTCCTCCCCTAGGTACCGGAGTTTAGAGACCACCTTTAGGGGGACGTCTATAGGTATCTGAGGAGCAAATTGGGGATCCAGAAGGAAAGACAATGGATTTACTCCAATTTACTTTAAACCCAGAACATCTACCAAAACCAGAGATCGGATCCAGGGCTCGGATCAAAGATCTGCCATCATCAGCCAAGTATAGCAGCAGATCATCTGCGTATTAGGAGGTTTTCTCCTCCAGGTCATTTACACGACATCCCCGAACCTCTTGGTCCGCTCTAATCATAGCAGCCAATTACTCTATAGCTATGGCAAACAGCAGGAGCAACAATGGGCACCCCTGCCATGTGCCACGTTTTATTTGGAAAGCCTTAATTATACTATTGTTCACCCTCAAGCGGGCCAAAGGGCCAGCATATAGTAATTTCACACATGCTATAAATTTGGGGTCGAAGCCCAGCCGCATAAGGACTGCCATGAGGTAAAGCCATTCGATAGAATCAAAGGCCTTGTGCGTATCTAGGGACACCACAAGTCTGGTGTCTGGTTCAGGTCTTTCAGATTGCAAGATTGTGAACAATCGGCGCAGATTAATTGCTGTTGGTATAAAACCAGTTTGGTCTGGGTTGATAATGGAAGCGATCGCCTTGTTAAGTCGTTTGGCAAGGAGTTTGGCCAGTATTTTGGCGTCAACATTAATGAGCGATATGGGGCGATATGATTCGCAAGAGTCATGGTCCTTCTGTGGCTTAGGTATTAAAACAATCAAAGCCTCTCTAAGAGAGTCAGGGAGTACACCTTTGTTAAAAGCATTATTGTATACATCCAATAGTTCTTGCGCAAAGAATTCCTGATAAGTGCAATACCATTCCACTGGGTATCCATCTAGTCCTGGAGTTTTATTAGGGTGGAGAGAGTGCATCGCAGCCTCTATTTCTGGCACAGTTATAGGAAGCTCTAGTTCTGTCATCGCCTCCTGGGACAATACTGTATGTGGGATCTGTGATTAGTATCCCTGAACCTCCTCCACATTATAATTCACAGAGGAACGCTTTGTTATGTCATCCGGGGAAGTACACAGCGTTCCTTGTTCATTAAATACATGGGGGATGGAAATGGGTGCATGTTGAGAATGTGCTAGATAAGCCAAGAACTTGCTATTCTTATCCTCGTATTCAAAAATCCGTTGGGATTGGTATAGGAGTTTTTATTGGGACTTTTCAATCAGTACCAGTTCTAGTTGTCTGGCGAAGTCTCTCCACACCCCAAAATTATGGGAGGATGGATATCTAATCTATTCAACCCCAGTTCCTAAGCTTCCATTCCCAATCAGCTCTAAGTTTCTTAATTATCTCTGAAGTAGATCCTTGGTGAGTGGCCTTAAACGCATCCCAAGTTACACTCAATGGAACGTCACGTGTATTGGTATTCCAGAAATCACCAATGACAGTAGCGGAGGATCGTTCAAAACATTCCTCCTTTAGCCATAAAGGGCTCAACTGCTATAGGTGATATCAGCATGATTGGCCTGTTGCCAAGCATTAACGGGGAGTGGTCTGAGGCCGCTCTAGGTAGATATTGTACCTCCACCACTCTAGGCAGAATATTCCTAGTCAAAAAACGCATATCCAATTAGATAAGGTGTCATATGTGGACGAATGGGTAGGCACAGGTATCTGGATGTTTCCATCTCTAGGCCTCCACCAGGCCATAGTTGAACATACAGGCCTCTAGTGGAGAGCTGCAGCTGGATTTGGCATTAAGTCTGTCTATATCAGGAGACAGTAGTACTATATTCAGATCCCCAGCCATAATAATAGGACCGCTCTAATAGTATCTTTGTCATCATCCCCTCCCAAACCACCAGTGTAAAAGGTGGGGGAACATAAACCGCCACAAAAGTATAGGGTAGATTATCGATGAGGAGGGTCACAATAACAAACCTCCCAAATGGGTAAATCCCGATATGTTTAAGGGTACACATTTAGGCTTTAGATACTAAAACAGAGACTCCTCTGGCATAAGTGGAATATGTAGAATGAAAATTATGGCCCAAACCCGCCCTTGTGTGTTTCATGCAGAAAGATTATGTGAGGTCTATATTTTTTGATATATTTAAACACCAGTGCCCTTTTAATTTTGAAGTTTAGACCCCGGACATTCCAGGAAATTATATTTATATGTTGAGTGTGGGGCGCCTTAACATTGTAAGACCATAATATAGCAGTGTATGTGAGTTTGTGATGGCGAAGGGTACCTCGGAGGACACAAAATACCCTTCCTCTGTATGCAATACCATAAGAATGCAATATGACTCATACCCATATACCAATGAATGAAATATGTCCATATTATGAAAGATGTAAAAAATACCCAAAAAACTGAAAAAGGAAAAAAACCTTCAACAGTACAGTCAAAAGTGATCCAGAACTGAGGATCCTTACCCTAAGCCCCCCTCCCTACCTACAGTCCCAAACATAATATAGGCCTTATGCCCCGATAACAACAAAACAATGTTACCCTGTAGAGGGAATTCTTCATCTTCCAGCCAGAGAAGAAGAGGGTGTAGTAACTTTGAACAGCAGAACAGTCATCGAACCGCAGTGTAGAAATCAAGCAGTTTGAGCAGTCAAGGGAGTTAAGGTCACATAGGGGGTTACAGCCAACCCCATATACACTTGAAACAACCAGGTTAAGAGCATGGCTTAATAATGCAAAGGTATTTTAACAGTCTTTCTTTCCTATGGCAAAGTAACGGATTCTGTGATGTATCAGTTATTCCCCAATGATTGAAACCAGCGATTAGCTTCCTTGGGTGATGTGAAGAACTGAGTCTTGCCTTTATGGACTACCCGGAGCCTTGCAGGATACAACATGCTATATGAAAGACTGCGCTCTCGTAGGCATTGCTTCACGCTAATCAGGGAAGATGGTCATATGATTGTTGTAAAGCAATGTGGGCATATTTCTGGCATGGTGAAGAATGGTCTCCTTATCTTTGAAGTAGAGAAAGAATGCCAATATTGGTCTGGGGAACCTGCGTGGTGGAGGGGCCCTTAGTGGTATGCAATGGGCTCTTTCAATCGCTAATAGATGTGAAAAACACTCCTCTCCAAAAGTTTGCTTTAGCAGGAAGCACCTTTATGAAGGAAGTCCTCAGGACGTTTACCCTCTAAACCCTCTGGGAAGCCCAGGAATCTAAGATTGTTCCTGCAGAGCCTATCCTCCATGTCCCTGAGTCTGGCCTCCTGGGACTTGTGGTCCACCGCCACATCTCTCACTGTGACCATAAGTGGATTAAGATCATCCTCCACTGCACTTATGCACCGCTGGACACTCTATTTCTGATTTTGTGCACATCATCCTTCAGAATTGCAAAATCTACCCGCAGGGTTTCTATTTGTGAGGAGAGGGAGGCATGACAGGACTTAATGGTGTCCAGGATCTGGGACAGTGTGGGATCCCTTACCTGAGAACAAACATCTACAGAGTATTTTACCTGAAAGACCAACATTCACTTGTAGAAGAGCCAACACTAAGATTGTAAAGAACTTGGTTAAACCACCTCCAAAAATACATTTTCCTTTTTTTTCAGGGAAAGGATTCTTTCCCTGTAAATATTGCTATGCCTGAAGAGCCGCCAAAGAAATGAAACCACCAAAGAAAATAGTAGAATTTGAAGCTACAAGCACAGGCCACTCATACTCCATCAGAGTTTTCATTGGATGTAATACCGAAGGAGCCTTCTATGTCCTAGAATGCTCCTGCAGATTACAGTATGTGGGCAGAACCAAAAGAACTTTGAAAACATGAATAATGGAACATACAGAATATTATTAAAGGATTCCCTAAGCATAGTCTGTCATGACACTTTACTCTAGTCCATAATGAAAATCTAGCGCATCTACAATTTTGGGGCATAGAAATATACAATAGAGCATGGAGAGGGAGCCATAAAGTTAGGGTGTTAAGCCAAAAAGAATCCAGATGGATACACGCCTTAAAGACCCTCTCATCACAAGGCCTTAATGTAGAATTCAACTTAAATTGTTTTCTGGGCAATTATTAGGCATTGAACATGGAACTTGATACTTCTATTATTCTGCATTTGTCACAAAATTTTACATAACTTTATTCACTATCTTTATACTTGTAAGCCCCACACTTCATTTCCAGTATACAGTAATTTCTTAATATCCATTGTATAGGGCTTAGTTTTACCCTTTGTTATGCCTTTCATGTTTATAATATTACAATTTCTTTTCTGGAAGTGACATCTAATTACACGTGTAACTAGAGTTGAGCGAACACCTGGAAGTTCGGGTTCTGCTGGTCCGTCCGAACTTCGGGACAAAGTCCGGGTCCGGGTCCGGACGGAACCCGAACGATCGCACGGACAACGAACCCCATTGAAATCAATGGGGACCCGAACTTTTAGGCACAAAAATGGCTGTAGGAAAGTCCTGGAAAGCCCCAGAGGGCTGCAAAAGGAAGTAAAATGGGGGTAAGGGTAGGGCAAGTGCCCTACAAAAAAATGGGGACAGGGAAATAACTGTAAATATTTTTAAAAAAATAAAAACATAAAAAAAGCAAAAATGGAGGTGAATGTGGATCATCTTCAAACTGTGTCTGAAAAGTATTAATTAACGGTAGAAGCCATATAACTGTTCTAAAATCATCTTCAAACTAGGGCAAGTGCCCTACAAATAAATGGGGATAGGGAAAATAAATTAAAAT
>BLSH010528091.1:1699605-1741689 GCA_018402905.1 Glandirana rugosa
TCACACGTGATGAACATAAATCCTCAACTAGCATTTTAAGCCTTTCACCGCATTAACAAGTATAAAACGCTTGTCTCCCCTTTCATGGGGTATAATACTCCTCTGAAAATCGGATATCCCGCTCCTCAGGTAAATCAATGGTATCAATCAAGCTCCAATATAAAATTCATTCATCTCACCAGCATGTAAGAAAAAAAGAAGGCAAACATCTAGTGCTCTCCGTAAAATGAATTTATTAGAGCCCCATAAAAAGATTAAAAACACTCACGAGACAAAGCACTATAAAGCCGTGCGAGCTGGGAACAACATCTCTCTCAATGGCCGCAGCGTGACATGGATAACGCAGGCTCCTTCCCCTTAGACGCGTGTCGTCAGCAACAGGACTTCCTCAGTAAGGGGTGGAGTTCAATAGCTGTCCACGTCACTTATACCTCAAGCTCCCCCCATCTGGCCACAGAACCCAATCACGGGAGAGCAGAGGAAACATCCCAACGTAATATCTCTACTAGTGTCAGCTTTGGTTCCCTGACTTTTTAGCTGGTGATTTATCCCTTATTTTATTTGTAATTTTGTGCGGCGGATAATATGTTTATTATTGGTGTTTTCTTCACCAGTGAAAGAATTCTTCGGTCATCCACCACAGTTGTTTTCCGTGGTCTTCCGGGTCTTTTGGTGTTGCTGAGCTCACCGGTGCGTTCTTCCTTTTTAAGGACGTTCCAAACAGTTGATTTGGCCACACCTAATGTTTTTGCTATCTCTCTGATGGGTTTGTTTTGTTTTTTCAGCCTAATGATGGCTTGCTTCACTGACAGTGACAGCTCTTTGGATCTCATATTGAGAGTTAATAGCAACAGATTCCAAATGCAAATAGCACACTTGAAATTAACTCTGGACCTTTTATCTACTTATTGTAAATGGGATAATGAGGGAATAACACCTGGCCATGGAACAGCTGAGCAGCCAATTGTCCCATTACTTTTGGTCCCTTAAAAAGTGGGAGGCACATATACAAACTGTTGTAATTCCTACACCATTCACCTGATTTGGATGTAAATACCCTCAAATTAAAGCTGAAAGTCTGCAGTTAAAGCACATCTTGTTCGTTTCATTTCAAATCCATTGTGGTGGTGTATAGAGCCAAAAAGATTAGACATGTCGATGTCCCAATATTTATGGACCTGACTGTATATATATATATATATATATATATATATATATATATATACATATATTGTGGGGGATTAGCTCAAGTGGGGATCACCTTTCCTCGGAAAAAGGTAGTCCAGACAGCAGGTCTTTCTTAAAAGCTGACTTCTAGCTAGTTTTATTTAAAAGGTTGCATGAAGAATCAAACAAACAAAACAGAAAATAAATCCTTGCCATCCAGGCTCTTACTAAACATTTTCAGGTTCCTAACTCAGAGGTGAAGGGCTTCTCTCAGTCACTCACAAAACACAGATAACGCAAACGTTTTGTTTCAGTCACAAAGCAAATTTCAGTTCAGCAGCTCTCTCAGGTTTTTGACTTCATGAGTCTCAGGCCAAGAGCAATTCTTTTCTCCAGTCCTATTTTATTTACACCACCTGTTGGTGGACACAAGTGGACCACAAAATCTGGTCCAGAACCAACCCTGCCAAGATGGCTGGTAAAACTCGGACCCGATTCCACCTAGTTCTCTGCAAATGAACGAATGCTAGGTGAAACATAACGTCCATCAACCACCTCACCTTTCATACTGTTACAATATATATATATATATATATATGTATACCTTATATATATATTCACATTCACATGTGTTGAAGTTGAACTTACATTTAAATAAAACATGGACATTGAGCTGCTGTACAAACAATATCTTTTTTCATCAAAATCTTTAATGTGGAGTGAGTTAATCACTGCCCAAATAAAGAAAAAACAGCATGTAAAACACACTGGTGTTTTATACTCTGTCTAAAGTTCTATTAGATTAGTTGCTATCATTTTGCATATTTTTCATGAACAGCATTTACAAGAGTAGTAAACAATCTCTCAGTCAAAACAACAAAGGCCAAATCAAAAGAATAAGTTACAAGAAAACACCAAATGTAATGCTAATGGTAGCTGAATGAATTCTCCACTATTTGAAGCATGAGATGTATAATTCAAAGTAGATTGCCAACACACCATTAAGATCTGCATCTGTTCTAGCTCTGCTTAAGTGACGGAATTCCCATAAACACATGGTGGCTTGCTTTTCTCCCAGCTGAAATAGTTGTTCTCATTAACAGAATGAGTATTTGGCAGGGATCCACCTACAAGTAAGGTTTTTAATTGAACATGCACTTATACAAGTATGTTTACTCTATGCTTGGGTGGATTACTCTATTGTTTGCTGCAGCCATGAACCAGACTTAGACACACTAGCTCCAGAACAAACTGCCTTTTCCTTGTAAGGACATTTTGAAAAAATTTAATAATACACTTTTACTTATTTTTAGTTACTTATTTACAACATAAAATGTTTTTGTATCTTTTCAGCAGTATAAAATCATCATTAACCCCTTCACGCTGACCACACACATATATGCGGCCTCACGGAAGTGGGATTTTCTCCATGGGGTCGCATATATGCGTATCTCCCTTTGTGCTGGGAGCGTGCCTCATAGCATGCTCCCATCACAGAAACCTGGCTTTCACCGAGAGCCCCGGATCTTGTACTAACGATCGGGACCTGGGACTCACCTGATCACTGTGATAGCCTCTGATTGGCTATCACAGTGGTCAGTCACTATGAGCCTGCCCCTGTGTTTACTTCTTCTTTCGAATGAAGAGTAAGATACGTTGTATCTTCTTCTTCTTGCAGGAGAGGAAAATGTAAGCAAACCAAAATGTATAAACAAAAAAAAAAAAATCTAATAAAAATACGAAGATCAAGGTTTGCCAGGGTTAATGTTAGGGTCAAGGTCGGGGTCAAAGGTCAGGGTCAGCATATTTTGGGTAGAATTAAATTATTTTTTTAAATTGGCATCAGTGTCAGTTAGTTTCAATGTGTTTTAGGTAGGATAAAAAAAATGCAAAATCAGCACCATTGTTTTTGGGCTGTACTACAGGTACAAGCAACAACTAACTAACTAAATGATCAAATTGTTACTTCTGCTATCCATATGGAGAGTACCTCCCAAAGTTCACTCACTCATGGAGAAAGGAAAAAAAACTAACAGTAAGAGGAACAAGAAAAAGAAAAAAAACAAAATGTTTGGACACATATGTATATATATATATATATATATATATATATATATATATTTCTCTCCTGCACGAAAAGGCACCCCCTCACCACACCCCAGCATCCACCAGTATGTGTTACTTTCAAAGGCACCCCACTTCTAGCACAATTTACTAAAAAAATACCCCCAATTTATATTTTAAATAATATTTAATTTAAGTATTTTTTTTACATACATTTTATTGAGTTTTACAATAAAGAACCACAGTTTTTAAAAATAAAAGTTAATGGTTTTACTGGTTTTAATCCTGCAACCATAATGGCTTATGCTGGTTTTAAATAATAAAAGCCACAAGTTCTGGTGAGTCAGGAGTGATACTGGTTTTGGACTTTCACTATAGGTAGAGCATGTTTTAAAAGTGGGACTGTTGGATTATGATTATGGAGATCAAGGTTTAATCCCATAAGGGTCATTCTTATAAAAAAAATAATCTTTTTGAATATTTCAGATTGCCACTGATTTATTGATATATTGCAATTTGTATGCATAGAGCACATTTTTTTCAGTAAGGTATTTCTGTATGATTATTGCATTTTATTGTATTATTATATTTTGTTTTACACTTGTGTTGTTTATGATGAATTTGAAGGTGATAGCACTGTCTTAATAATTGAATAAACAGATAGCAGCTGCACTAATATTTTGGTTTGTATCTTATTTTTTTCTGTGGCACATTTCTAATATTTATTCACAGGGTACAAGCTGTATCACCAAAAAAATACTTGGATTTGTAAAGATTTGGTATAAGATCTAGGTTAACAGCCCAATTAGTTTTACAGTACAACAATTACACAAAGTAATTAACATGGTTCCTAAATCTAGATTCACATCTATGCGTTAGTCAGCATCTTTCTTCCTCCAAACACGGCGAGTCCCCCTCCTCAAGAAGGCACATGTACAGTCATGCCAATGAACAACTAAATGATTCAGAGGATTGGGAGAAAGTGCTGTGGTCAGATGAAACCAAAATTGAGCTCTTTCATTAACTTGACTCTCCGTGTTTGTAGGAAGAAAAATGCTGACTATGACTCTAAGAACACCATCCCTACAGTCAAGCATGGAGGTGGAAACATGATACTTTGGGGCTGTTTTGCTGCTAAAGGTACAGGCCGACATTGAGGGGCCAATGGATGGGGCCATGTACTCTAAAATCTTGGATGAGAACCTTCTTCCGTCAGCCAGAGCACTGAATATGTGTCCTGGTTGGGTTTTTCAGCATGACAATGACCCAAAACATAGCGCCAAGGCAACTAAGGAGTGGCTCAAGAAGAAACACATTTAAGGTCATGGAGTGGCTTAGTTAGTCTCCAGATCTTCATTCTATAGAAAATTTATGGAGGGACCTGAAACTTTGAGTTGCCAAGAGACAGGCAAGAAACCTTAAGGTTTTAGAGAAGATCTGTAAAGAAAAGTGGACCAAAATCCCTCCTGAGATGTGTGCAAACCTGGTAACCAACTACAGAAAACATTTTACCTCTGTGCTTGCCAACAAGGGTTTCTCCACCAAGTACTAAATCATGTTTTGCTTGGGGATTAAATACTTATTTTACTCACTGAACTTCAACATAATTTATAGCATTTGTTTTATGTGTCTTTTTTGGATTTTTGGTTGATAATCTGTCTCTATCTTAACCGAGCCACACATAACTCTGCCCAATCTCCTTCAAGAGCTAACCAGATTTAAGACAATCTCGGGGCTACAAATCAACCTTGAAAAATCTAGCACACTTAATATCTCCCTTCCCATTCCAACCATGCACCAATGCAAACAGAATTACCCCTTCAAATGGAGCTCTGATGCCATTACATACCTAGGTATCCAACTCCCAGTCAATCTGTCCGATCTATACGCCGAAAACTTTCAGCCCATTCTACAGTCCATCCAACAGGACCTAAAAACCTGGTCTACAGGCCTGTTTTTCGTGGTTCGGCAGGGCAGCAACAATCAAAATGAACATCCTCTCTAGGATTCTATATGTTATGCAAGCCATACCCATTGCCCTTCCCAAAGCCTTCTTCGCATCCTTAAAAAGAACTTTATATGGGCTAAAAAACAGCCCCCCCCCGTATCAGTATGGACAGACTGACTACACCGAAATTAAAAGGGGCATCAAACTTCCAGACTTCCCAAAATACCAAATCGCCTGTCAGCTCACTAGAATTGCTGACTGGAGCATCCACGCCAGCACTAAAGCCTGGGTAACAATTGAACAGGCTTTCTCCTCGATCCCACTGGGCCTTCTCCCATGGCTACAAAGCAATCACTCTCCACCGGAATGTAAACAACACCCATTGATCAATGCTACTTTACGATCATTCAGGCTGAGCTGCCGACAACATGACATCTGCTCTGCACCAGGTCCACTTACACCTATATCACACAACCCAGAATTCCCACCAGGCCTTAACTCCCACCTTTTACCAGAGATCAATTCCAATTTAGATCTGCGAGCCTTTACCTTTACCTTTCAAAGTAACAAGTTTATGCACTATGACAAATTTTCAGAAGTGACCCCTAACAATCCCTCCTACTTCTGGACGTACTCACAACTTGAACACTTCTTAAATAACCGTAAACATAGAACAAGTTACTCCAGACCACGTACAGCATTTGAAAAACTCTATTCGTGTAACACTCCGCAAATACACTTGATCTCGGAGATATACACAATCCTATTCTCAAATGTAGAAATCAAACACAACTTAGCGACCAAAACATGGGAAAGGGAGCTTAACATCGACCTAACTCCTGAAGAATGGGAAAACATTTTCACACATACCCACAAGGGTTCCATTAATGTCTCGGCCCAGGAAAATGGGTTTAAAATCCTGTCGAGATGGTACAAAACTCCCCTACGTCTACACAAAATCAAACACTCCATCTCCCCAACATGCTGGCACTGCTCCAAAGATACCGGGTCCTTCCTCCACATATGGTGGATGTGTCCCAAAATAATCCCCTTCTGGACAGAGATACACCGCCTGACCACTCAGATAACCACATACACGCTAGATTTTTCCCCTGAACAACTACTCCTCCATCACACCTCTATCCCACAGAAACATTACCGAAGATCCTTTAAACTTTACATGTTAAACGCCGCAAAAATGGCCCTCCCAACTTGCTAGAAATCACCCAACCAGCCTACCATCCAAGACTGATTCAGAAGAATCAATAAAATAGAGGAAATGGAAGACCTTATACATCAAGCAAACGAGACACCACACAAATTTCGCACAATATGAGCATGCTGGCAACATTTTAAAACTTCGGAGGATTACACCTCGCTAATAACCGTTAAATAAACCTTAGAACAGACCCTTTAACAGAAGGGACAAGTGACGCTACCCCTCCGGGTACAAGCCCACGAGACGATGACCAACCAACCCCCTTTCCCCAGACATACACAGTCTTCCAAACGCCACAAACTGCCCGGCTACCGCCATACTTGAACGTCTGACAACCCTATCAAGTAAACTACCACAAAAGACTATTGACCAAACACACCTGACACCAGGGGAAGTGTGAGGTCCGAATACCACTCCTAGTAACAAAAACAGATACTTAACAATTTTTCATATATCTGATACTAGAACTTGACGGGCACAGTACAATGGGCACAGAGGATACCATAGAGGTCTTCTGTTTCATCCTTACTGAACAAAAGAGGAGTCTTTTTCAAATATGGTTTGGATAATCAACACTTATATTCCTACCCAACTGTGTTGCTGTAAGAGGTGCACGTACTGAGCGACTTTATCCACAAGCAAATTCTGGTGTGTAACCAACTGAAGCGCTTATTGGTAACTAAAAAAATAAAAAAAATATGAGAAGGGACACTGAGTTGCTCTGGTGTGTCTGGTCCCTGTGCCCCTACCCAGTCACAAAGCTCCCATATGGGGTGATTGGGTAGTCTGAAGGCACGGGGTGGACCCTCTGGAGCAACTCGGATAAATATCATATATAGAGATGGTCAACAACAAACAGCCTCTTTACTAATGACTGATGTTAAATAATTGATGTTTAAAGATTAATGATGTCCATAGCATTCAAATGAGAATCCTGTCTGTGAAGAAGTTGGCAAATGTTTGATAGACACTATCTTTGTAAACAGTTTTATACCAACAATGTTACTAATTACTTTTTGTATACTGAGTGTACTACTTCAATAAAAATGATTTGGAATAATAAATTATCCACATAAAGATGATAGCCTTTTCCAAGGAGTGGATAGATAAGCTCCCAAACAACCTTTCCACTGGCTACAATATACTCAGGGCATTTAAGGGGATGCAGTTGTGTGTCCTTCCCTTCATAGACCAGGAAGGCGTAGATGTAGCTCGGTCATAAAGTTTGTACAGTTTAACCCCATATCGGGCCCTTTTGCTGGGGATAAACTGTTTTACAAGTGAAAAAAAATTGTCGTAAGCTGGGTCACTGCGGGGAGGGGGGGGCACTGAGTGTTGTCATTATAGTGGAGGAACCGCATAATAATAAGGTACATTGACATAAGGGATGACTAGATTGGCATGTGGTGGATGGGGTTGGTGGACCAGTAGAAGTATAGTTTTTTTTTTCATCCCCATATTCAGTCCTATATTAAACGTTAGGCTTAGAAATTTTTTAAATTCCTTCATGGTAAGTTCTCTCCACTCAAAGGGACAGGCATAACTAGAACCAGGGTTGTTTGCTAGGAACTGTTGTGAATAGAGGTTCACTGGGCCACGATGGACAATAGGAGGTCTTCAGTGAAAATTTTAAAAAATCAAGAACAGCAAAATTATCGGTGTTCACCTGGACACCTGGCTTGGCGGTGAAAGGGGGGAGGTTTGCTGCTCCGGAATTAGAGCAAGTCCACAGGGAGATCTGAATGGCATAGGGAAGGCTGGCATGGGTCCTCACCCTTTGGGGCTGAGATGATACCCCACTAGTGCTTGGCCTTTGATGCAGTGGTACTTCATTTCTTGCTGCTTCTTCTGCACTACAGGTGGATGGCACTGCGCTAGAGGTGGATGGCATTGTGCTAGAGGTGAATGGCACTGCACTACTTGTAGTAGCCTGCTGCTCCTTGCCAGAACGCCTTTGTTTCATGGGCACCAGTTCTTCTTCCTCCGATTCTGTATCAGACACACTGCTTACAACAGGCTCATAATCTGAATCAGAATCGGACTCAGAGAGCTCCCCGCTGCTCTCGTCGCTCAGGCTCAGAATCTGGTATGCCTCCTCAGTGGAATATTTTTTTGCCATACTGGTAACTGTGGGCTGTGGTGCGTTGTGGATGCACTGATGGGTGCTGATGAGGGTGCACTGATGAGGTTGCACTGATGTGCACTAATGCATTGCAGCTGCACTGATTTGCTGGCACTGATGAGGTGGCACTGACGGGCACTGATGAGGATCCAATAATAGGGTGGCACTGATGAGCACTCACTTATGGGCACTGTAGTGGCACTGATGAGCACTGTAGTGTGACTGATGAGCACTGTAGTGGCACTGATGGACACTATAAAGTACTGCAGTGGTGCAGATGAACACTGATGGCACTGATGAGCACTGACGGGCACTGTAGTGGCACCAATGGCATTGTAAGGCACAGATGAGCACTGTAGGGGCACTAATGTAGCACTGTAGTGGCATGGGCACTGTACTGGCACTGATGGGCACGTTAATGGCAAAGAAGGCACTGTAGGGCACCAATGAGCACTGTAGTTGCACTAATGTAGCATTGATGAGCACTGTAGTGTAGTGTAATGGGCACTTTAGTGACAATGAAGGCACGGATGGCACTGGTGTGGCACTGATGGGCACTATAGTGGCTCTGATAGGCACTGTAGTGACACTGATGTCACAGATAAGCACTGTAGTGGCACTAATGGGCACAGGTGGCACTGATGAGCACAGGTGGCACTGATGTGGCACTGATGTGGCACTGATGGGCACTCTGGTGGCACTGATGTGGCACTGATGGCACAGATGAGCACTGCAGTTGCACTAATGTAGCACTGATGAGCACTTTAGTGGCACAGGTGATCCCTGATGTGGTACTGGTGTGACACTGATTGCACAGGTGAGCACTGTAGTGACACTGATGGGCACAGGTGGCACCGATGAGCACAGGTGGCACTGTAGGGGCACTGGTGCCACTGATGGGCACTCTGGTGGCACAGATGGGGCACTGATGGCACAGATGAGCGCTGTGATGGCACTGATGGCACTGTTGGGCACTGATGTGGCACTGATGGAACTGTAGGGCACTGATGTGGCACTGTGGTGGCACAGATGTGGCACTGGTGGCACAGTACAGCACTGCTGGGCACGGCTGGGCACAGTAAAATCTCAGAATAACTCACAGTTTTACACTGCTGGGCATCAAACTCTCTTCTCTCCACACAAGCTGGATTGGTGTGAGGAAAGGAGAGAGCTGACACTCTGGATGACCCCAGCTTGTTTACATTGTGGTCACTTCGTCATTGGAAGGGCTGCTGCCATTATCCCTTTACCACGATCTGTTACCCGCTGGGTCCTGTGAACCCGTGTGCGCTCCCCAGGGGGCGAGCTGGAGCACGATTCTGGGAGGACATTATAGTAGGCGCTCCCAGATCAGTGAGTCCACCTTGCGGCCGTTTCATTGCAATGCGCGGTTGGCAAGTGGTTAAATACTGTTCTTTTTCCAGCTTATCAACCAACCATATCCCTGGATAGTTTGCAGTAGGATGTTTGAGTTTCAGCATGGCATTTTGGTCTTGTACTAATAAAAGAATATCTTTCAAGTAATGGTGATTGTGCAATCCTTTCTCCCTTAATATCTATCTAAGGTAAATGGACTTTTGTAAATGTCCTGGGTGATGTTGGGAGCCTGAACTAGAAAAGTATTTGCTGCATCTTCCATAGGGAGAGTTGTTAAAAGCCTTCTTTAATCTAATATCTAATATTTTCTTATTAACATTACTAATATGTGTGAATGTGTTGACCTAGATACCTTGAGTTATTATATTTTTATTTATTCTAGATTGGGAAAAGTAAAATAAATAGACTTTAAAGCCTGTGCGAAAATACAGTTGTGCTCATAAGTTTACTTAGCTGGGCAGAATTTATGATTTCTTGGCCATTTTTCAGAGAATATGAATGGTAACACAAAAACTTTTCTTTCACTCATGGTTTGGCTGAAGCCATTTATTATCAATCAACTTTGTTTACTCTTTTTAAATCATAATGACAACAGAAACTACCCAAATGCACCTGATCAAAAGTTTACATACCCCAGTTCTTAATACCATGTATTGCCCCCTTTGACATCAATGACAGATTGAAGTAATTTGTGGTATTTGTGGATGAGGCTCTTTATCTTCTCAGATGGTAAAGCTGCCCATTTCTCTTGGCAAAAAGCCTCCAGTTCCTGGAAATTCTTGGGCTGTCTTGCATGAACTGCACATTTGAGATCTCCCCAGAGTGGCTCAATGATATTGAGGACAGGAGACTGAGATGGCCACTCCAGAACCTTCACTTTATTTTGCTGTAGCCAATGACAGGTCTACTTGGCCTTGTGTTTTGGATCATTGTCATGTTGGAATGTCCAAGTACGTCCCATGCGTCCCAGCTTCCTGGCTAATGAATGCAAATGTTCCTCCTGTATTTTTTGATAATATACTGCATTCATCTTGCCATCATTTTTGATAGAATTTCCGGGGCCTTTGTAGCTCACACATCCCCAAAACATTAGCGATCCACCAGCGTGTTTCACAGGCCTTGTTAACTCCTCTCCAAATGTAGCGTTTATGGTTGTGGCAAAAAAGCTAAATTTTGGTCTCATCATTCCAAATGACTTTGTGCCAGAAGGTATGAGGCTTGTCTCTGTGCTTTTTGGCGTATTGTAAGCGGGATACTTTGTGGCATTTTCTTAGTAATGGCTTTCTTCTGGCGACTCAACCATGCAGCCCATCTTTCTTCAAATGCCTCCTTATTGTGCATCTTGAAACAGCCACACCACATGTCTTTAGAGAGTCCTGTATTTCACTTGAAGTTACTGTATTTGTGGGTTTTTATTTGCATCCCAAACTATTTTGCTGGCAGTTGTGGCTGAAATTTTAGTTGGTCTACCTGACTGTGGTTTGGTTTCAACAGAACCCCTCATTTTCCACTTCTTAATTAGAGTTTGAACACTGCTGATTGGCATTCTCAATTCCTTGGATAGCTTTTTATATCCCTTTCCTGTTTTATACAGATCAACTACCTTTTCCCGCAGATCCTTTGACAATTATTTTGTTTTCCCCATGACTCAGAATCCAGAAACGTCAGTGCAGCAATTGGATGACGGATGCAATGGTCTGTCAGGAGTCCAGAAACTCATTGACCTTTTATACACACACACTAATTACAAGCAAACAGATCACAGGGGAGGATGGTTACCTTTAATAGCCATGCAAACCCCTTTGTGTCAACTTGTGTGCATGTTTTCAGGCCAATATCACCAGGGTATGTAAACTTTTGATCAGGGTCATTTGGGTAGTTTCTGTTGTCATTATGATTTAAAAAGAGTAAACACCGTTGATTGACAATAAATGGCTTCAGCCAAACACTAACCATGAGCGAAAGAAATGCTTTTGTGTTATCATTCATATTCACTGAAAAATCTCCAAGAAATCATAAATTCTACCAGGGTATGTAAACTTTTGAGCACAACGGTATATATAATATGGACCTGTTTTGTCTATGTAAAAAATGCTGAGTAAGCTGACATATGGAATTCATTAGACATTCACTCAACCCCCTCCTTTTCTTAGACTTTCTGGAGTAAATGTTCTCATTGGGGATTTAGGGTCGGTTCACACTGCTGCAATCCCAGAGATCGGATGTGATTCGCACTGCACATGCAGTCTCTGTGCGATGCAAATTCAGCCATAGAGATAATATGGCATAATTCGCATCACAATCGGAGCAAACTCGCACAGGACCCTTTTTTTTGTCCACAGCAGAATCGGATCGCATGGGTGTTCACACCATGCAATCCGATTCCTGTGCGAGTTTGCAGTTCACAGTGCAATATGCAAACTTATTTGGAGGTGTCATTAGCTTTGTATTGACACTCCCTGCAGTACGCATTTAGCAGTGTGAACTGCCGCTGCGAGACATGCGATGCGGGAACCACAGTGGATTTGCAGGGTTCCTGCATCGCAGCAGTGTGAACCAGGCCTTAATATGATACTAAAGTCTCATTTTCTTTTTTTAAAAATAACAAACATGTTATATATGTTTACACATATGTTTATACATACTTACCTGCTCCGTGCAATGGTTTTGCACAGAGCAGCCCAGATCCTCTTCTTCTCAGGTCCCTCTTTGGTGCTCCTGGTCCCTCCCTCCTGTTGAGTGCCCCCACAGCAAGCAGCTTGCTACGGGGCACCCAAGCCGCAGCTCCCTGTGTCCATTCAGACATGGAGCCGCGGGACGGCCCTGTCCCCTTTCTCTCCTCATTGGCTCACTGACTTTAATTCACTGCAGTGGAAGCCTATGGCGCCGCGCTGCTGTCCCAGCCAATGAGGAGGGTAATTCCAGACAGCCGAGTCTCCCGTGTAACATTGCTGTATCTAGATGGACCCCAGGTAAGTATTAGAGGGGGCAGAGAGATGCTGCTGCACACAGAATGCATTAAGATAAAACCCTTCTGCCTTTACAACCACTGTAGGAGTTTAAAAAGTATACAAGTTCTTTATACTAAAATATTTTTTACATAAAATATTAATAATGAAAACATTGAAAATAAATAAAAGAGCTTTGCATTAAGTATATACAGTATGTGTTGGTATGTGGACTTTTGGAATATCTAATATGTTCGGATAATAGTTTCAAGGAAGCATATAGATGAACTTCCATTCCCTTCCCCTCTGTGTTGCCAGAGCATTCCAAGGTAATATAATGATATGAATAGATGACTTTCTTGGTTATTGGAAGGGGGAGGAATTTTCTGTGGTAACTAACCTGGGAGGACCACAACACAAAGTTAACCTTCACTGAGAAGGTGGGACTTAAGTTGCTCCTTGTGGAGAAAAGGAGAGAGGAAAGAAACTTTTGGTGCTCACACTTACATGAGGAGGAAGAAAGGAGATTCAATTTTAATCTTAACAAATATGACTGTACTTTTTAACATTGGTTTATATTCTGTATTATAATATTTTCTTGTAATCTTTTTCAATCCAAACAAGAAAGACAATGATGAATTGGCTATGGAAAATTTAATGGCACGTTTTAGCTAAACAGTCACCTACAGTAGGACATTCTGATATGACAAAAGCTTTAGTACAAAGAACGGATATGCACGTCTCCAATTTTACAGAAGTAAACAAATGTAAAACGTACAAATTCGTAGTCCACTGCAAACTGAAACTGTGAAAATAAGGTTTTGAGTCTTGACCAAAACAAAATGTTGCGTCATGTTATGCCTTAATTTCACAGAACATTAACATAACAGATTATGCCATTTTAGAAAAAATAGATCAAAGCAAATTAACTTGAAATGTCTTTATCAAAATATGTTTTCCATGGCATGATTAAAAAACAAAATAGCCAGTGGAAAATATCAATGCCAAAATAATGATACTGCATTTTTATTACAGTAAAAGAGTTAAGAATCAATGCTGGGAAGATAAAGGTAATATTTCTAGATGTTCCAGATTAAATTATTTTGAAATTTGTACAGAGGAGAAGAAGATTTCGTACAAAAGTTTTGCTTCTCATAGTTATAGCTATCTTATCATGTTCAATAAAGTTTTTCTAACTTTACAGAGCTCAATGACAAAGGCAAAAAATCGCAAGACATCTCAAAGACAGAATTCATCAGAAAGTATTGACTTTCACTACTGATAATTTATTCTTTAGATATATTGTTATTTTTTTATGTGTATGGACGTGACATGTTTATCATATTGAGGTGAGATCATTTTTCACATTTGCTTTTACAATCACACACTTGTATTCTCAGAGGTAAGAAGGTTAGACCTCTTTACAATAGAGCCACTCTAGTTAGCAGGAACATCTTTTGTTAGGCTAGGGATATGTTCCTTCTAAAGAATGTATAGAAAAGTTATGGCAAGCTTTACATTGTAAAGTGTATTTCTAAAACTGTTTGCCATAATGTACATGAATGAATGTAAGTTAAGAAACATAATTCATGCTCAGATATTAACAGGATAAATTGATAGCATGTATGAATTTTAGGTGTTCATTTTAAATATATTTTGGAGGTAAAATATGAAACATCTATTTCTAAATTGATATTTACAAGTCAAAGTATTGTACTACAACAACACAAAAAAGACCACCAATTTTGAAAAAAAAAAAAAACAATATTTTTTACTTTCTGCTATAATACATATCCAAAAAAATATATAAATAAACAAATGTATTCATCAGTTTAGACCAGTGTTTCTCAATTCCAGTCCTCAAGGCGCACCAACAGGTCATGTTTTCAGGCTCTCCATTATTTTGCACAGGTGATTTGATCAGTTTCACTTCCTTAGTAATTACCACAGCTGTTTCATCTGAGTGAAATCCTGAAAACATGACCTGTTGGTGCGCCTTGAGGACTGAAATTGAGAAATGCTGGTTAAGACCATTATGTATTCTTCTACATATTTTTGGTAAAAAAATCGCAATAAGTGTTTATTGATTGGTTTGCACAAAAGTTATAGCGTCTACAAAATGGGGGATTGATTTATGGACTTTTAATTTTGTTTTATTGTTTTTACTGGTAATGGCAGTAATCAGTGATTTTTAGCGGGATTGCGGCAGACAAATTTGACCCTAAGTCACACTTTTTGGGGACCAGTGACTCCAATACAGTGATCAGTGTTAAAAAATGCACTGATTACTTTATAAATGACACTGGCAGGGAAGGGGTTAACACTAGGGGAGATTAAATTGTTAACTGTGCTCCCTGGGTATGTTTACTAACTGTGTGGGGGATGAGCTCACTGGAACAACACTGATCACTATCTCAATATTGTCTCCTGTCAGAATGGGGATCTGCCTTGTTTACATAGGCAGATCCCCATTCTGCCTCTCTGTGAAGCGATTGCGGGTGGCCGGCAAACACCAGGCCAGTCGGACCCACGCTCCCCCCCCCCCAGGTGCAGCCGTTGCACGTGCCCACAGTATCACATGTGCGAAACAATGTACAGGCACGTTGTTTCACACAATAGAGCCACCCTGCCGCAGTATATGCAGTGGGCGTCTCTAAGGAATTAATCTATAAAGGAAAAGTTTTTATTTCCTTTTTACTGGTTAGTATTTGCACTGTTTTAAGGCAAGAAAAGGAAGATGACCATTGTTCATGTCTTGATATGCATCAGATATAATGCAGCATTAGGACTAGGCTTTTATAATTATTATACACTTGTCTGCATAATGCATGTGCCTATGCGGCCCCCCTGTACACCTGGATAGGAGGGGCGGTGGCATATAGAGGATAGCAGTGACTGCAGTGACTGCAGTAGGAAAATGGAGGGGATCAGTTCCTCCATATGCCGCCACCTCTCCTATCCAGGTTCCTTCTGCTGCCCCTGGGCTCCTGTGGCCTCCCCCCCTTGTCCCCTGGGGCAGTGGTCCCCAACCTTTTTGGCACTGGGGACCGGTTGCGTGCAAGAAAATTGTGTCAAGGCCCCAAGGGGGGGGGGGTAACGCATGGGGGGGGGGCAATTTATCAGGGCAATGGCTGGTGTTGGCGCTTCAATCATTCACTGCACCATGGTTGGTATGGTGTCAGGATGATTAAAGTGCATTATTTCTATTATTATGCAACCAGATGTGGATTGTCACTGTCAGTCACCTGCCACCAAAAAATATCAGCTAAAAAATCAAGCCCCCCAACCCCAGCATTACAGAGTACAGTATACTTACAGTTACAGGCTCTCCTCAGGCTCCCACAGGTTCCCACAGGCTCTCATGGGCTTTCCTCAAGCTCCATCAGGCTCCCACAAAAGTCATTCATGGACTCTCCAGGTTCCCACAGGCTACTAAAGGCTCTGAACACTCCCACAGAAGGTTCTCATGGCTCTCCAGACTCCCACAGGCTCTTGGCTCTCCCCAGGCCCTCTACAGTGCGGACCGCGTGAAAACTGTTGAAGAGATGACATCACTCTCTCTTCTTCTCTGATAGCCCCTTCTTTGTGTAGCAGGGAGCGTATGCATATCTATGCCTGCATTTCAGAGACAGAGTGTAGTGTTGCAGTGTTGATATGTGGAGCTGACTCCCTCTAGTGGCCAAAGAAAGTCACATTTACAACACAGTGTTTTATTCCAGCAGAGCAGTGCATCCTGGGGTTGTAGTTCACTTCCAGGAAGTTTCCCTCTAGCTGCCTTCAGGAAGAACTACATTTCCCACAAGACTGTGCAGCAGAGAAGGATTGATGGTAAAAATGGTACCTCATGGGACAGACTATTTAAGCAGAGGCTGAGGCCTGCTCCAGTCTCTTGGGATGGTGGGATCGACTAGCAGGGACCTGTGTGCTACATCAGCTGGATTGCGTCCTACATCTAGTGATCTAGATTGAATTTGATGTGGGGTGTGCAAGAAGTGCTTAACACTGGATCAGCCTTCAGGAGAATAAGCCGTTCAGAGAAAGAGTCAGGCAAATTCCTTTAGGAGACTTGGAAGACCTGCGTGAACAACTGACAGAACTGAAGAGTATCAAGTATCATCCGAGAGTCCTGAAGTCCAAATGCTTCTCTGATAGTGGTGGTAAGGGAGAAGAATGGGTTGCTGAGGCTGTGTATTGACTACAGAATGCTGAACCGCAGGACCATTCCTGACCAGTATACCACCCCACGAATAGAGGATGCCTTGCAAAGCCTGTCAGGAGCAAGATGGTTCAGCGTACTGGACCTGAAGGGTGGGTACTATCAAATCCTAATGCATCCTGAGGATCAGGAGAAGACTGTCTTCATTACCCTGGTGGAGTTCTTTGAGTTTGACCGCATGCCTCAGGGTTTGTCTGGTGCCCCAGCCACCTACCAAAGGGTCATGGAGAAGACAGTGGGTGACATGAACCTAATAGAAGTGTTGGTGTATCTAGACAACATCATTGTCTTCGGGAAGACCCTAGAGGAGCACGAAGTGCGTTGGAGAAGGTCCTCAAGAGACTCCATGATGAGGGGTTGAAGCTGTCTCTGGAGAAGTGCCATTTTTATTAACCCTTGGTCAGATGACCTGGGTCATATTGTGTCTGCCGATGGAGAGGCCACGGACCCCCAGAAGCTGGAAGCCATCACCTCCTGGCCAATGCCCACTAATGTGACTGAGCTCAGGCCATTTCTGGGATTCTGTTCATATTACAGAATATTCACCGAGGGAAATAGCTCGCCCCCTCAATGAGCTACTGAGAAGCGAAGAGGAAGACGATAACTCCGATTTGACAAAGCCTGTCAGACCAGCTGGAGGGCCCAGAAAGCCCCGAAAATCAATTTAGGAACAGTGGACTGCGCAGTGTGAGGAGGCCTTTAGGCAGCTGAAATGGAACCTAACAACTGCTCCAGTCCTGGCTTATGCAGATCCAACCAAGCCGTACAAACTACATGTCGATGTCAGTCGAGATGGGTTAGGCAGGGTGCTATATCAAGAGCATGATGGGCACTTGCAGCCTGTCCCCTACGTGAGTCGAAGCTTAGCACCAACCGAGAACTACCCCACTCACAAACTCGAGTTCCTGGCTTTGAAGTGGGCAGTAGTGGATAAACTGAGATTAAGACTGACAACAATCCTCTCAGCTATATCCTCACTACTGCCAAGTTAGACGCCACAGGTCACAGAAGGCTGGCTGCCTTATCGGGGTTTACCTTCAGCCTGAAGTATCGACATGGGCCAGGGAAAAAAAGAAGCAGATGCTCTGTCAAGAAGGCCCCATTGTTCCAAAGACTTTCCAGAAGGATGGACCCAATTGCCCCCCTGTAGGGGTATGAGCGTTATGTCAAGGGGCAGAATACCAAGCTGGAGGGGGGTCCAGGTGCAGAGTACCAATCTGGAGGGGGGTCCAGGGCCAATGACATCGGAGTATCAGCCACTGGTGTCCCCAGAAGCTATTGCAATGTCACCCAAGTTGGGGATGAAGGTCTGCCCAAGCTCTCTAGGAAAGATTTGCGAAGGGACCAATTAGAAGGCTTGGCATTGAAGACCTTGGAGAGCAAATGCCCTGACCTACTTCTTAATGACTCCCTAAAAGAAGCCCGCCTACTGCACCGAGAGTGGGTTCGGTTGCAGCTAAATCAAGGGGTGGTCTACCGAAGGGGCCCCTCTGATAATACTGAAGAGAAATGGCAGTTGTTCCTGCCATTGAAACACAGGGAGATTGTATTAATGGCCCTACACTACAACCATGGCCATCTAGGGCACGAGAGGACTTTCCACCTGGTGAGGAACCGGTTCTACTGGCCCTGCATGCGGGCCTAAGTCAAGGGTTATTGCCACTCCTGCATCAGGATGCATTCAAAGGAAGACTTTGCTACACCGAGCTGCCCCAATGGGCCATCTTCAGAGCCAAAGACCCATGGAGCTGGTGTGCATTGACTTTATGTCCTTGGAGCCTGACCTGAGCAGACAAGGGAATATATTGGTAGTGACTGACCACTTCACTCGATATGCCCAGGCATTTCCCACAAGGGGCCAACAAGCATCCACTGTGGTCAAGATCTTAGTGGAGAAGTTCTTCGTGCTCTATGGCCTGCTCCTATGTATCCACTCTGATCAAGGGAGAGATTTTCAGAGTAGCCTTATCAAGAGACTTTTAGACTTGTTAGGCATCAAGAAATCCAGAACCACCCCATACCATCCTCAAGGGATCCTCAGCCAGAGAGGTTCAACCGAACCCTCTAGAATATGCTTTGACTTTGATTTCAGAACAAAAGCAGCACTGGAGCAAGCATATAGCTGCTATTGTGCGTGCTTACAACAGCACCGCAACTGATGATGTATGATGTTTGGACGAGAGGCTAGGCTGCCAGTAGATTTGGCTTTCGAGACATCCCTAGACCATCCCTGAAGAACTTCTCACAGAAGGTATGTGGACCCTCTGTGGAAAAGCCTGAAGACTGCCTATGATAAGGCTAAAGCCGCCTCAGATACCCAAGGAAGGAGGAATAAGAAGAATTTCGACCTCAGAGAATGAGTGGAGGACTTGCAACCAGGTGACAGAGTGCTGCTAAGGAATCTGGTTGTCCCTGAAAAGCACAAGTTGGCTGATCGCTGGAAGTCACAGACTTATTTGCAAACAGCTGCCAGGAGTCCCAGTGTATCAAATCTGGCCAGAAGGGAGCACAGGCCCGCTGAAGACTTGGCACCGCAACCATCTATTGCCTCTGTCCGATGAAGTTCGCTTACAGCTCCAGCCAAATTCACAGTCCACATCCACGACCCCAAAGAGATTATAACCAGTGACTAGGTTGCAGTCTGTGCCTCCTGAAGAAGAGGATGAAGACAGTGAGAATGAAGAGATTGGGATGGATTGGCTATGGCCTTCTCAACAAATAGAGCCTGCCACCCCCCTCCTTCTCCTCTCAAGGTGACTGACACAGGGATGCTCAGACCAGAAGCTCCTGAGTTTGTGCCCCAAAGTTCACATTTTGAAGAGTTGGAAGACCCCCAATCTTCTTTGCTGATAGCAGATCCTGAAGACTCTCCATCCCTCATTCAAGAGGAAGCTGAAACTGATATGCAAGAAGAGGAGGATAAGGCCGTTGAGGAAGACACCAGTGTGCTCGTAACCCCCAAGCCTAAAGAACAGAAAGAGAGAAGAGCTATTCACCCACCTAAGAGACTGACCTGTGATACTCTAGGTGAAAGCTCTGAAGAAGCTGTTTTCAAAAAGGACTCTTGAGGCGCCTGGTTCTTCCACCACAGATTTGGTGGAGAACAACCCCAATTCACCCCCTGGCACATCAGGCTGGGCCATACCAACTGAGGTGGCCTGAAGGCAGGACAATCTTATGCTAATTGGTGGGAGGTTCCTCTGCCAGATTCTGGTGCTGGTGTAAGCTGTCCCAAGAGACCGAAGCAGCCTGCAGCCTCTGCTTAAATAGTCAATCCCATGAGGCACCGTTTTCCCCATCAATCCTTCTCTGCTGCGCAGTCTTGTGGGAAATTTGGTTCTTCCTCAAGGCAGCTAAAGGGAAACTTCCTGGAAGTGAACTACAACCCCAGGATGCACCTCTCTGCTGGAATAAACACTGTGTTGTAAATGTGACAATATGATCTTCTTTCTTTGGCCACTATCCACATATCAACACTACACCCTGTCTCTGAAATGTAGGCATATATATGCATATGCGCCCTGCTACACACTCCCCCCACCAAAGAGCATTTGGTCCTCCAAAGTAGGTAAAGAGTCTGTAACCTGTTACATGCTGTACATTATACAAGCAGAGGAAACAAGTTAGTATGCACAGGAAAGCAAACAGTTTACACCAGTCCCGGAAGGATTTCCCCCTTTAGGACCAGAGCACTTTTTACGATTCGGCATTCACTGCGGGGGAGTGATCACGGGTAGCCTGCGGACATCGAGTCCACCCTACCCACTCCCTGGCTCCCCGTAACACAGTGAGCGTGCAAGCGCGCCTCCGGCGGTGTGCGCACAAGCTCACCATCCGCAATCTCGCAGCCATCTGCTCATTATATACTCATTATATTCATCTACATCTTATTTGCCACATTATTTCTTTGACCACCAGATATTTGATTAAGCTCTTTTGGAGGATCTTCTGCAGACATACAGTATCTCACAAAAGTGAGTATACCCCTCACATTTTTGTAAATATTTTATAATACCTTTTCATGTGACAACACTGAACAAATGACACTTTGCTACAAAGTAAAGTAGTGAGTGTACAGCATATATAACAGTGTAAATTTGCTGTCCCCTCAAAATAACTCAACACACAATCATTAATGTCTAAAGTGCTAGCAACAAAAGTGTGAAGCCACAGCCGAAGCCCACACTTGCAATGCCGGCGCCGTGGAGAGGAGGGGTAGAGGAGAGAGGCTTCGGACGGCCGCATCCCTGGACCGTGGGACGGGTGAGTGGCTGTTTATTAAAATAAATGTGGACCTTTGCTTTAATAACTTAACGGATTAATACGTATTAAATCGGATTCATTTGTTTTATTTGGATGAGAGCATTGAGGTGGTCTTTGACTCTTGGATAATCAGCCAATTCTTTTTGCATTAACATTTTTCATAATTATCAAAAATGAACTACATATAAAATGGAAACATACTGCAATAAATACAGTAAGGTATAAAAGTGAAATAAGATGATTCCTACTTATTGTGTTTGGGTTAGATGGAGGTGGAGCCATCAGAATCTCTGAATCATAACAGTGAATTAATTTGAAATGTATTTAGTTCCATTCATTACTATCAGATGCACGCGACTCCAGTTGATATGGTCCAACCAACTCATTCCATTTCTCTTTGTAAGTTGGACTAGCATGGATATAGCCAATCTTCCCAAATTACAAAAGAATAAATGCATTCTAACATAACGATTATGACTAAACGAAATGATGTACTTAACAAATATAACCAAAATTAAACAAAACTGATTTTTTCATTATGCACATCTCTAATAAAGTGTTTGAGCTCAGTGCATAGTGTATAACCACTTGCTTACTGGGCACTTAAACCCCCCTCCTGCCCAGACCAATTTTAGGCTTTCAGCGCTGTCGCATTTTGAATGACAATTGCGCGGTCGTGCGACATTGTACCCAAACTAAAGTTTTATCATTTTTTCCCCACAAATAGAGCTTTCTTTTGGTGGTGTTTGATCACCTCTGTGGTTTTTATTGTTTGCGCTATAAACAAACAAAGAGCGACAATTTTGAAAAAAGAACAATATTTTTTACTTTTTGCTATAATAAATATCCCAAAAAAAAAATTATTCATCAGTTTTGGCCAATTTATATTCTAGTAATGGCGGCATCCTGCGATTTTTATCGGGAGTGCGATATTGGGAAGGACATGTCGGACATTTTTGACACTTTTTTGGGACCAATGACATTTATACAGCGATCAGAAATTTTAATGTCCACTGATAACTGTATAAATGTCATTGGCAGTGAAGGGGTTAACCTGCAGGGGGCAGTGAAGGGGTTAACTGTGTTCCCTGCATGTGTTCTAACTGTGTGGGGGATGGGCTGGCCGGAACATAACAGATCTAACTGATCCCAGTGACAGGGATCAGTGGATCTGTTATGTCCCCCGTGTTTACATTGGCGGTTCCCCGTTTTGCAGCTGTGACAGGCAATCGCGGGTCACGAGCAGACATCGAGTCCGCCTGGCCTGCGGGCACGCCCACGCAGTGACCTGTAAGTGTGCGCCAGGAGCGCGCACAAGGGCGGGACGTCCATGGATGTCCACCCGGAAGTTCAGAACCGCGCTGGAGCCGTCTTTCGGCTATAGCACAGAACTGAAGGGGTTAAATCAAAAATAAAAGTAAAATTGCACCTCGTCCATGTGCCAAACACTCTTACATAGGTTCCCCACGGTCCCAATTGGGCCCAATGTGTATTTGCGTCATGACGCACTTGAATGCCAACGTATATTTGCATCTGATATCATTATGTCACATATGTGATGCCATCACATTTTTGCATGCGCAAAGTCATTCGGCTCTTCAGTAACTTCAATTGGCACTCTCTAGTGTTTATTATTTATTTATACAACCACTATAAAACCAACATCTTTCATATATATCATAAAATATATATTTTTTCAATCTCATCATCAAAGGGGGAAATAGGTAAAACACATCCATATATTTTTTCTCTAACATATACCACCATTTTCCCACTCTATATGAATAGGGTATAGGTGAAGCCTTAATTTAACTCATTTGAGATCATGGAACCCAAAGCAAAGATACACTCTGTTTGTCTCTGCAGTAAATGTTCATTCAGATCTCCTTTTCTAGGTCCTAGATTTACCACTTCTAGCCCACAGAATTGCAGTTCACCCATTTAATCATTATGTTTTTCCCACATGTGGCGTGGGAGTGAGAGTAGTATCTCCAAAGTGCTCCCGTATTCTCCTCCTTAGTGATCTTATTGTTTTTCCCACACAGAGTATACTACATGGGCATCTTGCCACATATACCAATCCTGATTAACTGCAATCCAGAAAGGTATCAATAGTTATCCTTTCTCTGTTTTTGGCTTTACAAAATCTTTCATGGCGGGCATGAAACCAATAGTTGGTCTTGCTTTCAAAGCTTTTAGTCTGCTCCAGATAGCTTGAAACAGCCGAGACCAAGTCTAGTTTCCTCCATTCATCATATGAGGGATCTGCCCGAAAAGCTCGGAGAATTGTCTCCCAATTCATAATAAATGACATGGCCATCTTAGGTAGAAAGCTCGGTACTGGCCTCAGGACAACCTTGTCTGGGAGAACCAAACAATATTGTTCTGTAGATGAGAAGGCGCACAGCTCGGAGACTCTTCTAGCCGAAGCAAATAGCTATCATAACAACTGTCCTTATCGTTAGATGAAATAACGAACAGGAGGAAACTCGATCAAACCAGCAAGGCTCTCAAGACCAGTGTTAAGTCCCATTTCGGAAAAAAGATCTCAATTCAGAGCCCATCCTTTACTTGACACAGCCAACAAGGTGAGGACTTGGACCTACAAGGAATTATAGGCGGCCCCCTTATCAAGACCCTCCTGCAGAAATTCCAAAATGTTTGATATTGAAAGAGATTCTAGGTTCCAACCTCTTTCTGCAGACGCATGGCAAAAGCATTCCAAATCCAGTGATAGGTTAAATTTGTGAACCTCTTGCAAGCCTGTAATAATGTTTCCACTATTCTGTCTGTGAGATCCAATCCATTCAAAGATCTCCTCTCAATCTCCAAGCCGTTAATTTCAGTCTCCCGGTCTGTTGGTGATAGACCCTGCTCTGCAGAAGGAGATCCTGACAAAGAGGTGGTGGGATTGGTTGGCATATCTTCATCCTCCAAGCCAGAGGAAACCACGGCCTTTTGGGCCAGTAAGGCAGAATTATTATTACTGCGACCCTTTCTCGTTGAATCATCAACAGTTTCTTGAGAACCAACGGAAGTGGAGGTAACACATACACTAAGAGGAAACTCCAAGGCTTGGACAGAGCATCTTGACCGAATGCCCGTGGATGCCAGGCCCAGGAAAGGAAGCAAGGAAATTGGAAATCCTTTTCCAACACCATCAGACCTATTGAAGGCGTCCCCCAAATTTTGAACACCTTGCATAGGTATTTGGGCTTGTGGCCCCAATGGTTGTGATCCACAAATCTTTGACTTAAGTGGTCCGCTAGAACATTCTCGGGCCCTGGGAGATATGATGCCGTAAGGGAGTCAAAATTCCTCTCCGCCCACAGGAAGAAGAGACTGACTTATAGTGCCCCTCTGATGAGACACATAAGCAACAGTAGTCTTGTTCTCAGATAGGACCTTGACAGCTCGACCTTGCAATACAGGTTGGAAGGCTAAGAGAGCGTACCTGATGGTCTTCAATTCCAAGCAGTTTGAACTTTGCACCCCGCGACGATTCCACCAATCTTGAACCTGCTGATCTAAGCAGTGTGCCCTGCAGCCCATAAGACTGGCATTGGTCTTCACCACTATTGTTTCTGAGGACTTCAACGGGACTCCGCCGGAAAGATTGCGAGATACCGGACCGACTGGTCTTTGATGATTGTCACTACAATCATCAAGTTCAGTCAGGCCCCTGGCCCCAACTGGAAGAGACTGGTTGGGATGCGCCTTCAAAAGACTTTCCAGCCATGTTAGCAACTTACTCTCACAGTCCAGACCTTTGCACCTGTCATTCGCTTACTTGCGTTGCTCAGTGTTTGGTCAAACAATAACCTCCCATTATAGGAAATTCTGAAGGCTTGTGTAGAAGCTCCACCTGCCCTCCAGTGGCTCAACCACAATACTCTCATAGCAGTGACTGAGGTTGCCAGTGCTTGTATTAGATCAAAAGCATCAGCCAAAAGCCAATTGCCAGGTTCAATTCCTCCCAAATCTTGCAATTTGCAGTGTTAAATGTTATGCAATTTCTAAAGTTTATATAATCAAAGATGATGCTATTGCTTGTTGACAGGCAAAATCTGTCACTGTATAGATTCTCTACAAGTCTGATGGCCAGATCACCACAATTTCTACGTTACAGACGTGTTTCAATATGCGTGTTCCTTAACGCATTCTAATGCATTCTCAATGCGTTTTGCCATCTTCCAGATGTGTTCCATATAGAAACAATGTGACATACTACTTTTGTTGACTGCACTGTTGGGAACTAGGTCATTGGAATCCAATTAAAAAACTGTACATGCGTACTTGACGCAGAATAAAAATGTACTGGACTGTATAGTTATAAATAGGCAAAGACACTTGATGCAGCAAACACTAGATGGCAACATCCAGCCCTTGAAGTGCAGTTCATAAACATACATCAGCCATCTTATTTGGATAAAGCTTAGAAAAGCTGCACTGTAAATTGGTCTTCTGATGAGGTCTCTGTCATTCTTCATCAATGAGCGATTTTATGTTCTATCATTATGGGTATTGCTTGTGGTATGGATGTTTGCAGCATGCTTTATGCTATAGCCAACTTAATAGGCCTTAGAATTTTTCCCAACCGCATCCTTGTGAGGCCACCTGTGTAATTACACTTCTCTGCCACTGCAAACTGCATGCAGGCCCAAAATGCACCCCGAGCTGAGCGAGGTATTTGCTCATGCTGGCATAAACGCATGTGAGCCAGTGCCACATGGAGTGCTTGGGGAGCATGAAAGCTGCCCTGTGGGGGACTGCATGGGATGCATTTTTTCTTCTTCATGATATTGCAGGGCTTCCCCATTGAGGGTGATTTAACCTCACATGCTGTCCCAGAGACCAGCAGAGGGGCTTCTTGATAAATGATGCATTTAGCATGCAAACCCAGGAAACACATCCCAGCAGAGTGGGATAGACAGCCCGAACCTTGTATGAGCTACATAGGAGACATGTGCTTGGATCCTTTCCCTTCACAGGGTTAAATGGAAACGACTCCTTTAGAGTGTATTGACCACATGCTTGAAGGTGAAAACGACTCCTTTAGAGTTTATTGACCACATGTTTGTAAGTGGAAAATACTCCTTTAGAGTGTATTGACCACATGCTTCGTACATGGAAATGACTCCTTTAGAGAGTATTGACCACATGCTTTGTACGTGGAAACGACTCCTTTAGAGTGTATTGACCACATGCTTTGTACATGGAAACTACTCCTTTAGAGTGTATTGACCACATGCTTGTAAATGGAAACTACTCCTTTAGAGTGTATTGACCACATGCTTTGTACATAGAGATGACTCCTTTAGAGCCTGTTAGGTGGCGCCATCCTGGTCAGGATGACATGATTATTGGCGGATCTTTTGTTTTTTTGGAGCATTTGTGTTCAGGGTTTCTGCTGCTAAAATGATGCAAAACATCTTCATTTGCATTCATTGAGCACTCTTTTAAGAAACCATGTCCCATGTTGCCTCCTCCTACCTTTGCTAATCTTCTGTGCCTCTAGCAGGTGCGACAAGCTCAAACTTGCACAAAATATATGGGAAAAATTATATTACCTCTCACCAAAAACAAACTGGTACACTGTCTCTTTAAGACCCATTTGCCTTCATCCACTCACTTCAGAAGCAGCAGCAGGTGAGCTCAGGCAGCCCTTCCATAGGCAGACAGGTGAGCTCAGGCAGCATTTCCAAAGCAGACAGATAACACAGTCAGAGTCTAAGACAAAAACCTGAGGTAAGTCCTCTACCTGGCAGGACTGCAGAGAGAGAGGGAGAAAAAGCCCTCTCAACTGCAAACCTTCAAGATCATTTATGCTGTTGCATGGTGACTGCAGTTACCATCCCGTGCTGTCCATCTTCCCACCCCCTGTGACATCATTCACAGCCACTCTCAGACTGACAATAAAGCCAGGAAAGCAGTGCAGAGAGCTGCATATAAAAGACAGGACAAAAACCCAAGGGAGAGGCAATGATGACATTGCAGAGCTTTTATAATACCACACTTGTACAATATCAATGCTGTTTAAGCTTCATTTTGCCCGCAGCCCTGCCCCAAAAAGGGCACCCAGTTTTTAGGAGGGTTTACCATTAACATTAAGGGTCTTCCAACTTCATGAGAGGCTGAAGATGGAAGGGTAGGTTCGGCAGGGTGGAATGCAGCACACCCCATATGTGCACAGCAGAGACAAGACTCCAGGAATACAGCATGGCTGCGAGCTGCAGCTTACCCCCAGAAGAGAGAGCGATCTGCCAATTAGCGGCAAGTGTCCCCACGGTTGCCTGGCAACCTGCTGAGATGGCCACCTCCGTGATGTCACCTGCTCAGCTCAGACGGTTTCCATGATGACTTGCATGTTGAGCGGCCATTGTAGGACTACAGGCAGCAGCAAGCCCATGGGGAAACTGCTAGAGCGCTATACCAAAAAATCTAAGTAATTATACTGTATCAGCCAATCCCAGCACCAAGGGAACCCACCTCCTTAGGAGTCCTTACCACCTATATGGGAGGGGTGTCATCTGAATCGGGAGAGGCTGCAATACTTGATTCAAGCAAACTGAGTTCCATTCCTTTCTTATTTCTTATGAGTATACATATATATATATATATATATATATATATATTTTTTAAAGGTGTCCGGAGCGAGGACGAAAAAACAACACTGGTTGTGGGCAGACAACAGCTCTTTATGGGCTAAGAAAAAGGTGGTCCTGGAGGGGTCAGAGAGGGCGGAGCTGACCCATGGTAGGCTGACATGGGGAGATCCAGATAATATACATTAATACTATGCCATTAGTTTACACTGGTTGGCTGGTGGGTTTACATCCACTTTAACCACTTCCCATCCAGGCCATTTTCGGCACTCCTCTCCTACATGTAATCATCATTTTTCTTGGGAGAAAATTACTCAGAACCCCCAAACATTATATATGTTTTTTTAGCAGAGACTCTAGGGAATAAAATGGCAATCTTTGCAACTTTTTATGTCACATGGTATTTGTGCAGGAATTTTACAAACGTGTTTTTTTTTGGAAAAAAACAGTTTCATGAATAAAAAAAAGTAAAGTTAGCCCAATTTGTTTGTATATTATAAAAGATGATATTACGCTGCATAAATAGATACCTAACATGTCACGCTTTAAAATTGTGAACACACGTGGAATTGCGGCAAACTTTGGTACATAAAAATCTCCATAGGCGACGCTTTAAAATTTTTTACAGGGTACATGTTTACAGTTACAGAGGAGTTTTTGTGATAGAATTGTTGCTCTTGCTCTAATGCACACGGCGATACCTCACATGTGTGATTTGTACGCCGTTTACATATGTGGGCGCAAATTACGTATCGCATCTGTGCGCGAGCTTGCGGAACGGGGGCGCTTTAAATTTTTTATTGTTTATTTTACCTTTATTTTTACACTGTCTCTTTAAAAAAAAAATTTGATCACTTTTATTCCTATTACAAGGAATATATACATCTCTCCTCCAGGCTGGAAAAGACCGAGATCAGAAAAAAAATGAACGATCTCGGTCTCTCCAGCCACGTCCACGGCTTTGTTTACTAAATCCAGCCTGGACATGACGTCCTAATGTCATGCCCAGGCCTCCAAGGATCATAGAGATGACTGGTGACCAGATGGTCACCAGTCATCTCTATGATCAACTTCCGGTGGCGATGGATTTCTTCTCCAGGTTGCCAATCATACGGGTGGCCCATGAGAAGCACCGGAGGGCTGTGAAATGGGGGGGCATCCCCTACCGCTCCCTATAACAATGATCAAGCAGCTGAACTACCATTATGATCTTTCCTATGGTGCAGAGAATCACTGGCCGGAAAAAATGATATCTGAATGATGCCTGTAACTGCCAGCATCATTCAGATATCACCACTCAAAGTCCAGGACGTCCATGTACGTACCTTGGGTGGGAAGTGATTAAAGGACGTCAGTCATTCCAATTGGCTGCCCTTAGTGTTTATCATTTGTTACTACAACTGCTATAAAGCCACCATATCTCAAAATTTATATATTTTCAATCTGGAATTTGACAAATTAAATTAACTGAAACGAAATGAAGTTGAAAAGTCACAGAAGAAACAAAAAGTGACAAAACAATAGAAATGTATATGGGATAAATTAGATAGGAAGAAAAATTAGATATGACAAGAAGGAGAGGACATAGTAGATCTAGATGAGATAGGGATTTTGGAGGCCAGGTTACAGACATGTCTGTTATTAATACAGGTAATCATTATAATAAGAAAAGAAAGGGAAACTCTAAAGGACATGTAACTTTTGTTGGAAAAAAGGAAATTGAAAAAAGGACAAGAAATAGAAACATGAAAGGCACAACTAAAGACATAGCGAGCCCTCAAGAAAAGTATATGGGGTGGTGCGAGAATGATTAGCCACGGAAAATAGCAATGCTAGTTTGCAATTCAAAATAATTTTATTTGTAACAAAATTCCTAAACCACTTCAATACAGGACGTTTATACCCCCTTCCTGCCCAGACCAATTTTCAGCTTTCAGCGCTCTCACGTTTGAATGGCAATTACTTTCTCATGCTACACTGTACCCAAACAAAATTTCTATCATTTTTTTCACACAAATAGAGCTTTCTTTTGGTGGTATTTAATAACCTCTGGGTTTTTTTATTTTTTACGACATAAGTGTAAAAAGTATGAAAGTTTCTATGATAAAATTTTGCAAATAAGTAATTTTTGTTCATAAACTTGGGCCAAAACCTATACTGTTACCTATCTTTGGTAAAATTATTTGGTCTGTGTGAACGTTATAGAGTCTACAAGCTATGGTGCCAATCACTGAAATTTGATCACACCTGATGCACTGACGGCCTATCTCATTTCTTGAGGCCCTGAAATGTCAGGAAAGTACAAATACCCCCAAATGACCCCTTTTTGAAAAGTAGACATGCCAAGGTATTTATTATGAGGCATGGCGAGTTTTTGTAGGTTGTACCTTTTTCCCACAATTCTTGGGAAAATTAAGAAATTTTTTTTTTTTTTTGCACAAAATTGTCATAACAACAAGTTATTTCTCACACACAGCATATGCATACTTCCAATTACACCCCAAAATACATTCTGCTACTCGCCTGTGTGAGACCTTTTCACAGCCTGGCCACATAGAGAGGTCCAACTTGCAGGGAGCACCGTCAGGCGTTCTAGAAGCATAAATTACACATATGATTTCCTAACCACCTATTACACTTTTGAAGGCCCTGCAGCACCAGGACAATAGAATTACCCTCAAAATGACCCCATTTTGGAAAGTAAACATCCCAATGTATATTCTATGAGGCATTATGAGTCTTTTGTATGGTTCATTTTTTTCCACAAGTCTTTGGAAAACGTGGAAAGAAAATGAAAACGTTATTTTTTTCACAAAGTGGTCAATTTATATTATATTTTGAACACATATCATGTATATAGCAAAAATAACGCCCCAAAATATATTCTGCTACTCGTCCCGAGTGACAGGTACTCGAGTACTCAGATTGGCTGGTGACAGGTACTCAGGTACTCTAATGGGCTGGTGACAGGTACTCGAGTACTCAGATGGGTTGGTGACAGGTACTCGGGTACTCTGATGGGTTGGGGACAGGTACTCAGATGGGCTGGTGACAGGTACTCGGGTACTCAGATGGGTTGGTGACAGGTACTCGGGTACTCAGATGGGATGGTGACAGGTACTCGGGTACTCAGATGGGATGGTGACAGGTACTCGGGTACTCAGATGGGTTGGTGAGAGGTACTTGGGTACTATGATGGCAGTGTTGCCAACTGTGTGTAAATTTACGGACAGTCCGTAAAAACAGGGCAGTTTTTCGGGTGTCCATTAAAGTCCATAGCAGCCAAAAAGTGCCAGTAAAAACGGCGGCCATTGGCTCCGGTCAGAGCTGCACATGTGCAATTACAGAAATCCCAAGTGGCGAATGAGAAGATCCGACCCTGATCCTGAGACGAGTTGGATGACCACTCCTCCTGCTGCCAGCTAGTGCCTCTGCCCAGCCCATCCACCCTCAAATGAGGTTACTGCATTTACCCGCCACACCACCGCCAGCCAGCACCTGACCAGAGCAGATGGTCCGGATGGATCCTCCTGATTCCTGCCTGCCTCTCTGCTCTGGCTGACCCTGCAGCCCTCCTGGTGACAGTGGTGAGCGCAGTGCGCTTCCTCTTCAAGCCAGCCAAAAAGAGTCGGGACAGTGAGTGTGTGACTGACACACACACACACTGTCTCTGCTCACTCTGACAGACAGCCGCCAGCCAGGCTGCAGGAGTCTCTCTCTCTTAGTGTGAGTGAGCACTGTATGAGTGCAGTGTGCACTGGATAAGTTGCAGGAGGTAATGGAAGGATGGTGTAATGGAAACAGGAGGTGATGGGGATGGTGTGATGGAGATGGAGGGATGGTGACAGGAAGTGATGGGGGGATTGTGTGATGGAGACAAGAGGCGATGGAGGGATGGAGACAGGGGGATGGAGTGATGGAGATGAGGGGGGGTGGGGGGATGGAGACTGGAGGGATAAAAACAGGAGGTGATGGAGACAGGAAGTCTTTAGAAGTGGGGACATAAATTCTGGTAATCCTAGTGGCTACCAGGGATTTCACCTCACTTTCTTTAGTGGTTATGGAACAGAAATTAAGGGGAAATCTCTACAATTTGACATAGGTGACAAAACTGATGGACTTAATAATTTGCCCTTATTATATTGAAAATAACAGAAATATATTTTTTACCTTGCTATCTACCTTTTTTTTTTTTTTTTTTTTTTTAAGATATTTTTATTGATTATAAAGACATACAAACACAAAAACCAACAAACATACTTCGGGCAATCTACCCGATAAGTAAATACAAAGTATTTGCGGCTTGTACATGGTCAACAAAAATTTCCCAGTTATAGTTTTCAACAAATGGCATTTGGGTATATCTTTAAGTAGTCAGACTTGAGTCCATTAGGTATATAACATAGCATATTGTTATTTATAGCAGGTCAGGTGGGTCGGTGCTAACCTGGGGAAGACTAAGTGGCGCTTCCCCCTATGACAAGACGGGACATAGTATAAGAGGGCTGGCCAGCCATCCGCCCCAAATCTTATGAAATCTTTTACTCCGTTTTCGAAGATCAAAGGTGATCTTATATAGGGGTAGTGCCTCATTCACCAATTTCAACCACAGGTTTTTATTCTATGTCTGTGAGCTCTTCCACGTCAGCAAGAGAGACTTCTTCGCGTAAAAGAAGAGGATACGAAGGAGTCTCTTTGCCGAGGCGGATAGTGACAGGTCCCCAAAGATTCCCAAAAGGCAATTCTTAGGGTTAATAATATTAGGAAGGCCTAAGGCTGTTGAGATGAAGGAGCCAATGTCTTTCCAGAAGTGCTTTACTATCGGACAGGACCAGAAACAGTGCAGAAAATCCGCTTGTTGGCCACAGCCCCTAAAGCATGTGTCCGTGGATGATAAACCCATTTTACATTTTGAATCACTCTGTCTCTAGAAGAGATTACCGAGGATTTGAAGGTGTCGGAGAATTCTGACTAATCCTCCTCCGTGATCTGTATATCTAGGTTAGTCCATTTAGTTTGGGCTTTCCGGAATCTGGAGTTGTTGTCCGCAGCCAAGGCCATATAATAGGTTGAAATGAGCTTAGTGGGAGCCGGGTCCCTGAGTAATTGTTCTAAAGGAGGCATGCGGAGTATGTTGTCTAGAATGCCAAATCGCGCCCTAATTGCATGTCTCAATTGGTAATAATAAAATAGATAGGAATTCGGAAGATCAAACTCCTGCTGGAGTTGTTGGAAGGGTTTAAAACCCCGTGCGTTAAAGAGATGGCACAGGTATTTGACTCCCTTTGATGACCATCTCACAGGGTCCGGTATAGACTCCAATTCCTTAAGCGTGCCATTGCACCATAGGGGTGTGTTCGGTGAAGCGTCCCATGATTCCAAGCTGTCCCCGGCCCATCAGGGACACAGTTTCTATAGATCACGTTGTGGAGTGTTTCCATGGAGGAGACAATTGCCCCCTCTGTGCTAGTACAGGCATTAGTGTCACTGGGATGCAACCAGTCATGGACAGATACCAAATGGGATGCCAAGTAGTATAGGTAAAAATTAGGGAAGGCCAGGCCAGCCAAGTGGGATGGAAGTCGGAGCGTCTCAAGTGCTATTCTAGGGGACCCACCTCGCCAAAAGGAATGTTATGCATGTGGAATCGATACGTTTAAAAATGGATTTGGGGACCCTACATGGTGCATTGGCCAGGACATAGAGTAATTTGGGGAGATAAATCATTTTAATAATGTTGGCCCTGCCCATGAGATCCAGTGGGAGATCCATCCATTTTTGAGTGTGTTCTTGTAATTGTCTTAATAAAGGGCATATGTTGTTCTCAATGTACCGTGGAAGCGGTAGTTGTACCAGCACGCCTAGATACCTAAATGAGGAGACAACCTGTAATTCCGATCCCGCATATATCAGTGAGGTGGCCGTCTGGTCCAGAGGAAAGAGGATAGACTTTTCCCAATTCACCCTAAAGCCCGAGTAGTCCCCGAACGTGTTGATAAGGGTTAATAAGTTTTTAAGGGAGTCTTGTGGATCTGCCAAATATACCAAAGTATCGTCAGCATAAAGTGATATGTGTTCTTCTATCGTCCCGACAGGGAGGCCTTTTATTTGGGAAGTGTTGCAGATTTGTATGGCCAGTGGCTCCATAGCCAGGGCAAACAACAGGGGGGATAAAGGACACCCCTGTCTAGTTCCCCTGGTGATCGGAAACGCTTCCGTCACTGAGGAATTCACTCTGATATGGGCTGTTGGGGAGCTATATAAGAGTCTGATCCAGGCTATCATACGCGGACCGAACCCATAGCCCTCCAAGATCTTGAATAAGTAGGGCCATTCCACACTATCGAATGCTTTTTTAGTGTCGAGTGACACAATTACCCTGGTAGGTGTACAGTCATCGGGATATTGTAGATTATGAAACAATCTGCGTATATTCATTCTAGTGGATCTTCCTGGTATAAACCCGGCCTGATCACATCCTATCAATTTTCCAATAATTAGATTAAGGCGGTTAGCGAGCACTTTTTAACGTCCACGTTTATTAGGGATATGGGGCGGTATGAGTCACAAAGTAATGGATCCTTTCTAGGTTTTAATAATAGTACAATCAATGCTTCCCGCATGGATGGTGGGAGGGTGCCCCGTTTCAGAGCCTCATTATAAGTGTTAAGAAGGAGAGGACTGAGTAACGAGGCAAACTTCTTATGCCACTCAGCCGGGAAGCCATCCATGCCTGGGGATTTATGATTCGGAAGTTGTGAGATTGCCATCTGCACTTCCTCTATTGTGATGGGGTCTTCAAGATCCCTCATTTCCTGGTCAGTTAAGCGTGGAAGTGGGATTTGTGTGAGGTACTCAGTTTGGTGTGTGTCTGAATATTGGGCCCTAGTAGTGTATAAATCTTTGTAGAAGGACAAGAACGCATCCACAATATCTTGCGGGGTGTCACTAATCCCTCCTTGTAGAGTAAGAATTCGGGGAATAGAGACAGGGTTATGATCTGGTCTAACTAGGTATGCTAAGAGCCGTCCGGCCTTATTACCATGTTCAAATATTTTTTGTGTTACATGCAACATACGTTTTTGGGTTAAATCTAGTAATTTGAGCTCATATTCTCTACTTTTAATCATCCACGAATCACGTCTCTGGGGGTCTGGGTGTGTCACATAATCTACCTCAGCAGCCACCATTGCCTCTTCCAATTCCCTTGTACACTGCACAGCATTCTTACGCAGGACACCCGTCACAGACATAAAGGCGCCCCGTAATACAGCCTTGGAGGCCTCCCAGACAGTGGAGAGGTCAGTAGACCCCCTATTGACCCTCCAATAGTCCACTATGTCTCTCCCACATGATCTCTGCACAATCTCATCCTCCAGCCATTGCGGCCCCATGCGCCACATGGCGGGCCCTTGTGCAGGCAGGAGGAGGAGATCCACCATTAGAGGTGCATGGTCAGACACCACCCTGGGCAGATACGACACAGACGATACCAACGGGAGAGAATCAGGAGTCCCAAACGCTAGGTCAATACGTGACATGGTATGAAATGAATCAGAATGACATGAATACTGATGATCGGTGGGGTGTATCCACCGCCAAACCTCAGTGAGGCCATAGACTCCAGCCCAATCTACAAACGAGGGGCAAGACCTACCTCCTCCCCCCAAGCGGTCCATTAAAGGGTCAAGAACAGCATTAAAGTCTCCTATGTACAGCACCGGTCCAGGGGATCTGGCGACAAGAAGGAGAGACAATCTGGAGAGAAGATCTGGAGTGAATGGGGGAGGTACATAGACATTGACCAAGGTAAAGGTCTTTCTGGCAATTTGTATAGTGAGTATAATAAATCGACCGCCAGGATCCGTCGTCACGGATACAATTTCAGCTGATAGTGACTTTGCCAGTAGAATGGAGACACCCCTAGAGTATGTAGTGTGGGTGGCATGGTATGAGGAGGCCACCCATGCTTTCTTGAGCGAGCGCACCCGTTCTTTAACCAGGTGCGTCTCCTGGAGGCAAATAATGTGTGGCCTAAGGAATGAAAAAATTAAGGACCGCTTGTGAGGAGAGTTTGCCCCCCTTACATTCCAAGAAATTATTTTTAGTGGTTTAGCCATCTATAACATATAAAACATTTCTTATACCGTAAAGAATAATGCAGGAATCAACATCATAAAGAGCAATCCAAATTACATAGTTTAGGTATACCCATAAGCAGCAAAAAGAAACCAAAAGTCTCGCCAGTATAAAACAATAAGAAAAAGGTGGTAGTTCAACAAGAAAAAACTCACCCGACCATGACAGGTCTACAGAATCCCCCCTCCCCCACCCATCCCACCCCGCTCGACCATCCCCAACTTAGCGAGCTTGGATCCCGAACTGACCAAAAGTTCAACAAAAATCCCAAAAAGAAAAAAACAATTGGAAGGCATTTCCCATGGCTTCACCATGCAATGGAATGGGGTTGGTGAGATGTATATATCTAGCTCCATTGAAACATAACCGATGCTCCCGAAGGAAAAGTGTAATGCGTGGAATCAGCCATGTGACCGCCTATGTAGTTGTCCGTATCAAGAATACTTTTAGGGAGGAGGTCTGGAACAGTGTAAGTGACCCTAGGCGTAGTTCTGGCTGTTGTAATGTGGGCTCTGGATCGGTCGGATAAGTGAGCAAGTGAGGGTACACACCCAATATGGATTAGTGAAGGATAAGCAGTACCTATGTAACAACCGGGGTTTAGGAGGGTGCAGGTATAGATAAGAGTCATGTCAGTATCAGCTCTTCCTGTTCACCATTTATAATCCCAGGTATAAAGTCGGTGACTGTTTAAGGCCCCCCCCTCAGGGACACCGATCGGATAATAAAGTTCTAAGCCCAACATAGATTCAGTAACATGTGCAGTCAGGGTTCCAGCAGAATGGTTCTATATCTCGGAGGACTATTAGACTGGTCATTATTATTGACCCGTACGTCCCCGTCAGCGCTGCGGGCCAACGTGGTCTTCAAGCCAAGCCATGGCTTCTTTAGGTGAGTTGTAGAAATGGGCCTTACCTTCCCAAATGACTCTTAATTTGGCAGGGAAGAGCAAAGCGTACTGCAGGCCCTCTTGTCGGAGACGGTTCTTTACCGCAGAGAAGGAGACACGCTGTCGTTGGACATCCGCCGAGAAGTCAGGATAGATGGATATGGTATTGCCGTTATATTTGAATGGACCCTTTTCTCTGGCTAAACGCAGAATGGTCACTTTGTCTTGGAAGTTGAGGATGCGTGCAATCAGAGAACGTGGAGGAGTCCCAGGATTTGGCGCTCGTGGCGGGGTACGATGTGCCCTTTCAATGAGGAAGGCGTGAGACAAACTTTCAACCCCCATTACCTCACGTAGCCAGGAGTGCAGAAATCGCTCAGGACGGAAACCTTCAGATCTCTCCGGGAACCCCACAAAACGGAGATTATTTCTCCTGGAGCGGTTCTCCAGGTCGTTGATTTTTGCACGGAGGGCCGCCATTTCAGCGGTGTTCGTCTGAACAGCGGCTGACATTGGTTGCACCGTATCTTCTAAAGTACTGATGCGTTCTTCTGCAGCTCCGGTTCTTTCCCTTAAAGTTTGTACATCTTGCTTTAGTAGTGAGTTGTCAATGCGGATGGTTTCAATTTGTAACGACAGGGAGGTTTTGCAGTCCTGAATCGCCATCATGATCTCAGCCAGTGTAGGTTCCACCGTAGGTGGCCCAGAAGCCATACTATCAGTAGGGCTATATGGGGAGTCCAACGCCAGGTGGGAGTCACCCTGTGTTTTAAATATGGCTGGTCCAGATGCGCTCCTGGGATGATAATGAAGAGGAAGCTGTATGCAGTGGGGGTTGGGGTGCGTGCTGCCACATTTCCCGTATCCCCCTGCCTTCTAAACCTGGCTAGTTGTTCTGCTGCCGAAGCAGGTATAGGAGGACCGTATTTAACCATCATTACGCCTCTGTAGGGGGACACGTTTCCCACCTTTTAGTCAGACAAGTGTACAGGAGAACAGCACAGAGGTACAGGAGGTCACCTGCCCGGGAGAGATGCTGACTGTTATGTACTCTAGGTGAGATTCTCCAGTGTCAGAATACAGAAGTGCAGACTACGGTGAGCTGTGATTGGTCCCTCAGGCCTAGTGTTCCCAGCACCCCCTTTCCACAGACTGATCCTCCGGGGGGGATAGGAGCTGATAATATTGGTATAGGAGAGAACTATACCCTTCCCCCTTGATGGAAAAGAAGTAGTAGGCTCAGGGGGTGTACCAAGATGGCCGCCGCACGCTGCAGGCCTCGGTTCTCCCTCAGTCCCCTTACAGGATCTGCAGGTGGTGTCCATGGATAGTCAGTGGGGCAGCTGGATGACCGGATGGGTACCCCAGGAGCCGCTGGAACACGGATGACTCAATCTGTAGGAGAACAGCGGCGCTCCGAGGACTAGGCCGCAAAGCCGGGGCCTCGATTAGCGGATCCGGCCGGAGGAAATATGCCCCGAGCAGTGCAGCAGACGATCTAGTAAGTCGTGGGCAGCGCTGGCTGATCCTGTGGAGGCTTAAGAATAGGTAGATGGCACAGGATGGGTCTCAGGATGGTCGGAGCTCTTTGCCTAAGTGTCCGCCGCTTCTCACATCCGGACACGCCCCCCCTTGCTATCTACCTTAAATCACATTGCTATTTGCACAGTGTACTTGCTTGTAGCCTAAATACTGAAATTTGCACTGAAAACTGTAATTTTGTAACTTTTGTAAAATGCCAGTAAAAACTTGGCTGTGCCAGTAAATTTTGGGTGTTGTGCCAGTAAATTTCAATCTGGTAGGTTGGCAACACTGTTTGATGGGCAAGTGACAGGTACTCGGGTACTTTGATGGACAGGTGACAGGTACTCTGGTACTTTGATGAACAGGTGACAGGTACTCTGATGGGCTGTGACAGGTACCTTGATGGGGTGGTGACAGGTCCTCTTTATTAGGGGGGGTAATCAGTGTGCTCGGTGTGTACATCTAGCGGTAACAAGCTGTTACCGCAATCTCCCTCTCACACACAATCGGTGTGTGACAGGGAGAACCCGGTAACAGCTCGTTACAGTGGTTTGTTTACATCATGTGACCAGCTGTGATTGGACACAGCCGGTCACGTGGTAAAGAGCCAATTCTATTGGCTCTTTACACTGATCGGAACTTGGCTTTGTCCGAGGGACAAGCCTCAGCCCTGATCACCGCGATGCGCTCCCCTTGGGGGGCGCGCACGAGCGGCGTGCACGCTGATGTCGGTAGTGACCAGCTGTGATTGGACACAGCCAGTCACGTGGTAAAGAGCCAATTTCACTGCAGTAGCGGCGAAAAGGCAAAGACATTATATGATGTCCTCCCGGATCGAGGAAGGGTTCCTGCCGACGTCATTTTACAATGACCCGGTAGGGAACTGGTTAAAAATGCCTATATCTATAAAAATATTTCAGTACAGGTATAGATTGCATATAAGAAGCTCCCTAAAAGAGGTACTCATTCTGCTAAGCCATAGCCTATGGGTATTCAAATAAAGCGTGTACATTTTAGCGTATACAATGTACATTTTAATTAAAGAGGAAGTAAACCATGATGGATTTTACTTCCTCTTTATTAACCTGCAATGTAAAAGCATAATGGGCTACTATGCATTGCATAGTAGCCCATTATGTGGCACTTACGTCCCTTGTCCCTGCTCCAGGCCGCGTCCATCTTCCGCCCCTCTTCCTTCCGGGCCGCGGACTCCGGCTCTGTGACTGGCCGGAGTCACATGACATCACTCCCATGCATGCCCACGGGAGCCGCCAATCACAGCACGATCTCAGTGAAGAAACAGCGCAGAGGTTAAAGTGGTTGTCCAGGGTTAACAACCACTTTAAGAGCCTGTCATTATGCATTTCACCATTTACTGGCTTCCTCAGGAGACCATCAATGTAACCAAGATCTTGTGACACTATATCCAAATTGAAGAGATGACTCGGTCGCCTCAAAGCATGGAAAGGGCACATTTAAATTAAAGTGTCTAATAGGAACCACCCCCTAGAGGGTAGTGCATAACACTGTTCCAAAGGATAGAGATTATTCAAAAGAATTTTTTAACTGGTGGGCCCTCCTCCTGAGACCTGAGAGCCAGGTAGCATAGGCTATACTTAAGTTATTTAAAAATGTGTTTGCCTCTGCGGCCCCCTCACGTTGCGTGCCTCCACGGCCCCCTCATGGACCTGCCTGCTCACAGTTTTAAATATTAGACTTTAGTTTCAAAAAAAGAGAAGAAAGGGTAAAACTATACTAGACTTACAGTATTACACGCTATGTCATAATTGCAGGCCTTATTGAAAAGGCATTGGGACCTGCTCACAATAGATGGCTTAAAAGAAATAGTAGACTCCTGTCATTCAGTTATTGTTAGATGGACCTGCATTTTCAGGGTCCATAGTGAATATTTTGCTACATCAATGAAACATAGGTAAATAAACATCTACAAACTAGGATATATATATCAGTCATTATTCAGTTTGCCACCTGGTACACAGGATTAAAGTCTTTGAGGATGGCAGAGGAGAAAAAAACGTATACTGTAAAATCATCTGTTAATTGTGAGACCACTTGAGTAGCTTATAGTGTTAGGTGTCCATTTAAATTGATGTATAATAGAAAAACAAAAAGACAAAAAAAAGTTAGATTTTCGGGACCATTTGAGAATAAGGAAGAATGATTTCTCAAAAGCTATAGATAATCATATGTTTCAATATCATGAAGAAAACCTTGTGTAAATAAGGGTTATGTGGACATATAGAATAAATATGTATGCACTGGTCCAAATCATTTGGTGGAGGAGGGATTATGGTGTGGGGTTGTTTTGCAGGGGTTGGACTAGGCCCCTTAGTTCCAGTGAAGGGAATTCTTAAGGCATCAGCATACCCAGAGATTTTGCACTCCAAACTGTGCGGGAATAGTTTGGGAAGGCCCCTTTCCAGTTCCAACATGACTGCGTACCAGTGCACAAAGCAAGGTCTATAAAGACATGGGTGAGCGAGTTTGGGATGGAGGAACTTGACTGACCTGCACAGAGTACTGACTGATAGAACACCTTTGGGGTCGATTAGAGCGGAGACGCAGAGCCAAGTCTTCTCGTCCACATCAATGCCTGACCTCACAAATGCTCTTCTGGAAGAATGGTCAAACATTCCCATAGCCAGACTCTTAAACCTTGTGGACAGCCTTCCCAGAAGAGTTGAAGCTGTTATAACTGCAAAGGATGGGCCAACTCAATATTGAACCCTATGGACTAAGACTGGGATGCCATTAAAGTTCATGTGTGTGTAAAGGCAGGTGTCCCAATACTGTTGGTAATATAGTGTATCTTTGCAGGCAATGCACTATTTAAAAAACTTGATTAGGTGCCTATAGAAGAGAAATACACATGTCAGAGTAACTTATGTCTGTTTGTAAAATAATCTGATACATCTTTAAGATGGAGGAGAAATATTTCTCTATTTAGAAGTGGAGTGGACGTGTGAATTATGACATAATGAAGTATTTTTGTGAGATGATGATAGTGTGTTTAAATGCACCCTAAAGAAGAATGAATATCTTTCCTATTGCAAAATGATATCCTGTGTAAGGAAAAAGTGAAAGTAGATCTGAAATCCATATCTTATGGTCCACTGGAAAATACTGCCCTGTGAATTTGTGTCTCCTGCTAAGTTATAGGGAGAGTAGAAAATATGAGATTTATTTTATGGGTGTAGAGAACTTTTTGAAGTAGCAAATGCAAAGAGTGAATTCTTATTCTTATATATTAATAAATGCATAGAAGAGAAATAATTAGTACCTCTGTGTTTAAGTGTCCCGTCATAAAAGGTCACCTGGTATTCTATACCTAAAGTCTAGATGAAAGTGAAAAAGGAATGTGTCCTATAGTAAAACGTTATCCTTTCTATAAGTAAGAAGAAATCCCACGTAAATTTGTGTGATAGTAGTAGAGTGTTTTTATGAAGTAATACAGTATTAAGTGTGCAGGTGAGGTGAAGATTTATCTCTTTATAAAGAGGAGGTAGAATTTCTACATAGTCTAATAAAATGTTTGTCTGTATTCAATGAGACTGTACACATAAAGAGAAGATATCCGTGGAT
>BLSH010528091.1:1753233-1765390 GCA_018402905.1 Glandirana rugosa
CCCCCCTGTGGTCCCCAGAAGGAGGTTAAATGACGGTTGGGTTTGGGCTGCTCCTAAGGTCCAGACTTCGGGCAGATGGGGAAGTATATACTTAGGACCTTTGGGTTGGCAGTAAATTGGAGGAAGACCCCTGGTGTCCCCCCTGGCCTATATCCCTTCCTGTTGAGACTCAGAAACTGTGCACTCTCCCCCGGACACCGAGCCTGGTATCCTCTGGTCTACACTGGCCTGATATACAGACTGACACTGGACCTTTTTCCCACCAGCGATCTAGTAAGGGATCCATCTGCTGCTCATCCTGCTCCTGTTGGGGGTAAACACCCTAGTATATACTCCCGCTTTGTAGCCCTGATAATTTTTTTGATCTCCATAGTGCTTCGTAGTCCAGATAAGTGATAAGAATTTTCCCCTCCTTTTTTTTTTTTTTTTATTTATTTTTTTTTTTTTTTTTACTTTTTGCACTTGTGTGTCTTGCTATAACTGAGTAATACAAAGGAAAGTGGTTTGGGGAACAAAGTTTGTATTCAAAACACCAATGGAGACACAGCTGAAAACTATGACCAAAAAAAGGGAGATACATGTGTGGTACCGGAGGGTTTGGGGGTGCAATCACAAAAGATGGTAAAAGATAAGAGCAAGGAAATAGCTAACAAGCTGGAGTGGTTTGCACATAATTCACACCAAAGTACCAGAAAAACACAACAACCTAAAACCCCTTTGTCACCATTAACAGTCTCTAAGTCAACGGGCTCACATAATAAATCAATTAAAATGGCTTCAACACCCTCTACCCCACCCGTTGCTGGTCCTCATGACCTCTCAGCTTTAGAAATTTCAGTAGTGAAGGAACCATCCTTGAGAGAGGTACTAGTAGCAGTGAATGGGTGTAAGACTGCCCTAGCAGAAATGATGGACCAACTAAAAGGCATCAAGGAAGTAATCTCATTTGTTAGACATGACCTACAAAAGGTTCGGGAGCGAACTACTGTACTGGAGGAAAGGGTCAGTGGAATTGAGAATCCAATAACATAAAAAAAGTGGAACTTCTAAAAGGAGCAGTTGGCAGACAAAATGATAGATTAGAGGACCTAGAAAATCGGTTAAGAAGGAACAATGTTCGGATAATTGGATTACAGGAAAATTGAAGGAAATAATATGAGAGACTTTTTGGAAAAGTGGCTCAGGGTAATTTTTGGTCAGAAACTGTTTTCTCCCTTTTTTTGCAATAGAAAGGGCCCACATGAAAAATGTAATGTATAATGGGGTAAAAATCTCATTTTTCCCGGACTTCTCTGCAGAAGTGCAGAGAAGAGTCAGTTTTGCAGATGTCAAGGCGTGGCTGTGGCGGATAAACGTGCAGTATGCAATGTTATATCCAGCACGATTGAGAGTCGCAGTGAACAGGGCGGTTCACTTTTTTGACACTCCTGTCGCATCTGCGACTTGGTTGGAAAGAAATGAGCAGTCGATACAGCAACCTACATAACATCGGTAGAGTCTTGATGCACAAGATTAGTATTTTTAATTTAGAGATATAAGGTCAGCTGATATAATTTTTTTCTTCTTTTTAATAATTTTGTCTTATAGGAGCACTAGATAAGAGTTACAGATTAATAGGTGTAACTGTTTAGAGTGTGATAGGTGTATATGCACGGACACATGGTATTCGTGTTAAGAAATAATCCTGATATTTACACAAAGAGATCATGGGGCCGCAACCAATGCCCCCAGGTGGATACAGATGGGGAAGGGGAGGGAGGGGAAGTGAGGGGAGGGGGATGGGAAAAGGGGGGGGCTTGGTCTCAGAGGAGTTAGGATAAAACAAATAGTGTTATTCACAGGGTACGTAAGGAATAAAGTTTATATATAGAAGGTGGGTCATAGCATGGTGGCCCATAAGGATGGATACACATATGTATGTTTGGGGAGGGAGTAATGACTTGCGCGTACACTTTGTTTTTGAGTTAAAATGGTCAGAGAGGTGACAATCTGCTCATGGAATGTGAGGGGATTGGGAGATTCGGTTAAAAAAATGACTACATTTAAGACTGCTTCAACTCTTGGGATAACCATGTTGTGCCTGCAGGAAACACATCTGACAAGAGATACAATGTCCCGTTTAAAGTGCAGAGTTTTTTCTCACCAGTAACACTCTGTGTACCTCATATTCAAGAGGTACCAGTATATTAATACATACCTTGGTGTCATTTTCCTGCAGGCAGGTAAAGATAGATAGAGAGAGAAGATATATATTTATACATTGTAGGTTGGCAGAAACACCCTTCATACTTGTGAGCGTGTATGCCCCCCCCCTTTTTAAGTTAGAAGTCATTAAACAAATGCTGGAATTTATAGCCGATAAACCAGGGGTTCTGGTCTTGATAGTGGGAGTTTTCAATATAGTGATGAATATACAGGCTGATCTCAAAAACCGATAATAATACCACGCTAATGTCTGATAAATCCTAGAAAGTTGCAACCAGAGATACACAATATAGGTACAGTTCAAGAACAAAAAGAAGAATAAGGCTGCGCTAATAGCTGTATCAAATAAAGAAAAAGTCCTTTTGAGATAACAGACTAAATCAGGAGTTTGAAAATTGTAAGCGCTTACTTCTTGGTAAGCAGGTTATCTGTCCAGTGGTGGATGTCAATGGCACCTGTTTGAAGTGGAGCACCGGGTGTATTATCTGCTTTTGGCTACTCACAGTAGTCATTTGTATACAGTTTAGAGGAGTTATGAAAGACTCTTTATATGCAATTAATTATATCCATTAATTTAAGTGCACTTAATGCAGCCTTCCTCTTTTTTTATTCATGGTTTGTATTTGTACTGTGTATCTTGGGTTACAGCTTCTTTATTTAAGAGATATTAGTGTGGTATTTTTCTACAATTTTTAAACTCCTGATTTAGTCTGTTTTCTCAAAATTACTTTTTCTTTATTTGATACAGTTATTAGTGTAGCCTTATTCTTCTTTTTATACAGGCTGATAGGTTCCCTTTGGGGAAAAGATGGGATCAGACCCCATATACGCCAATATATTGGATAGTTAGGGAAACATGCTTGAGGGATATTTGTCGAGAATGCCACCCAGAGGCACAATCTTTTTCAGGTGTACATTCTTCACTTTCCAGGATCGACATGGCAATAGGTAACAACACCCTTATTCCATTGGTTGCAGACATCAGATATGAAGCAAGAGGGTTATCGGACCATTCTCCCATAGTTCTTACACTTAGTGTAGGAAAACGGCAGGTAGAGAGAGTCAACTCCTTCTGGTTGCTGTTAATTATCCCTAAAGAACGTATGTTGGGCAAGCTTCAGGACTTTCAATAGACTGGACTGCAATAGAGACTCAGCAAAACAGGGGGTAATATAGGACACTCTCAAAGCTTTTTTGAGAGGTATTATAATCCAACAGATCTCTAGGAGAATGAAGCCCACTAAGGACTGGGAGGTAGAAGTGGTGGGGAGTGTGACAGACATAGAAAAAGCATATGTGGAGGACCCCTCGCTAGATAATCTAGCCAATTGGACTGGGGCACAACAGATATCATACATTGTCCTTAACCACTTCAATACCAGGCACTTACCCCCCTTCCCACCCAGACCAATTTTCAGCTTTCAACGCTGTTGCAATTTGAATGACAATTGAGCAGTCATGCAATGTTGTACCCAAACAAAATTTTCATCATTTTGTTCCCACACATAGAGCTTTCTTTTGGTGGTATTTGATCACCTCTGCGGTTTTTATTTTTTGCCCTACAAATAAAAAAAGACCAAACTTTTGGAAAAAAAAGTTTTTCTTTCTGTCACAAAACGTTGTAAATAAGCACATTTTCTCCATCACTGACGGGCACTGATGAAGCTGCACTGACAGGCACTGATGAGGTGGCATGGACAGACACTGATGATGAGGCACATATATGCTGCACTGTTGGGTGCTGATAGGCAGCACTGATAAGCAGCACTGACGGGCACTGATAAGCGGCACTGATGGGCACACATAGGTGGCACTGGGCACTGATAGGTGGTACTGGTGGACACTGATAGGTGACACTGGTGGGCACTGATAGGCGACACTAATAGAGGTCACTGTAAGGTGTCCATTCCCTGGTGGTATAGGGTGGCATCTGAAATTGGCACTGAGTGCCATCCATGTTCTGCATTGTGCCCCTTACCTGATGGTCTAGGATGGGCTCCCTGATTGTCTCCCTGGTGGTCCTGGTCAGCTCCCTGTTGGTCCCTGGGTGGGCTCTCCCTGGTGGTCCCTGGGCGGGCTCCCTGGTGGTCCAGTGTGGCGATCCTAGGGGGGGCCGCACTGATAAACAATCAGCTCAGACCCCCCTGTCAGGAGAGCCGCCGATCAGCTCTCCTCTACTCACGTCTGCAGACACGAGTAGAAGAAATGCAGATAAACTGCTCTTCCTGTTTACATCGTAATCAGCTGTGATTGGTCACGGCTGATCACGTGCGCTACCGATCACCGTGATGCACTCCCCCGCTGGCGTGCGATCGCGGGTTATCCTGGATAACTGACCACCCGCCCGGCCGTCATTTGTCTATAGGCTAGGCGGGAAGTGGTTATAGAAAGTGGAAAATAGAAGGTTCTTTTTAAAGCAAGCACAGTATGAGGACAGAGAGAGCACTGGGCACATGCTGGCCCTTCTGGCAAGATCTCAGGGTTCTGCCACGACCACAATAATGTCTATCAAGACTCCAGCTGGAGGGGTGACCATGTGCCCAGTAGAAATAACAAATGTTTTCAAAAATTACTATTGTGATTTTTATAGCTCTAAAGTGGGAAAGGTAGATGGAGAAGTGAAGGACTTCCTACAGAACTTAACCATTCCCCATCTGTTGGAAAATGATAGGGCAATGTTGGATATTCCAATTACTATTGAAGAACTACAGAAAGCGGTATCAGAAGCCCCTAACCATAAGACACCAGGTCCAGATGGACTGCCAAATGAGAGCTACACGGAATATGGAGAGATAATGTTGCCAGAATTACTAGAGGTCTTAAATGAGGTATTAATTAGGGGAGCATTGCCGGCATCCATGACAGAGACGACAATCATAGTCATACCAAAAGAAGGTAAAGACCCAACGCAACCGGCATAATATAGACCAACTTCTCTGCTTTGCACTGACGTTAAAATATTGGCGAACGTGCTAGCAAATAGACTAAGTAAAATAATCTACACCATAATTCATTCTGATGAATGTGGTTTTATTCCAGGTAGATCCACATCATTAAATATTAGGAGGTTGTTCTTGAACCTGCAGATTCCATCAGAAGAGGTGGACCCTAGAGCCGTGCTGTCCCTGAGCGCTGTCACAACATTTGACAGTGTCGAGTGGCAGTATCTGTGGGAGGCCCTATCAGCGTTTAACATCGGCCCTGTATTTATGAAGTGGGTAAAGTTGTTATATACGGGTCCAAGTGCGAAAGTGAGGATTGATGAAGGAACCTCTGAATATTTCCCACTGGCTCGAGGAACAAGACGGGGGTGTCCCCTATCACCCCTGCTCTTTGCCCTAGCAGTGGAACCGTTGACCATAACCATTAGAGCAGCGGGGGACATAAAGGGTTTCAGAAGGGGGGTGGCTGAGAAGAAGATTTCCTTATATGGAGGTGATATTCTTTTTTAGGAGATATGAGACACTCATTATCAATAGTGATGGATGTCATAAATAGATTTGACTCATTCTCGGGGCCCTCAGTCAACTGGGGGAAATCCGTTTTTCTCCTGGTTGACGGGGTTGTTCAGGGGTTGCCAGAGAACGCCAGATATCTACAGGTAGTGGAGAGTTTTAAATATTTAGGTATAAATATTTTGGTGAACCCTAAACAGTATATACAAAAGAACTTGGAGCCTCTGATAAATGTATTTAAAGTAAAATGTGGTATATGGAGGCATCTCCCTCTGTCGGTAATGGGCCGCTGTAATTTGGCCATAATTATGTGGATGACCCAACTCCTATATATTCTGCACAATTACCCCATATGGATTCCTGGAGTGTGGTTCAGGAAACTGGAGGGCCTCTTCAGGGATCTAGTTTGGAGGAAAGGGAAGCCCAGAATCCATCTTAGGCTACTGCAGTTGCCAAGAGATAGGGGCGGTTTGGCGGTGCCGCACCCCAGGGGTTATTTCCTGGCACCTCAGCTTCAACAGGTGGGAGGGGGGAGGTGAGTAACTCCATCACCAGCTACCACTTATGTTTACTCCTGACTTGAACCCCACATACATCTCTAATAGAGGCTTTGGAAGGGGGGGGGGCAATGCCCTGTGGGAAAACTGATGATGAAAGTTTGGCACATAGTAAGATCATTACTACAGTAGTAGTGAGGTTACATTGATGTGGGATAACACAAAGCTCCTGGAGCTTGAGGGGTTGGAGAATTCCTCTAACTGGAAGCAGAGAGGGGGGGTTAGACTAGCGCAGCTATATAAAGCAGGAGCCCTAAAGACCTTTCAGGGATTGAGGGAGGAGTTTGGATTATCAAACGAAAACTTCTACCAATACTTACAGTTAAGACACACCGTAACTGTACAGTGTAAGTAGAAAAGTTTAGAGTGGTGTAGTATGCCCTTACTGATAGACTTAGTGAATGTCACGTCCCTCAATGGATTAATTTCGAAACTGTATCAGAATATACACCTATAGGTGCTAGAAAAAGATTCACAGCTACAAAGTAGAACAAAATGGAAGGAGGATGTTGGAAAATTGACGGATGCGCAATGGAACGGTATTGTAACCTCATGGGATCAATTATCTCTTTCACTCCCCCAAAAGCTTAAGCAGCTCTACATCATTCATAGCGCATTTTATACCCCGAAGAGATTGTATTCTATTCGGGGATGCTAGATGCATCTTGCCCTAGATGTGGAGGGGCAATAGGAGACCTGATTCATATGCTTTGGAGGTGCTCTAAGTTACACAGCTATTGGGAGGCGGTGTTCTACAAAATAAACCAAGTCTTTGGATTAAAGTTAAAGCAGAACTCCGGGAAAAAAACTTTTTCCATGTCCTTGTTGCTGATCTCCTACTTCACCAACTATTCCATCCATCTTCTGCTGAGCTCTGTCATTGATGTCCACTCTGCACTGATGAGACTGCACTGATGGGCACTGATAAACTGCACTGATGAGCACTGATAAGCTGCACTGGTAAGACCACACTGATGGGCACTAATAAGCCACACTGATGGGCACTAATAAGCCGCACTGATGGGCACTGATAAGCTGCACTAATGGGCACTGATAAGCAGCACTGATGGGCACTGATAAGCGGCACTGGTGAGACCACACTGAAATGCTGCACTGATGGGCACTGATAAGCGGCACTGGAGAGACCGCGCCAATGGGCACTGATAAGCTGCACTGATGGGCACTGATAAGTGGCGCTGGTGAGACCAGACTCCCCCAACGGTAGTTCCGGGGAGGGAATGAGCGAAGGTGACCGATGCGCTCTTGTGCAGTCCTCTTCTCCATTGTGGACTCCTGCCTCTGGCTGCACTCCTTTTTTGCACGAGGGGGTTCCCAACCCATGCTGGTGTACGCGCAGTGGTGCCATCTTGGCCGAGGTCTCCGGGGGAAGAGGACCGTGATTTCGCAAGAAATACTGAGTGATCTCCGGGCCTCTGTGGTCCCCCGAGGTGTGCGAGCTCTTGCGGTCACCCGGCATGCGTTTAAGGGCTTCAAAACCAGGGCTGCTCGGTATGTCTCAGGTCTCGATCTGGCAGAGTTCCAGGAACACGTCTTCACTAGGCCATTGCTAAGCCACGCCCCCGTTTTTTTATTTTTTTGCAACTTAAGTGAAAAAAGTGCAAACATTTTGTTAAAAAACACTTTTTTTTTAGTTTCTGAGATAAAATTTTGCAAATAAGTAATTTTTGTTCATAAATTTGGGCCAAAACCTATACTGATACCTTTCTTTGGTAAAAAAAATAACCCAAATAAGTGATATTATTTGGTCTGTGTGAAAGTTATAGAGTTTACAAGCTACAAGTGCCAATCACTGAAAATTTATCACACCTGATGTACTGATGGCCTATCTAATTTCTTGAGGCCCTGAAATGTCAGGAATGTACAAATACCCCCCAAATTACCCCATTTTGAAAAGTAGATATTCCAAGGTATTTAGTAAGAGGCATGGTGAGTTTTTTGAAGTTGTACTTTTTTCCCACAATTCTTTTTTTCACAAAATTGTCATAACAACAAGTTATTTCTCACACACAGCATATGCATTCTTCCAATTACATCCCAAAATACATTCTGCTACTTGCCTCAAGTATGGCAATACCACATGTGTGGGACTATTTCACAGCCTGGCCACATAGAGAGGTCCAACATGCAAGGAGCACCGTCATGCATTCTAGGAGCAGAATTTCCACATCTAATTTCCTAACGACCTATTACACTTTTGAAGGCCCTGGAGCACCAGGACAATGAAATTACCCACAAAATGACCCCAACGTATATTCTATGAGGCATTATGAGTATTTTGAATGGTTCATTTTTTTCCACAAGTCTTCGAAAAACGTGGAAAGAAAATGAAAACGCTTTTATTTTTACACAAAGTGGTCAATTTATAAGATATTTCTAACACATAGCATGTACATAGTAAAAGTTACCCCCCCAAAATATATTCTGCTACTCATCCCGAGTATGGTGATACCACATGTGTAAGACTTTTACACAGCCTGGCCACATAGAGAGGTCCAACATGCAGGGAGCACTGTCAGGCATTCTAAGAGCAGAAATTTCACATCTAATTTCCTAACCCCCAATTACACTTTGAAGGCCCTGGAGCACCAGGACAATGGAATTACCCACAAAATGACCCCATTTTTGAAAGAAAACACACCAACGTATATTCTATGAGGCATTATGAGTCTTTTGAATGGTTCATTTTTTTTCACAAGTTTTCGAAAAACGTGGAAAGAAAATGAAAACACTTTTATTTTTACACAAAGTGGTCAATTTATAAGATATTTCTATCACATAGCATGTACATAGCAAAAATTACCCCCCAAAATACATTCTGCTACTCATCCCGAGTATGGCGATACCACATGTGTGAGCCTTTTTCATACCCTGGCCACATACAGAGGAATAGTACCACTGGATTGGCGTAAGGCCAATGTGGTGCCTATATTTAAAAATGTATCAAAGTCTTTACCAAATAACTATTGACCTGTTAGTTTAACTTCTATAGTCAGGAAGATACTGGAGAGTTTAATAAAAGACCACATAGATGAGTTCTTACTAAAGAAAAAATATATTTTAAACAGCAGACAGCATGAATTCATGAAAGACATAAGTTGTCAGAGAAATGTGATTTTTTTATGGGGTAATAAAAATCTTAGACAAAGGAGTGGCTGTGGACGTAGTGTAGTTGGATTTTTCAAAAGCGTTTGACACAGTTCCCACACATGGCTAATGTGTTAGGTAAAGTCTACATTCTTGGAAAGATCATATGTAAATGGATAGGAAACTGGCTAAAAGATTGAATTCAGAGAGAAGTGGTTAATGATTCATACTCTGACTGGTCTAAGGTTATTAGTGGTGTACCCCAAGGTTCAGTGTTGGGACCCTTACTTTTTAATATCTTTATAGATGATATAGGGTCTGGGATTAAAAGTACAATTTCAATGTTTGCAGATGACACCAAGCTATGCAGTGGACTAATGTCCTTACAGGATGTCTCCAACTTACAAGCTAACCTCAATGCACTGTTTAATTGGGCAAATATGTGGCTAATGAGGTTTAATGTAGATAAATGTAAAGTTATGCACTTGGGGGTTAAGAATATGCATGCATCATACATACTAGGGGGAGTACAACTGGGGGAGTCAGTGGTGGAGAAGGATCTGGGTGTTCTGGTAGATCATAACCTTAATAATAGCATGCAATGCCAAGCAGCGGTTTCCAAAGCGAGCAAAATCCTTTCTTGTTTTAAGAGAGGTATAGACTCCAGAGAGAGAGACATCATGTTGCCAATGTGAAAATCATTAGTAAGACCTCATCTGGAATATGCAGTTCAGTTTTGGGCACCATTTCATAAAAAGGATATTGGGAAACTGGAGAAAGTGCAGAGAAGGGCAACTAAATTGATAAGAGGCATGGGGGAGCTCAGCAATGAGGAACGATTAGAGGAACTGAATTTATTCTCTCTTGAGAAGAGAAGATTGAGGGGGGATATGATCAACATGTATAAATATATAAGTGGACCATATAGTGAACTTGGTGTTGAGTTATTCACTTTAAGGTCATCAAAGAGGACAAGAGGGCACTCTTTAGGTCTGGAGGAAAAGAGATTTCATGCAAATATGGAAAGGTTTCTTCACAGTATGAGCTGTGAAAATGTGGAATAGACTCCCTTTAAGAGCTGGTTCTGGCCAGCTCAGTATATTGCTTAAAAAAAAGTCCTGCATTATTTCCTACATGTACATAATAAAACTGGGTACTAACATTTTTAGGTAAAGTTGATCCAGGGAATATCCGATTGCCTCTTGGGGATCAGGAAGGAATTTTTTCCCCTGCTGGAGCAAATTGGACCGTGCTTTGCTGGTTTTTTTTTCCTTCCTCTGGATCAACTTTAGGTATAGGATTGTCTATAAAGGATTGTAAAAAAAATGTTTCCTGACAGACTCCATGGCAGCATACGTATGGGTTAACCCCTCCTCCACTCCTCCCCTATAGGACCCCACGCCCATAAATCTTTGCTCTGAACCAGAGGCTGTGTTCCTTTTTTGTGCTCCTCCTAAGGACCAGTTTGGTTATTCGATTACCTGAAGTTTTTCCTCCCGCGATCAAGACCAGCCAACGGCAACCACTGGGAAGACAGGTCGCGATACTCCGATAAGCTTTAGCTATCAGCAGGGTATGGAGTGGGCAAATGGAAGAGGTGCTGGAAGAGCTAGAAGCCTAGCCATTGGCAGGCAAACGGAGTAATGGCCAAATAGCCCAGATATTAGCGGGTGGCCCTATCTGCCCCAAGTACGGCGTGATCAGCCTACCTGGTCCGGTTTGATTGTGGAAGCAGGATTGAATTGCAGATCTGTGTTTGTGCCATGTGCAGTGATGTATACCTTTATATTACATATTCCATGGCAGCATACATATGGTGACCTCCAGCAAATAGAATCTCTGGTGAGGCACGTGGTGCAAAAATCCCTTAAAGAGTGGAATGTAATCCACATTAAAAGTTCAACAGCCATTGCAGCATGTTCTCCCGCTAGGATGACCAGGAAGAAAGGGTCCCATCAAAGCCGAGGGAGATGAGTCTCTTTACCCTTATAACGCCTTTTGGTTAAGGCAATGAGGGGTGCATTGAATAGAACCCGTAGAGTCCCCTGCAAAGCAAGAGGAAGTTCTGTAAGCACCTTAGGCTTTGTTTTCTTCCAGTGCGACTCGTCATGCTCTCCAATCTATGCGACTTAAAGTTGCAGCGACTCTGGAAAGGTTCCTGCACTACTTCGGTGCGACTTTTGATGCAGCTCTGATCCAGAGACTGTAAAGTTGGATCAGGGGCTGCACTTAGTCGCATTAAAGTCACACTCCAGAGTCGCGCTCTGAGTCGTGCGACTTTGTGTTCACACTAGTGGAGATGTAGCCTCAGAGAGAGTGTTCTATTCTTATAGGTTTAGAGAGCCAAGGGCTTGGCTCCTTTGGAGGTAGTGTCTGCTCTTTCAACCAGGCGTGGGTTTACATCTTGGGCAGCTTTGCAGCATGTGGTTCCCAACCTTGTGGTCCTCAATCAATACGTTTATGGCTAATTATTGTGTAGAGTCTGCTTCCTTATCCTCTGTTTATTTTGTCTTGCAGGTGCTGTCTGTTGACAATACAAATTAAAGCCTTTGGATTAGCATTGCCCACCCATTGGGTGTATGGCGAGTTAATTCCCATACGTATGCTGAGATGTGTTATTAATCGGTATTTGCATAACTAACTCCTGGTGTTCCAACCCTTGGTGTACGACGTTTCGACGGGTTCTACATTTGGGTGCGGACCAACTTTCTCGTCTGTGATGGAGGTTTCCTCGGTTCGGGAACCGAGAGATTTGGATATTCTTATCTTGTGAGAGAGACTCCGATGTAGAGGTGATCACACTTGTGTTTCAGCGTGCTGAGTCTCGCGCTGAGA
>BLSH010528091.1:1778966-1806353 GCA_018402905.1 Glandirana rugosa
GATTTCCGGTTTGCTTTAAAGTGATACACACATTTTGCAGAACAGTGATATGGGTACTCCCGGCTTATTTATACTTTTTTGACACAGTTTGAAGATGATTTTAGAACAGTTCTATGGCCTCTAATGTTAATTAATACTTTTCAGACCCATTTTGAAGATGATCTCCATTTTTGCATTTTTTATGTTTTTATTTTTTTAAAAATATTTAAAGTTATTTCCCTGTCCCCATTTCTTTGTAGGTCACTTGTCCCACCCTTACCCACATTTCCTTCCTTTTGCAGACCTCTAGGACCTTCCAGGACTATTTTACAGCACTTTTTGTACCTAAAAGTCCGGGTCTCCATTGATTTCAATGGGGTTCGGGGTCCGGGACAAAGTTCGGGTTCTGTCCGGACCCGAACCCGGACTTTGTCCCGAAGTTCTGCCGAACCAGCAGAACCCGGACTTCTAGAAGTTCGCTCAACTCTACTCATCACTTATTTTGGTTCTTATATTGCTGGTGTGCATCATCCTTGAAAATAGTTTCTCACAAATATAGGTGCTTCCGAAAACAGATGACATGAATAAGACGTGATTGTGAAGAGCTCAGCGTAAACACATTTTTACAAAACCTGCCAAAAACAAAATGAATTGCCAGGAGTAGAAAGTTACATAGTTAGTCAGGTTGAAAAAAGACACATGTCCAACTAGTTCAACCAAAAAAAAAAAAAAGAAAAACAATCCCATATACAATCCTTCACCCACAGTTGATCCAAAGGCAAAAAACCCCAGCAATGCATGTTCCAATTTGCTATAGCGGGGGACAAAATTCCTTCCTGATCCCCTGAGAGGCAATCGGATTCACCCTGAATCAACTTTACCTAAAAATGTTAGTACCCAGTTATATTATTTACATTATTAAGCTTATGATCTACCAAAACCCCCAGATCCTTCTCCACTACGGATTCCCCCAGTTGTACTCCCCCTAGTATGTACGATGCATGCATATTCTTAGCTCCCAAATGCATAACTTTACATTTATCAATATTAAACCTCATTTGCCACACAGTCGCCCAATTAAACAGTGCATTGAGGTCTGCTTGCAAGTTGTTATTCCACTGCATAGCTTGGTGTCATCTGCAAACACTGAAATGGTACTTTTAATCCCAGTGTCTGCCACAAATTGCTCATATCTTATCTTAACCTATACAAGAGTATGGGCTTGAAGAGGTGCTTCAGTTGTATTTTGAAAAATTATGGTTAAAAACTGTAGCTGCTGACTTTTGATAAATAAAGCCAGTGGTGTTTCTTCATTGGGCTTCGGCCACCACTGGCATACTAAGTGTGGGCAGCTGGCTGACACTGCTCACGTCTTCACAACTGGCTGCTCACTACACATGTGCAAGTCGTGCTGCACCATATGATTGGTTCCACAGCTTTCTGGGACCTGTGACATGTCCCAGAAGGCTGCGGAGGAAGGGGGTGGGCAAACTTCTGCTCAGATCGACACGGCAAAACCAGGTACCCCCCCCAAAAAAAAAAATGTTGAGGAGGAGGAAGAGTGGAACTCCCCCTACTGGGCGAAGTTCCGATTTAAGTGACAATGCTGGTGCTTGACATTGTCACATTATTTTATGTGCTCCTCCATACCCAGATGTACCCAGATGTACCAGGTGTTTTACTCCTGGAAGTTCAAAGGAGCAGTGGCTAGCAAAGGAAAGGTATATGCTTGCTAGGGAGGCAGACATTAAGGCCTCATACACACGGGCGTATGTGAATTAATTAGAAGAGACGCCAGGCGACGTCGGCCTAAAAACGTTGGCGTTTTGCGACGTTTTTCGTTGGCGTTTAGAGGCGTTTCGTGGCGTCGGCGTCAACCAGCGTTTTTTTTAAAGAGACATCCCACAACAATTTATTCACTCCCAAATTACCCACAATGCAAATGGAACACAATAAAAAACGTTGCAGACCATGTGACGATGCCATTTTGGTTGGAGAGAGTGAGGAGAGAGTGTTGTGAGTGTTTTGGAGTTTTGGCGTTTTTTTCTGAGTCTTGTGCGTTTTTCTGCGAGTCTTTTGCGATTCTTTTGTCATGGATCCATTCATGCAAAAGGTCGATGAGGCGATTCTGCTAATCATCTTGCGGAGGTTGCGGAGGAGGAGGAGAGGATCAGCAGGAGCAGAAGACGTTTCTGGGTACACCCTATGGTGTCCCAACGCCAGTCGGTGGGGTACTACGCTAGTATCTTTGCTGAACTGCGCGTGTACCCGGAAAAGTTTCACAACTTTTCCCGCATGACAGTGTCAGCATTTGATTCTTTAGTGGAGAAGCTCCGGCCCAGACTGATGAGGACGGACATCGTGATGCGGCGCTCCGTGTCACCAGAGGAACGTCTGCTGGTGACACTGCGGTAAGTTTTATTTTATAACACATTAGGTGTGTGAGTAGGGTGTAGCATATATAGTGTATAGTCAGGGGTGGGGTGTACCATATATAGGATATAGTCAAGGTTGTATGTTTCTGAAGAGGGGTTTTTAGGGGATAGGTTAACCACTTCAGCCCTGGAAGGATTTCACACGTTAGGAATAGAGCACTTTTTGAGATTTGGCACTGCGTAGCTTTAACTGACAATTGCGCGGTCGAGTGGCATTTTACCAAAACTTATTTTTGCGTCCTTTGTTTTCCACAAATAGAGCTTTCTTTTGGTGGTATTTGATCACCTCTGCGTCGTTGCTGATCGCCGCTATAAACAAAAGCAGAGCGACAATAATGCAAAAAAACGCACATTACTTATTTTTCTTTAAAATAAAAAACCCCAAAAAAATTTAAAAAAAAAACATTTTTTTATAACGGTTTTGCCCGATTTATATTCTTCCTCATATTTGTGATAAAAAAAATCTCACTCAGCGTTTATAGATTGGTTTACGCATTTTGTGGCCACGTTTATGGATGATGAGAATTCATTGCTGTGGGTTTTTTAGTCATTTTTTCATTAGTAATGTTGTCGATCTGCGATTTTTAGCGGTACTGCGATATTTTAGCAGACATGTCGGACCATTTTGAGAATGTTTTGGGACCATTGGCATTCATACAGCGATCAGGCCGTTAAAAACGCACTGATTACTGTGTAAATGCCATTGACAGTGAAGGGTTTAACCTGGGGGGGCGCGCTAAGGGTTAACTGTGTTCCCTGGGCGTGTTCTAACTGTATGTTTGACTGGCAGGGGAAAGAGCGTGATCACAGCTTCCATTTACAGGAATGCTGTGATCACAGCCCTTCCCCCCTCACAGAACGGAGATCCGAGTTTACTTACACGGATCTCCGTTATTTCACTGCGGGGGGGCATCGTGGGTAGCCGGTGGAGATAGAGTCCGCCGCACCTGCTCCCTGGCCCCCCCAGAACACAGTGAGCGCGCCTCCAGCGGCGCACGCGCACTCACAGTGCATGATATTGCAGCCGCCTCCATATGACGGAGGTTTGCGATATCGAGCCACCTAGTCACTGTCAACCTGCGGTTGGCAGTCGGCAAGTGGTTAAGGCAGTCTTAACATCATTGCGACTTGTTTGCGAGTTCCTATCATCCAATTCGCAATAGCATGAGATTTCAACTGACTCTCTATGGAGCCAGTTCACCTATCACCACAGCAGGTCCAATACGTTTTTTTCACACAAACACTGTGCGACTTCTGGTCCATTTCAGATACGAATTCTGCCATAAATCTCGGCTTAAATCGGACCTGAAACGGTGAACCAGGACGCACCAGACCCCTGCTGTGAGCCGCATGCGGTTCATTTGTGAATCCAGCCTGAGGTGCATCATAGGTGTTAAATATAAGGATAGTGTAGGCTTAGTTCATGTGAACTAATTCTAATGTAATTTCTAATATTCACATTCAAGGTTTTTGGCAACGGGGCAAAGCTTCATCAGTTTGCACCACTATTTCTTACTTGGTGTGGCAACGGTGTTGGAAATTGACCGGGAGACCTGTATTGCTATCTGGGAGGAGCTACGTGGTGTGGTCATGCCTGAGCCCACCGAAGATCTGTGGGAAGATATCGTGGACACCTTCTGGGAAAAGACACAGTTTCCTAACTGCATAGGGGCCCTGGATGGGAAACACATCAGGGTCAAGAAACCACCCCACTCAGGATCCTGTTACTTTAACTACAAGAAGTATTTCTCTGTGGTGCTTTTAGCATTGGCTGGCGCCAATTTAAAATTTATCACAGTTGATGTCGGAGCCTATGGGAGCCAGGGTGATGCCCGCATTTTCTGAGAATCAGCTTTCGGACGACGTATTAATGAAGGACAACTCCATATCCCGCCCAGCCGACCCCTGCCATGCACAGAGGAGCCAAATTTACCTCTAGTGATGGTCGGTGATGAGGCATTTGGCCTGGCAGAACATTTGATGAGGCCATATAGTGGATACGGACTCAGCCATGAAAAAAAAATTTTCAACTACAGACTGAGCCGAGCACGCCGGGTAGTTGAATGTGCGTTTGGGATCTGCAGCGCAAGATGGAGGGTGTTATTGACCAGTATGCAGCTTGATGTGGAAAACGCGATCAAAGTCGTGCTTGCATGCTGTGTGCTACACAACTACTTAAGGAGCAGTGATCCATCTCTCAATAAAACCCATTTTATTCATTCTACTAGATTGTATGTCTTTTTTATATAGCACATTTCTACTAGTGAATTACATTCTGACCAGAATACGCGCATGCTAAGGACTCATTTTGTCCTTAGCATGCGCGTGTCCTGTCCAGCATGAAAAGTACTTAGCATTCTGTACAGGACACGCACATGCTAAGGACACATCTTGTCCTTAGCATGCGCGTGTCCTGTCCAGCATGAAAAGTACTTAGCATTCTGTACAGGACACGCACATGCTAAGGACACATCTTGTCCTTAGCATGCGCGTGACCTGTCCAGCATGAAAAGTACTTAGCATTCTGTACAGGACACGCGCATGCTAAGGACACATCTTGTCCTTTGCATGCGCATGTCCTGTCCAGCATGAAAATTACTTAGCATTCTGTACAGGACACGCGCATGCTAAGGACACATCTTGTCCTTAGCATGCGCATGTCCTGTCCAGCATGAAAATTACTACATTATAATAAACATGAATTATCACATTGGCTGATAATAAAGACAATCAGACATATTATCTGTATAACAAATTTTTTATTATAAATTTTGATAGGTGGGTGAACTGGACTCAGGGGGAGGGTTCCTGGGCTCAGGGGGAGGGTATTGGGAATGGGTATGAGGAAAATAGGGGCCATGGGGTAACGGGAAATTAGGGTAGAAGGAGGAGGACGGTGGATATTCGGGGAAGGGCGGAAAAGGTGACGGGGTTGGCGGCATACCCGGCATGTCAGCATACTGGGTCATCGGGGGCAGTGGACATGGTTGTGGAGGAGGTGGCTGGTATGAGGGTGGAGGTGGTAGGACTGTTGCTGTCCTGGAGGAAATTGGGGGATCCTCTGCGACTGTGCATGGATCGAATGGAGGTGGACGTCCACGCATTTTCGCGTATCTAAATTCTCTTAAGACGTCATACATTCGATCCATGCACAGCCTGGAGTCATCTCCCCCAAGTTCCTGCAGGCCAAGGTAAAGAGAACGGCAGAAGACGGCGGTTGCATTGTTTGGATCCAAAAACGGATCCAAACTCCGCCGCTCCTGCCGTATCTCCTGCAACAGCCCTAACACCGCCTCCTCGTTAGGGCCACTAGCAGCCAGTTGTCCGGTGCTTCCTCTTCCACGACCACGTCCACGCCCGCGCCCACGACCCCGAGAAGGGACCTCAGCAGGCATCTCCCCATGTTGAGGCACTGCACGCTCCCCAGGAACCTGAAAATAAAACAGAAAACAGATTTGAAGGTTGCTGTACAGATGGAAATACCATGCAGTACAGAATGGATGGACAGTTACCTCTGGTGCAGGTGCCTCTGGGATACTATCCTCATGGGGAGATGCCTGCGACGGTCCTTCTCCAGCTGACATGGGGGATGCTCTTGGCCCCGTCACCTCTTCCTCTTCCTCCTCCACCGCCTCCTCCTGGGGATGGGAAACGTTTGATGTGGTCCTGCAATGAATGACGTTAGGTGTATTGTCAGTAGCAACACATGCATGCCCAGTAGTATGCTTTAGGAAAAAAATTTGTCGTTAGCCATGTACATTTTTGCTAAAAAACACAATATGGTGAATACACGAAATGAGGTAATAAAGCGTAAGAGGTCGATTAAGCAGTTCCACAACGCCTACCGCATATTTATGGCGCAGTGTGGACGTTGTACGGGAAACGCCGTGAAAAGGCGGCGATCTGCAAATGGCCGCTAGGTGGCAAACCCACACTCCTGTGGAGTGTGCACGCGGCTCTGCCGGACACGATGTCCAACGCCGAGTCGCGATGAGTGGCCACAGGGAAAAAATGAGGAACCGCCGATGTAAACACGACGGTTCCCCATTCTGACAGTGCAGGCATGGGAGATCTACTGATCCCTGTCACTGGGATCATTTAGATCTCTCATGCCCATGGTAGCCGAACCCCCCCCCCCCCCACAGTAATAACACCCAGGGAACACAGTGAACCCCTAGATCTCCTCCTGCAGGTTAACCCCCTCACTGCCAATGTCATTTATACAGTAATCATTTTCTGATCGCTGAATAAATGTCATTGGTCCCAAAAAGGTGTAAAAAATGTCTGATATGTCCGCTGCAAATAGCCACCATTACTACTGAAAATAATAAACAATAAAACACCAAAGAAATTAATTCTCACCATCCCTAAACGCGGCCATTTTTGTGCAAAACTATCAATAAACGCAGATTGCGATATGTACCAGATAAAACTGTTTAAAAAAAAATTTTTTTTTTTTTGGGAATTTCAAGTTTAGCAAAAAATAAGCAATATGGGTTTTGTAAGACAATGGTTGCTTTTCTTTTGTTTATAGCGGTGATCAGAAATGACGCAGAGGTGATCAAATACCACCAAACAAATGCTCTATTTGTGGGGAAAAAATTACGCAAATTTAGTTTGGGTACAACGTCGCACGACCGCGCAATTGTCAGTTAAAGCAATGCAGTGCTGATTTGCAAGATGTGCTGTGGTGCTAAACTGGGAAATTATTCCCGAGGTGAGGTTGGTAAGGAACATTACTTACTCTCTACTAGCGCGGGCATAATATGCCCGCAGAAACGCGAGGCTCTCATCATGGGCTCTTTTTTTCTTTTTAGGTGCTGGTGCCCCAGATCTTGCCGCTTTAACTTCCTGTGTATGTTCCCTCCGGACTAGGTCACGGAGGGACTTCCAACGCTTTTGTACTTGTTTGGCTGCAATAAAGGACAGATAGAAGGTTTAAAATATTGCTATGAAATACAGCAAACAGAGAATGAAAATGACATTATACTCACTATTGCTCTTCTTTTCTGCCGCAGACATCTGGGGCCATCCTGCCACCAGTTCCTGGCAGATGTGCTGCCAGGAACTGGTCTTTATGTGGTGGTCTCCATATCTGGGATGGGACACATCCCAGAGCTCAGGGTGCTGCTGAACTGCCTCAATTAACTCTCTCTGACCACATGTATTGGCCATTTTAATTAAAATACCCACAATTCTATCCTGTTGCTGGGACTCTTGGGTAATTTTACACAGGAATTTCCTGGTTTTACATTACCCAATCATGTGGTTACAGCTACAAAACGCCCGCGCTGGAAAACGCCGATAGACGTTATTATTGACGTTCCTTGGCGTTTCGTGGCGTTTTGCGGCGCTTTTTGACGTCGATGCAGCCAAGGAACGCGCTGGTCGTGGGTTCTCTGATACGCCGACGCCATCTACAGCTCAAAAGTGGTCAGTAGACGCCGGCGTCAAAAAACGCCCGTGTGTATGAGGCTTAATTGAAACATTTTGCTTTCTCTGCATAGACTTTAAAAAAGTCTTAAAAATACAATTTAATACATTTTAAATCTTAGACATTTTTGTCGATTTGTAAGCCTATAATGAAAACCCTGAGCCTGGTATTTATTTAAAAGACAAATGTAATAAATTTAATAGGTATTTCGGTAGGCCTCTTAGTCACAGTCAAAATTATTGTAAAGTTAACTGACACATAAAGACGTTACTAAATTGTGTCTGGGCATCTAAGCATCAATTAGATCTGATCATGAAATTGTACATTTTATATTTAGCGCCTAGGAAATAGTCATACATGTTATTGTTATTTTTTTTTTATCAGCGATCGAGTCCTCACATATCAAAACACATGGCAAGTCACACTGTACAATCTGTTCTGCTTCAGTTAATACCTCAGTGGATTTGGGGCAATATCACTAGCATGGATCAAAGCCAAATATGAGACTGTCACATTACTGTGGGCAGAGCAAAGAGCAGACTCATTTATCAACAATCTGTGCCTTGCTTGCGAAGCAATCACATTCTTACTTCTCCCTCCTAATCCTCATTTGATACTGAGGATTTTAGTGCCATTAAATGATCACTTTCAGAGGATGACAAGCCAAATGGATGACAATGTATAGGAGAGGATGGCAATTTGAGTAAAAGAACCAAGAAAGAAGCTGCCTGCAGAGCAAGGTATAGTCTTTACATATATATATATATATATATATATATATATATTATTTTTATTTTGTTCTTGTGATACAATTTCTGTAACAGTGGTGGAGGAATAATAATGCACATTATAATTATGGCTGTATGGTACATAGGGCCTGATGCTGTATGACATGACTTGAAATAACATGAAGTGAAGCTGGGTTTGAGTTACTACTATGTAAAATTAGATGGAGTAAACCTGTATTTAGTTCCAGCATCAAAACATGTTCTTCAAATGACTTGATGTTTGAAATGACCACACGTTCGCTTCAACTCAGAATACCCTAGGGTAAATCATAATGCACCACACTACTGCTCTTTGACTTCCATATGTTAGTAAATTAGGTACATAGAACTGTTTGGGGAATACTGAACTGATAAATAATTCTCCAGTGATAGTGTGAGCTATATTTTTATTTTATGCTCCTTATGAAAATAATAACTTCTCTTCTCTTCCCTTCCCTTCCTCTCAAATTCCTTTCACACCATCTGGTAACACAGTAGATTTCATGAAAGTGATTAAATATCATAATAAACAAAAATAATGTTATCTGCATATATATATATACAGTATAAATATAGTAATTATATATATATTTAAATTTAAATATATATAGTAATAATTATGTATATACTGTTTAAATTAATTATCATCTTTATGTAACAATTGTTTATATATTTTTATATACATTTTATGTACATTTTTCATGGTTTCACAAAGAATGATGGTGCCTTATTAAATATGAATTATTCTGTGTTGCACATATTGAGACATTGCACCATAAAATTAGGGATACATATATTTTTGTTTATCTATACTTGCACCTTAAACGATGCTCAGGGCAATGGTTTGCAGCAACACAAGCTTTGACTTCATTAGCATACAGCACTGTTTTTCAGCAACATAATGTTTGATAGGCTGTTGTTTAAATTTGTATTTGTATTATTAATGGTTGTAAGCTTTTGATACATTAGATCATAAATCTCTGTTTTTACTGTGATACATTTGACAAGAAGATTGTTATAGTAAATAGATGTATCCAGATTGCAAACAATTCACACATTCTGTTTTATTGTAGACCCGACTTCTGGCTGTAGTCTGAAATGCCCCGGTCAAATGGAACAAGTGATGTTTGCCAACATTTTACATGGTAAATCCTCATTACTTGTTGACTGGGTTATGGGAGTACATACCATTGCTTAGCTTTGCCGTCAATGCAATATTTTAGTGGCATGCCTAAACCATATTGTTTGGAGGTTCTGCACAAAACCCAATGACTTGGAAAGAGGTTATTAGCGTAATTCTATTCTGAATGCATAGCTTTGATTAGTGGGAGACATTTTCATATATTTCAGATTCCAAAAAAATGAAAACAGTCAGGGAAATTCAATAAAGTATTAGCTCCAATTTTCTGGCAGTATGGTCCTTAAAAATTGCCTGTGCCAGGTTCAAAAATCCTTGCCACCAGCTTTGGGAGCTTTAGCAACATATGCGGCAGATTCAGGTAGTTCTTTTTTTTACAAAGCAGTACGGTTACTATACCAAATTAAAAAAAAATTACCTCCAGTTCATAGGTAATGAGACTGGTAAGGTAGGGGAGCTAATTAAGACCAACTGTAAGTTGGCGCACAGAGACAGACAGAATGCCTGTCTCTGTATGGTGTGTCGTAGAGCGGCAGGTTTAATGTCACTACCCCTTGAATGGAATATATATCTTGAAATTGGCATCCATATTGTATTATGCCTTCATATTAGATGTACAACAGTTTCTGGTTTCAGTTTCATGTTTTTTCATTTCATTTCTCTGGAAATGGATACTTTTTGTTTGATTATTCTAGTTTCTGTTTCTTAGCTGTACTGATAAGTATGTAATGTTTAATTGGTCATCCTAATCTTAAGAAACGCCTATATTCTTTTCTGTATATTATCAACACGCCATAATAAACCTTTCAAAATATTGCTTGAAACACTTGGTGTGGGAAGCTTATTTTCCCCAGATCTGGCAGATAGAGAAACGAGGACATGTTGGCTACAGACAGATGTATCTTACACCCCCTCGCCTCACTTGCTGTTAAGGAGGGTTTTGGTTTGGAGCCTCCTAGCAGCCAGTCCTGCTGACAGTGGTCTGAGCCTGACGGGGAAGCTAAGGAACTAGTTAACATCAGATCTGTTATCAGGCAGGCTCTGTGAAATGTGCGACACAGCAGTGCATATTCACAAGGCAAAGTGAATATGTGGCACAGAATTCCAGGAAATAACCGTGTGGGTATCTTCACCAAGTTTACAAACTTAAAGATCATTCAGATTAATAGGAGTAGGCTAGAAACTATTGAAATATAATGTGGACCGTAATATCTGTATATGATTTTAAATTTGACTATAGATGCACACTGGACATTTTAGCAGTTTTTTCTTTTTCTTGCCTCTTAACCCCCCTGCACCTTAGCCTATAGCTTTTCAGTGTATACAAATAATTAAACTGATCAATGATCAACTGATGAATGATGCCATATGTTTCTGATTGCTATATAAAAGCCACAAAGGACTTCCCTCTAGGATTAGCTGTTAGTTACTGTTTTTTTTCATGACAAGTTTGCTTTTCTTTGGTTTGCATTTATAAACAGTTTAAATATCTTGCTTGCTTTGTAGGCCTTTGAAGCCTGCGTGGTTTGGTAAAGTAATTGCTTAGAGCAGCATTATACCCAAAGCCAAAAATTTAATATATTGCAACTTACCTATCATTAGATAAGGTGGCTACACTAGTTTTTCTTTTTTAGCTTTTTTTCCCTCTCTGTTTTCACCTGGTGATTTGGCCAGTAACACACCTCCTGTATTAGAGTGCATCTGTTCTGGTTGAAGGGGCACGTTTGCACAGCAGCATTGTCAGTCTGGGCTTGACATAAATAGAAGCTGACCAATGTAAGCACCCCTGTCATTGGTAGATATTTTGTCTCATCACTGTAACTGCTACATCTGCAAGAGAGCTTGTTCTGTTAAACAGCAACAGATGTACTGGCCAGATCATCAGGTGAAAATGGAAGACACAAGCCCAAAAATTAAAACAAATACAGCCATCAAATCTAAGAATTGGTTAACTGCAGTATAATAAATGTTTGCCACCTCCTTGCCCTTTAAGGGTTCTAAACACCGGGAGGCAGGCATTTGGGTCACGTGACTGCTGTGATTGGCTGTATAGCTAGCAGCGCTGATCGAGTGGGAAAATCCAACAGTGTGGTTCTGTACAACCTCCCTTCCCATACATGGATTGAAATTTGGCCAGTCCTTGCTGAACCGGTCAAATTTTAAACTATGTATGGCTGGCTTTAGTCACATGACTTGCCCTGGAGGGTAGCCCCAAGCTTCCTTTTTATCTTAGCAGCATAGATATTTTTGCTCTTCTGTTATGACTGATTGATTTATCTATTCAGGCAAAACTGTTTACATTGCTAAAGGTTAACATTTGAATGCAGATCTACTTTAAAAGTCAATCCAGGCAGAAGACCTATGAAATAATCTGTTTAAAAATAAAATAAATACTGTGCACAGTTGTTAATTGTATGTTTTTTGTTTTTACTATGCTGTTTCTATTCATTTAATGTTACAATGACTTCAGTGAATTAATGCTCATAGGTGAAAACAATACCAATGTTGACTACAGAAAATGACAGCTGTCAAGCGCAACATAAATCTTCTTTCAGGGGTTTTGCTTGTTCTCTTGAAACTAGATGCTATAATCTGTTACTATATTAACATAATGAATCCATTTCATTCTGTAAACACTCAAGTCATGGCTAAATTAGACATGCCAGTGTAATTAAACAAAACGTGTATTATTACATGCCAGCCACACCGTATAATCATCAGTCACATCAGCATTATAATGCTGACTGATTGTGACAAAGACTTTGAGGCACAATTTAATTTTTTGATGGAAAAAATGGCATTACGGCTTATGTGGCAGAATATTTCTGAATGAATTAGTTAACAAATATAAGTGTTGTATTAGCTGTGCCTTGTATATGCAAACAATACATTATAGGATAATCCTTAATTGTATATGTAGCCATGTGTTCCCTTGAGAGTCGCTGGTAGTAGTGGTTCACCTGACAGCTGACCTCAATTGCACCATATATCACACATCCGGAGACACTGACCAGGCCGGCTCTTGTTTTTGTTGTTTTATTTGGGAAAATAACTTGGATGGGGATAAGGGGTGACTGTGGGATGCCCAAATAATTATGGTACAAGGATTCCCTATACAAGCCTGTATATGCACACTTCTCTGCAGACTCTACCTCTGCAGACTATTGATCCTCTCCAATCAATGGCACTTCACTTGCTGACCGTTTCTCTTACAGTTCTCTCACTACACAGAACTCACAGCTTTACACTCCTTTGCTTCTCTCCAGCTCAGACATAGTTTCCAGCCTTAAGGGAAATTTATTAGGCTTCTCTATACCTTTCTCTTCACCATGGTTAGCACATGGTGAGGCCTACCCTGTTTTAGGACCTCAGGAACACCCATTACAGGCCAGGGATCATGGGCCCCTGAATGTGCAGCAAAGTACTTTAGTGCTAACCGGGCCTTTGACGGACTACCACTCCCAGCCCATCCTCTCTCAGGTCCCATCGACCTGCTCTCTGGTAGTGACTCTCCTTTCCCTTGACTGACTCCCACAGACTGTCCAACATTCCTCTCCCAGCCCACTCCAGCACTTTCTCTTCCAGTCCCAGGGATTGTCACTCACCACACCGGTGGATACTTTAAAGTCTCTCACTCCTCCTATAGCACCTCCGCTGTTCTCCTGTTCCTCCTGTGCAGCTCCAGGAATCACTCTCCTTCCTGGCTGCACCCGAACTCCCAGGCCCCAAGGTCACGCTCCCCAGACCAGGGGCGACCTCCCGGGTAGGAGCCTGCATCACATCGCCTCTGCTACATCACCTCACTTCCACCCGACACTACTCCTCCCAGATTGGGCTGACTCTAAGTATTTAAGTAAGCCTACCACTGCCAACCCTGCTTGGGGTTTGGCCAGGGCTCCTTAGAACACTCCAGATGGCTCCACCCATCTCCCAGCTCTCTGACCAGAAAACCTTCTCCAGGTTTCTAGAAAGAAGTGGGAGGTTCTGGTGACCTCATCTGTTAAGTCCAACCAATCCTCCCTGAGCTTCTCCTCCCAGCCCAGATCAAAACATTCAGGCCTGAACATTACAGTCAAGCAGGCCCGGACTGGCCATAGGGCGCACCGGGCGTTTGCCCAATGGGCCGCGGCCCCTGGGCTGCATGTACTCTTGATGACTGGGCCGCACAGCGGGAGGTAAGCGGCAGACAGCCGGTCTGTACAGGGCTAACACCGACCGTGGCCGCAGTTCGCTTCCCGCTATACGGCCATTCCTAAAGCAGGGCTGGCACCAGAAGAGCGCAGGAGAGAAGGCTCCTGTGACAGGAAGCGTCTGCAGGGGACAGACACACTGGAGGTATAGCTGCACAGCCTGCACTCGAGGACAACGGCGGCTGCCGGCCTCTCTCCTAACACCAGTCGGGACACTGACGGTTGCACAGGGAGGAAGGTGAACACTGTAAATACACTAAATGGTTCCAGTGTGTTACATCCAAAGTCCTGCTCTGTAGTTGTGGGGAAAGGGAGTGGGCTGGGGCTGTCTCTTTACTGGTGTGGGGCTGTCTCTTTACTGGTGTGGGGCTGTCTCTTTGCTGGTCTGGGGCTGTCTCTTTGCTGGACTGAGGCTATCTCTTTGCTGGTCTGGGGCTGTCTCTTTGCTGGACTGAGGCTGTCTCTTTGCTGGACTGAGGCCGTCTCTTTGCTGGTCTGGGGCTGTCTCTTTGCTGATCTGGGGCTGTCTCTTTGCGGGACTGGGGTTGTCTCTTTGCTGGTCTGGGGCTGTCTCTTTACTGGTCTGGGGCTGAGGCAGTCTCTTTGCTGGTCTGGGGCTGTCTCTTTGCTGGACTGAGGCTGTCTCTTTGCTGGACCGAGGCTGTCTCTTTGCTGATCTGGGGCTGTCTCTTTGCTGGACTGGGGTTGTCTCTTTGCTGGTCTGGGGCTGTGTCTTTGCTGGTTTGGAGCTGAGGCAGTCTCTTTGCTGGTCTGGGGCTGTCTCTTTGCTGGACTGAAGCTGTCTCTTTGCTGGACTGAGGTTGCCTCTTTGCTGGACTGAGGTTGTCTCTTTGCTGGACTGAGGTTGTCTTTTTGCTGGACTGAGACTGTCTCGTTGCTGGTTTTGGGGCTGTCTCTTTGCCAGATAGGGATGTCTTTCAGGATAAATTGCAAACACCCCCCCCCCCGACATCGGGCTGCCCAGTCTAAAATGCCCGGGCCTATTTTTTGTCCCAGTCCGGACCTGCAGTCAGGCCTAACTAAATTTACCTCTCCTAGCCAAAAACCTTGCTAGAAAATGCACCTATACTATGGGGGCGCTACATACATAATTTTTACAGTGAGAGGTAAAGGAGCGTAAACTGCCAAGCCTCTAAAAGCTATACATGTTAAGATCACATTTTGGAGGCATTTAAAGGGTGGTGAGGAGGCGTTGTGATGCCTGCATTGCATGCAGATGTGGTGTGTTTACTTACTGTATCTGCAAACTGGTGGTAATTTTTTTTTAATCTGTTGCAGCCATTGTGACAGATTCTAAAAGCGGTGGTAGTAAAAAGTACCTGAATCTGGTGCATATGTTGGTACTTCTTCCAAAACTGGTGCAAGGCTTTCATGAATTAGGTTCAGGTCATATTAACCGCCATTGTTTTGCATGGAAATTTGTTGTTTTATATTGTAGGCCTGTAATTCTTAGGAATAACTCACTTAAATCTGTCCAAACAAGAGTCTAGTAGACATCCCGAGTATGATAAAGTTTGAAACACAAAATCATAAATTATAATATAATAAATAACTATAAATAATTATAAAAAATAATAATACATTGTATTCAATAAGTTAATCAAATCAAAAACACTGAAATTTGTCCAAACAAGGGTGATATACTACTAGTCACTGTAATACTATACACTGCATATGGGTTTTGTAAACATCTACTAAACATGGGTTTGGTATGATAAATTTTGAAATATGGAATTGCATAAAGTCCGACGTCACAATTAGGACAATGGAACTTGGTTTCCTTTCTGATTTTCTTTCCACTGTCATCTCGCTTCGAGCAACAAACCACGCACATCCTCAGGCGTTCCGGGTTGACAACGCCAACAGCACAACATCCAGCTCTATTCACAACAATTGATGGTGCTTGGTGATTTACAAAGATAAGTTTGGCAACTTTCCAAATGAACCATTTAAGGACCAGAAGGATTTCCCACATTATGACCAGAGCACTTTTTGCAATTTGACACTGCATTGCTTTAACTGACAATTGCTCGGTTGTGCGATGTTGTACCCAAACAAAATTGACGCCCTTTTTTTCCCCCACAAATAGAGCTTTCTTTTGGTGGTATTTGATCCCTCTGCGTCACTTCTGATCACCACTATTAACAAAAAAAGGCGACAATTTAAAAAAAAAAACAATATTTTTTACTTTTTGCTATAATACATATCCAAAAAATATATATATAAAAAACAAATTTATTCATCAGTTTTGGCCGATATATATACTATATAAAATAAATTGCGATCAGAGTTATTGATTGGTTTGCGCAAAAGTTGCTGCGTTTACAAACCATGAGAATAAATTTGTAGCAGTTTTACTATTTTTTTTTTTTTTTTACTAGTAATGGCAGTGATCTGCGATTTTTATCGGAACTCTGATATTGCAGCGGACATGTCAGACATTTTTGACACTTTTTTGGGACCAATGACATTTATACAGCAATCAGAAATTTAAATATCTGCTGATTACTGTGTAAATTTCATTGGCAGTGAAGGGGTTAACCTGCAGGGGGCAATCTAGGGGTTAACTGTGTTACCTAGGCGTGTTATAACTGTGAGGGGGGTGGACTACTATGGGCATAAGAGATCTAACTGATCCCAGTGACAGGGATCAATAGATCTCTTACATGCCGCCTGACAGAACGGGGAACCACCGTGGTCACATCGGCGGTTCCCGTTTTTCTTCTCAGAGTGCGGCTCCCGCCTGCTATCTGCGCACGAGCGAGCTGCCATTTATAAATGGCGATTCGTGCTACAGCACCACTCTGCAGCAGTAAATGTACGTGAGCCGGTCACTCTTTTTTTGGAGCAGAATGTAGGCATTCCACAAGCATTGCTCAAGAAGATGCCTGAAGATCTTCTTGTAGTACTTCTTTTGCTGTTTCCTCATTGCTGGCTAGAATGTCATTGCTTGGTCTGCACTGTCGACACCTCCCATAGTGTTATTGTAGTTTATCACTACTTGTGGCTTCATGATTTCTTTCCAAACTTTCGTGCATACCATAACAGTGGAGGTATTATGAACTGTGCTATTTAGTCACACCAGCGCAGTGCCATCATTTTGCCTTTCTGCCAGGCAACCATTTCTCCAGTCTTCAGCTTCTTATTGCCAAACATTGGCGGCATGTCATGTTGGTTATCCCTAACGGCTCCATAGGCATATGTTTTGTTTTGCAGAAGAAACTGATAAAGTTCAGGAGACATATAAAAGTTGTCAGTTTTTACGCAATATCCCTGATTTAGCAATGGCTCAATGAGTGAAAGAACGGAAGATGCTGCCATTCCATAGTTGCTGTATTTTGGATTGAATTTCATTAATTTTCCAGTGTATATGACATTCTTGCCAACAGTCCCTAATTTCCCAGGACATTCCTGGGATTTAGACTTTTTTTCCCGGCCTTGACGTTTACCTAGAAATGTCCCGGGAAATCAGTTTTTTCCTGATTTTTCGCCACTGGCCGGCACTTAGAATGCCGGGTGACAATGAAAGTGGCTGCCCCTTTGGCAGCCGCCCGGGCTCCGCTTTTTGTTTCTTCCTTGCTCCACGAGCTGGTCTTCTTCATAATGGCGGCAGAGAATGAGATGTATTCACCAGCAGTGGCGTCCCAGTGCATGCACCTCGGCGGGTCACAGACTCAGTGAGTCAAGCCTGGGGGGATAGTGTCTCACCAGATCCCCCCTGGGGACACAGGAACCACCATCCTCCCTGGGGACAAAGGGACCACCATCCCCCCGGGGACACAGGGACCAACCCACCCCCCTGGGGACACAGGGACCACCACCCCCTGGGGACACAGGGACCAAAATCCCCCCTGAGGACAAAGGGACACCATCCCCCCTGGGGACACAGGGACCACCACCCCCCGGGGACAAAGGGACCACCACCCCCCTGGGGACAAAGGGACAACCCCCCTGGGGACACACATACCACCATCCCCTCTGGGACACAGAGACCAAAATCCCCCCCCTGGGGACACAGGGACCACCATCCCCCCTGGGGACACAGGGACCACCATGGACTAGCTGTATCTGTGGTGACAAAGTGACACAAACTGCATCTAGTGACAAGTGAGCCAAGCTGCATCTGGTGGCAGGCAACGGTGGCAAGTGACACGCTGCATCTGGTGGCAGGCAAGGGTGGCAAGTGACACACTCAGGGCTCCCACTGATTCTGCATTATGGTGAGTTGAACTATTTCACTTTATATTACAATGTAATATAAGAAATAATGCACTTCAGTCATCCTGACACCATACCAACCATTGTGCCAGGATAATTGAAGCGCTAACACCAGGTGTTTGGAGTATCTTTATCTGATGATTGTTAAACTAGAATACACATATTACTATTGTAGTGTAGGATCTGGGCCTGCTGTCCCTCCATCCCTCTTTCTTTCCTTCTCTCTCCTTCCCTCCCTATTTCTTTCTCTCTTTCTTTCTCCCTCCACCCCTTGTTCATCTCAGACTCGAACCACACCCCTTTGAGCCATGCCCATTTAAGCCATGCCCACTATTTAGCGTAAGCCACGCCCAAAAGTGTCCCTATACATTTTTTGAGGTGTAAATATTTCATGATCAGGGAAAATCTGTACTCTGACATGACCGCGCCAAAGAATGGAGTGGCAAGTAATTTATTAGTTGTCCAATACCACTTCTGAAGGGGTTTCCCCACCACTCCTTGAAGTATTATTAGGCCCATAAATTTCCAAATGTCATCTTTGGTCACTGGTTCCCACTTTCTGCTTCTTGTAAACTTCCTATGCGCAGTAGCTAATTGTTGCTCTTGGTGCCAGTTTGTCTCAGTAACTATTTTTGCAATAACCTCATTGGTCAGAAATAGTGGTAAGTATGCCAAGGGGTTGCCATCTTGAACGTCTACTTTCATAAGATTAAGTTCAGGTAAAAGGGAATCTTGGGGGCGCTGCGTGATCCATACCACAGTCAATAGAGCACCAAGTTCGCACATCACTGAACTCAGTTGCAGAATCGTTCCTGTTGTCACTTTCAGTTTTCACTTTCGTGTCCCCACAAATCCCTATTGCTCAATTCTGTAAGCGATTCTAATTCACCATCGCTGTTTTCTAGCAGGTCTAAAACTGCTTTTGATGTAGAGGGATGCTTTTTGGATATCATAGACATTCTCAAGTTTCCAGGCAGAAAGAATGGCAGAAAGAATGGTAAAAGTGCAGGCAGGGCACTGCACAAAGCACTAGGGACAAATGATTTGATACAGTAATGTAATCCTAACAGATTACAATGTATTGTGTGTGTTATCTTTTGTACTTTTTTTAAATTGCCGCCGGTTCCGCCCCCATGGGTCGCGGTGCTCACATGAACTGAACCCGAAACACAGATGCATCGGGTGGAGGATCCGGCCGGAGGAGGATACAGTGGGAGGACATCGCAGGATCATAGGGACAAGGTCAGTAACTATACATGGATACTGCAGTGTAGTCCTGAGTGTCACACCCTCCCCTCCTCTCTGGGATGGACCATCCTTTAGCACGAGGGCTGTTCTTCTGAGCCCCGCACATGTGCAGTGCCATCTTTTGGTGCTGCAGATGACCTCAGAAGCTGCAATGTTCTCTCTCTTGTTGCAGCCATTGAGCTATTCTGCTCAGCAAAGAGCACAATGTGCATGTGTGGGGATCAGTAGAAAGACAACGCTCCCTCTGCTGGGGCTTGTCCTAACAGCTGCTCTGTCCTAGAGAGGAGACAGGACGGAGTTGTGAAAAATATCAACAGTGTTTGGGGCAGGCTTCACTCCATTCACAAAGGCCTACAGGTATTGAAGTGTAGCACCCCCCGACCCCCAGCATGAAGGCTGGCTCACATTTCAACACAGGGTGCAGGTAGATGGGCATGCTGGGATCTGAGCAGGTATGGAAAGATAGGCACCAGTCAATTTTAGAGCAAAACAAAAGAGCATTTATTGCTCACTTGAAAAGAAAATTGCAGGGAGAGGGGGTTAATTGCACAGGACACCCAGAACAGGCAAACAGGAGCTAGCACACTCCTACAAAACAGTGGACAGCAGTACAGAAAAGAACCTTTAGGCTGGCCCGACGTTCTGTAGCTTTTTAGCAGCAGCAGCAGCCTCCAATCGCAAGCATGACTCTCAGTATATGCACGAAAAGACTGGACGAGTACATCTTAGTGCTTTCCTGGGTTTTCACAGCTTCCCCTTATAGCAGGGTAACTTTTAACACTTGATCCCAGGTCCTTCAGTGTCCTCAGACAGGTTCCTAAGTCTCAGAGCCTTGAGAACATTGTTAGGCTTCAGGCCTAGTCATAAAGTTGCTCCACGTACTCCCATCCCAGGCTGGGCCCTGGGTGGAAGAGAGCAGTGAACTGGCCTCCCCAAATATTTATACTCTCTCCCAGCATGTATCAGTGGCCTTGTACACATGGGCCGAATGTTGGGCAACAACGGGTGGTTCAATAAAAAACGGCCGATGTTCAGCCCATGTGTATGGCAGCCGGTCCCACAGAAGCCGGCCTTCTGTCGGATGGGCATGCTGAAAAACTAGCAGCCATCTGGCTCCAGGCTCTCTGGCTGAGAGCGCTGGCCAGAGTGCATCCCTCTGTCAGAACACAATAGAACAGCAGGGTAGATCGCTGTACTAACATTGGATTGTTAGTACAGCTGCTCTGATTGGAGCTGTCAGTTTTTTTTCTGGTTGAAAGAAAAAAAAATGAGTGGCATGTACTAGGCTTTAGAGTGTTGGACAACTGAGCATACAAGTGTGTACAGGGACAATTATAAGGAAAGGGATTCTGCATAATAAAGCATTGAAAAAAAAAAGTGCGAATGGGGCTTAAAGGAAACCTATGGTACATGATATCAGGGTCTTCCATTGCATATCTCCTTTTGAAAATGTTTGTTAGTTGCTTGTCTCTGGATTAGGAAGATGGATACACACACCCAGTACAAGCGTGAAGCATCTTAGGTCAGAGTGAGGTCCAAATAGCTGATTTGCATACATGTCAGAAATTAGTTTCTCAAAGTAATAAAGCCAAAAGAAAAACAGGCAATTTGCTGTTTTCAGAGGGAGGTCAGAAAGGGTGGTCAGTGCTTACTGTAGATTTAAACTGCAAGCTTTATGGCATGGTCTAAATCTTGCTGAAAGCCTGCTAAATGCTTGTTCAACGCTATAGCCAGCAGGCCATCAAAATCTGTATTCAGCTGAAGGGTGTTTTAGGAAGACAGATAACAGCTTCTTAAAGCTTTGTGTCTACATTATAATTGCTTGCCAAACAGAAAAGTCATCAGATGAATAATTTACTTACATGCCGTAGGTCTATAAATGGTTCAGCAAAAGTATATTAAAGTGATTGTAAACCTCTTATTTTTTTAATAGCAAACATATAATACTTAACTGCTCTGTGCAATGGTTTGGACAGAGCAGCCCTGATCTTCCTCTTCTGGGGTCCCCTGCTGGCGCTTCTGGCTCCTCCTCCCTGCCTGTCAGAGACCCAAACAAAACTGGGATTGGCTTTGATTGGGTCTCCGCTACGGTGACCTAGAAGTGATGACATCACTTTACCCGGATGTTAACTGTGCCATTTTTTTAAAATCAAAAGTACTCAAAAACACAGATCTTGGTGCTTTGATTGCGTTTTTTTTTAAAGTGTCCCGTCCCCCATGTAGTATGCAAAGGTGAACACACAGCGATTGTCCCACATATGTAAGGTATCAGATTATGGGCAGTAATTCTAGCACCAGACCTCCTCTGTAAATCTAAGGTGGTAACCTGTAAAGGTTTTTAAAGTGTCGCCTATGGATGGTAAAATTTACGTTGTTTGTACCCGTTGCATGGGCGTGCGCAGTTTAAAGCATGACATGTTTGGTATCTACAGTGGGTATAGTAAAGAATCACCCCCCTTTAAAATAATCACATTATGTTGCTTTGCAGCCTGAAATGAAGACAGACATAGTTGTTATTATATCCAGCTGTATCTGACCATAACACCAGGCGCGTTTAACCACTTCAGCCCCGGAAGGATTTCCAGCTTTAGGACCAGAGCCCTTTTTGCGATTCGGCTCTGCGTCGCTTTAACTGAAAATTGCGCGGTCGTGCGACGTTGTACCCAAACGAAATTTGCGTCCTTTTTTTCCCACAAACAGAGCTTTCTTTTGGTGGTATTTGATCACCGCTGCGTCATTTCTGATCGCCGCTATAAACAAAAGAAGAGCGACCATTTTGCAAAAAAACCCAAATTTCTTACTTTTTGCTAAAATACAAATCCAAAAAAAAAATATAAAAAAACATTTTTTTCACCGTTTTTGGCCGATTTATATTCTTCTTCATATTTGCGATAAAAAAAATTGCAATCAGCGTTTATTGATTGGTTTGTGCAAAAGTGGCTGTGTTTACGGATGATGAGAATTCATTTTTGGGGTTTTTATTTTTTTTAATTTTTTACTAGTAATGACGGCGATCTGCGATTTTTAGCGGTACTGCGATATTTCAGCGGACATGTCGGACCATTTTGACACTTTTTTGGGACCATTGGCATTTATACAGCGATCAGTGCTATAAAAATGCACTGATTACTGTGTAAATGCCATTGGCAGTGAAGGGGTTAACCTGCAGGGGGCGCTCTAAGGGTTAACTGTGTTCCCTGGGCGTGTTCTAACTGTGGGGGGACTGCCCTAGCTGGGGAAGGGAAGTGGTCACAGCCTCCATATACAGGAAGCCCTTCCCCCTTCACAGAACGGAGGTCCGTGTTTACATACACGGACCTCCATTCTTTCACTCCGGGGGGGGGGCCATCGCGGGTAGCTGGCGGCAATCGAAGCCGCCGCACCCGCTCCCTGGCCCTCCCCGAACACAGTGAGCGCGCATCTCACCATCCATATAACACCATTCCTACAGCAAAGCATGGAGTAGGTAATATCCTGTTATGGGGGTGTTTCTCTGCAGCAGATACTGGAGCACTTATCAGGATAGAAGAAAAATACAGACATAAGGGGGGTGATCCTTTTTCCAACTCAGTGGTTCTGTTTTTTTTTATTTTTTTCTGACATGTTGGTGTTATATCTTTCACTTGGATGTTATTATTTTAAAGCGGGGTGATTCTTTTCTATACCCACTGTATACATTTTAATTGCTTGCCATATAGAAAGATCATCAGATGAAGAATTGACTTACCCAATGACAATGTCAGGTTACAAGTTACAAAGACTTTTGGTCTCAAAGGTAATAATATATTAAAAAATATGCGATGAATGGCGGTTTTATCAGGATTACATCAAAGTACAGGATATACAGTGGGGGGCGTGACCGGATGTCTGAGTGAGCCGCTGTGTGTGTGCCGATCCCCGCTCCCTCCCAGCGTAATCCTTGGCGCCAGAGCTCCAAGAGACCCGCTCGCTTCAGTGGGGAAGATGCTCTGACTGAGCCACGGACGGACCGAACAGAACAGCCGGCTCTAGCAGAAGTGCGAGGTAGCTGCGGTGGATGTCGGAGGCTCGGTGGGACGGACACCCCCTCCCTCACTCGCCACACGGAGACCGGGGGTGAGGGGAGCCCTGTGGTGGTGTTCTACAATCATCTGGAAACTGTGTGTTAAACTTTAACTAAAACCGGGAGAACCCATACTACTGTTCTACAATCATCTGGAAACTGTGTGTTAAACTTTAACTAAAACCTGGAGAACCCATACTACTGTTCTACAATCATCTAGAAACTGTGTTAAACTTTAACTAAAACCGGGCGAACCCATATCACTGTTCTAAAATCATCTAAAAACTGTGTGTGAAACTATAGCAGAGCGAACCCATATCACTGTTCTAAAATCATCTAAAAACTGTGTATGAAACTATAGCAGAGCGAACCCATATCCCTGTTCTTCTCTCTGCTATAGTTTCACACACAGTTTTTAGATGATTTTAGAACAGGGATATGGCTTCTCACGGTTTTAGTTTAAGTTTAACACACAGTTTCCAGATGATTGTAGAACAGTAGTATGGGTTCTCCCGGTTTTAGTTAAAGTTTAACACACAGTTTCCAGATGATTGTAGAACAGTAGTATGGGTTCTCCCGGTTTTAGTTAAAGTTTAACACACAGTTTCCAGATGATTGTAGAACAGTGATATGGGTTCTCCCGGCTTATTTATACTTTTTTCACACAGTTTGAAGATGATTTTAGAACACTAATATGGCTTCCCTGTGGCTGATATAGGGGTTTTCACACACACTTTGATGATGATTTTAGAACACTAATCTTTCCCTTAAAGCAACAGCTGGAACCTTTCCCTGTACAACTTGGAGATGATTTTAGAAGAATAATCTTTCCCTTAAAGCAACAGACTCTACCTAGTCCAGTCAGATCGTTCTGTGCAGCAGGATGAGGTGTGAAATCTGTCTCTCAAAGCAGCAGTACTAGTATCTCTCCCTAGTCCAGTCAGATCATTCTGTGCAGCAGGATGAGGTGTGAAATCTGTCTCTCAAAGCACCAGTACCAGTATCTCTCCCTAGTCCAGTCAGATCGTTCTGTGCAGCAGGGAGAAGTGTGAAATCTGTCTCTCAAAGCACCAGTACTAGTATCTCTCCCTCCCTCAAAGCACCAGTACTAGTATCTCTCCCTAGTCCACAATCAGATCATTCTGTGCAGCAGGATGAGGTATGAAATCTGTCTCTCAAAGCAGCAGTACTAGTATCTCTCCCTAGTCCAGTCAGATCGTTCTGTGCAGCAGGATGAGATGTGAAATCTGTCTCTCAAAGCACCAGCACTAGTATCTCTCCCTCCCTCAAAGCAGCAGTACTAGTATCTCTCCCTAGTCCTCAGTAATGCAGGATGAGATGTTCTGCAATCTGTCCCTAACAGAGCCAGCAGCATCCTCTCCCTAAACTATCATGAGAGCATATGACATGCAGCACGGTGACTCCAGCCCCACATAGAGGCTGGGTCACATGCACTGGCCAATCACAGCCATGCCATTAGTAAGCATGGCTGTGATGGCTTCTAGGGAAAACCAGTGAAACACTTGTTGATTGGCTGCCCTTGGCAGCTTCTCAATGTGTGGAGTAAAATACCAGAACCCTGGACCCAGACTTTTTTTGAAAAGTCCGGGTTCGGGTCCGGGTCCCGGACACCCAAAAGTTTGGTACGGACCCGAACTTTACAGTCCAGGTTCGCTCAACACTAGTGCTGATGTACAATTCCTGAAGGAGAAAATAGATTCATACACTGCTAAATTAGACAATATGGAGAATAGGCTCCGGAGAGAGAATGTAAGGATAGTGGGTCTCCCAGAGCGCAGTGAAGGACCCCACCCTGTGAAGTTCCTGGAGGGCTGGTTTAAGGATGTTTTCGTAAAGGACATATTTACGCCATCTTTCTTCATAGAATGGGCCCATCGGGTTCCTGCTAGACCACCCCCTCCGGGAGGCCACCCTAGACCGTTGCTGGTGAAGGTGTCTAATTATAGGGATAAGTCCATGATTATTCAAAAGGCGAGAGAGATTGGAAACATTCTCTTTAATGGAATCAGGGTCTCTATTTACCCGGATTTTTCCCCCGACCTTCAGAAAACGAAGAGCTAAATTTGGGGAGGTGAAACGTAGATTGCATCAACTAGAGATCCCCTTTGCATTACTCTACCCCACAAAACCGAAGATTACAGCCCTAGGTGGTGTTCAGTACTTTGAGAAGACTGATGAAGTGGTGAAATGGTTGGAGGACAATAAGGGGAGACTACAAATAAACAAGGGAGATGCATAGAGATGTTAACAACATTTGATATACTCGCTCATGGGGACTTCGGGGGGGGGGAGGGGGGGAGAGGGGGAAATCCCTTGTTTGCTTTTCCTTGTCATTTCCAATTTCTCTTGTTTCTTGACTCCGTTTTGTTTTGTTTTTTCCTTTCTTTTCTTTCTTCTTTCTTTTCTCCTGGGAGTAGTATGGGGAACTACACAAAGTAATGAGGGAACATAGGAGTGTGAAGATTTGGGGGATTGTTATATTTTTGTGTGTTAGTATAATTTGTGAGTTGGGGGGACAGGGAGGGAAGGGAGGGATGGGATGGGTATGCACGCGAGAATGCGGCTCACTTGAGAAAGGGAAAGTCACACACAAAGCCCTGAGGGAGGGCCTGGATAGGTGGGGAAAGAGGGGTGGGTACAGCAGTAGCATGGGAGGTGTAAGATGTGTATGTGAGAGATGGATTATGTACAATAACAAAAGTCACAAGGTGGGACATAGGAGATTAAATGGGGCAAATAGAAGGCACGAGAAAGTGAATAAAATTAAACACAATTTTTCACAGGTATGGGGTAGTAGGAAAAAAATATTATTTATGAGTCTAGACCTTGGAAATCCTCATAGACAGGTTAACCAAACCTTAAGAAGATTTTTGTCTTACGCGAATATGGCATGTCAGACCTTTATGCAAAGTAGTACTTCCGTGGCGCCTTTTTATTGCCTTCCTCGTGATACAGCCGAATAGGTTGAAAATTGGCTCCTGGAATGTCAGGGGTTTGGGGAATGTAATGAAAACCCAGGCAGTGATCTCCTGTATGGAAAGTAATGATGTGAAGGAGACGCATTTCAGCCCAGAGGCTATCCCACATCTTGGGGGTAGAAGATATAATACACAATTTCATTCTATTCATTCCTCATACTCACGAGGAGTGAGCATTTTTTTTAACAACGAGGTGTCGTTCTCCCCCAGACAGACTAGTATAGATAAGTCCGGGCGTTATGTTTTCTTGTATGGGGAAATAGAGAACAAGGAAATTGTTCTTATTAACATATATATTCCTCCCCAGTTCAATTTGGAAATATTAGACAAAGTTTTCGAATTTATTATGGATAAACCACATATTCCAATCTTCATGGTGGGCGACTTTAATATGGTGCTCGATGAAGGGCTGGATAGACTCCCCCTCAGGGATCAGAAAAAGGGGAAAAAAAGGAAACCGAATTACTCAGACGCTGTTAGAATTTGGACTTTGGGATATGTGGAGGGTGAATAATCCGGAGAAACGACAATATTCATGTCACTCCGGTACGCACCGCACATTTTCCAGAATTGACTTAGCGATAGGTAATGAAAATGCCCTTAGCCTGGTGCACGACATGATATACCTGCCCCGGGGTCTGTCAGACCACTCCCCTTTGTTGATGGTTGTCAACCTGGGGGAGACGATTCAGTTAAGACCTTTTACACGCCACGCATGGCCTCACTGTACTTATAACAGCAAAGAGGCCTAATAAGTGGGAGGTGTATAGGGTTTCAGGTTTAAGATTGTCGCAGACTCATTAAGCCAAAGGAAAAAAAGGGGAAAAAGACTAGGGACTCCCCCTCAGATAGGTCGGGAAGTAGCTCGTGGTATAATTTCAGCGGGTGGTACTTCTAACCTTATACACCAAATAGG
>BLSH010528091.1:1845201-1857335 GCA_018402905.1 Glandirana rugosa
CCCAGTTTGTAGACGCGATAACTTTTGCGCAAACCAATCAATATACGCCGATTGCGGTTTTTTTTTTTACCAAAAATATGTAGAAGAATATAAATCGGTCAAAACTGATGAATAATTTTTTTAATGGATTTGTACTTTAGCAAAAAGTAAAAAATATTGTTCTTTTTTGCAAAATTGTCGCTCATTTTTTGTTTATAGCGGCGATCAGAAATGACGCAGAGGGGATCAAATACCACCAAAAGAAAGCTCTATTTGTGGGAAAAAAAGGACGCAAATTTTATTTGGGTACAACGTCGCACGACCGCGCAATTGTCATTCAAAATGCGACAGCGCTGAAACCTGAAAATTGGTCTGGGCAGGAGGGGGGTTTAAGTGCCGGGTAAGGAAGGGGTTAAAGGATACATTCACCTTTTCTAACATGTTACATGCATATTCAGGATGTAACATGTTACAGATGCATAAACCCTTGCCCCCCCCCCCCCACCAATCTTTGGATCTGGGGATCTTTCCCCACTTGCTGTCACAAAAAAAAGCAGCTGCATTATTCAAACAGTGTTCTGTGAAAGTGAAAACTACAAGTGCCGACAGCCTTTGCTGTTAAGCGCTCTAGGTGGTCCATTGAGCTTCCTGACACAGTGTAACTGCCTGCCCATATCGGAGGTATGGGCAAACAGCTGCACAGTCTGCAGGACCATGGCATTACAGCCACAATCTGCTGATCATGGGTATAATGCTTTACAGGCTCCTAACAAAAAAAAAAAAAAAATAATATAAATGCATATGTTTTACCTGCAAAAAAATGTGCATTTATTATTATTTTTTTTAAAGGTGAACTTACAGGATCATTTAATTAGGCCTTGCATGTGCATCTAGTGAGATCAGTATCATTGGTTGCACAGATTAGGGGTAGGAGGAGCATATCAGGTGCCCATGACATATTTTTTATTTATTATCAATTACAAACTACGCACAGAAGTTTTTAAAAACGTTAACACATTGACACATTTACATCAAGCTGACCTGTTACATTTTTCCATTAAAAAATATATCAAAATGTACCATGCATTATAAACACACTAACAAAAATGTAAAAACAATATTTTATTGTGATTAGCATAAAAATAATTTGCAATGCCATTTTGTTGTCCATATAATTATTGTATTCCCTGTGAACATGTTATATGGAACAGGTATATTTTAACCACTTCAATACTGAGCCTGTTTTTAGAGTTAAAATCAGGTTTTTTTTGCTATAAAATTACTTAGAACCCACAAACATTATATATATTTTTTTTCTAACACCCTAGAGAATAAAATAGCAGTCATTGCAAAACTTTATGTCACACCGTATTTGCGCAGCAGTCTTCCAAGCGTGCTTTTTTTTTTAAATAAATTCAGTTTTTTTAGTTAAAAAATAAGCGAACAGTAAAGTTAGGCCAATTTTTTCCATATTGTGAAAGATAATGTTACACCGAGTAAAATGATACCCAAAATGTCATGCTTCAAAATTGCATCCACTCGCGGAATGGCGACAAACTTTGCAGCTTAAAAATCTCCATTGGCGACGTTTAAAAAATTCTACAGGTTAGCACTTTTGAGTTACAGAGGAGGTCTTGTGCTAGAATTGTTGCGCTAGCTCTAACGATCGCGGCGATACCTCACGTGTGGTTTGAACACCGTTTTCATGTGGGCGGGACTTACGTATGCGTTCCCTCCTGCGCGCAGCTCGCGGGGATGGGACGCTTTAATTTTTTTTTTTTTAATTCTACTTTTTATTTTTACACTGTTCTTTAAAAAAAAATTGATCACTTTTATTCCTATTACAAGAAATGTAAACATTCCTTGTAATAGAAAAAAGCATGCCAGGACCTCCTAAATATGAGATCTGGGGCCAAAAAGACATCGGATCTCATATTTGCAGTAAAATGCAAAAGAAAAAAATATATATAAATATATATTTGAAAAAAATGACAGCCCAAAAGAAAAAAATGGGCCCTTTAAAACCGTTGGGCGGAGATGACTTCTGACGTCATTTCCGCCCTGCCGTACTATGGAGCCGAGCGAGCAGCTGAAGCCGCCGCTCACTCGGCTCACGGACACTGGGGGGGTGGACGGATCGGATCATCTACGCCGCTGCTGGCGGGTCCGGTAAGCGGCGGAGATGACCAGAAAGCAGCGGTGGGGGGGCACCTTTCCCGCCGCTGATAAAAGTGATCTCACGGCTAATCCGCAGATAATACCACTTTTATGTTTTTCAGAATCGCTGGCTGAAAAAAACAATATCTGAATGCAGGCACCATTCAGATATCACTTCTCAAAGGTAGCAACTTCATATGACATCCGCCTAAAGAGAAGTGGTTAATATCTTTAGTACATTAAGAAAGCTTACTTACTGCCACTAAAGTCTTATTAAAGTGGATGTAAACCCTCACATATACCCAGTAAACTGAACAGCCTTAGCTGATACACAGAGATGAAACAAATCTCCCTATATACGTTTTACATGTACATCTGCTGTCTTCAGCTGTATATATCCTTTAGAATGTGCTCTTTATGTTAAAGTTTTCCTCTTTCTGGTTAGCACTGGGAGTGGACTATTGGCATACAGCCAAGACAGCTGATTGGAGGAAAGGCACACACCCCCTCTACTCATAGCCAAAAGAAGAAAGGAAAGTATAGAGCTCTGCTCTTAGACGGCAAGCTGACTACTAATCTATTTATAGCAACCTCCCTCAACACACACTTCTATCTCCTGTCTCGAAGAACGTATGAGAAGTTAATTAGGCTGATAACAGAGTTACAGAGCAAGAGACAGCTATGTGCTTTGGAGAGAGATAAGAAAACACTACAGATATATGTGCCCGGCTCAAATTTCATGAATCAGGTTTACATCCATTTTAAATCCACAAATCTATGACTGGGGAGGAAGGGAATCACCAACATACTAGAAATTGTCAGCACTGAGATTTTTCATCCGTTCAGCGTGGTCACACCAGCAAGTGGTAGGTGGGGTCAGGTATTTACAGCAACATAAAATACTTTTTAAAATTTCACTTACTTTTACTTTCAAAGTTAACCAGAACGTGTGTAAACAAGCATACTTATGTACAGTATTTATAATATTCATGTTACATTGAGGTTGATATATAGTTATGTAAAAAGTGAGCATAACCCATGTTTAACCCTTTCAACATATTTGAACAGGTACACAGTGGATCTTCGTAACGGTGTACATTTTTAGCATAAATAATTTCTTGTAGGAGCTTGGCAAAACTACCCACCATTCTTTTATATTGACTAGGTATAATTTCTGACTACTCCTCTATGCGAAATTCCTTGAGCAAGAATTGCCTTGCGTAACCTACTCATACCAAATTCCCTCACAACATTTCAATGGGATCCAAATGAAGATTTTGAATAGGCCAGTCTGTAGCCCTCAATTTCTCCAATTTAAGTCATTCCTTGTTGGATATGCTAGTGTGCTTTAGATTACCATGTTAAAGATCCATTCCTTGTTCAACTTCAACTTTTGGATAGATGGCTTCACATTTTCAAGCTTTGATATGATGCAGAATTCATAGCCGACTTGATGGCTACAAGCAGTGCAGGCCCTGACTCAGCAAACCAATGCCAAACCATACTATTGCCACCACAATGTTTCACAGTTGGTATGATTTTTTTTCTCCTGAAATGCTGCCTTCAGTTTGCAGCAAACATATCTACTGTCACTATGGCCAAACTACTATCGTTGATTCACCATCTCCAGCACATGTTCCAGAAGGTCTGGTCTTTGCCTTGATGGCAAACTGTAGTCCTGCTCTAATGTTCTTTTTGGACAGTAAAAGCTTTTATCTGACAGGCCTACTATGCAGGTTAAATTGATGCAATCTCTGATTGTAGATGCAAGCTCCTTGACATCAACTTTGGAAGACTTACATGCAGATCCTACAAATTAATTTAGGGGTTCTGGGAGAGTTTTTTTTTAAAGCATAAAATAGCAGGCTTTTGTCTAAATCCCATGCCAGACTAACAAGCTTTAACATCCTTCTTTCTGAGGGCTTGAAATACTCTTGATCTTGGCATAACACGGCAAAGTTTAATAGCATAACACTCTTCAAGCCATAGTGAGAGCAATAATAAAAATAGGATTTTTTGACTTAACGTAAAATCCTTTTCTCTGAGTTCATTGACAGACGAAGCCTCTTATTCATGACACATGGGGTTTATGCACCTTTTACCAGGAGTAGACTAGGCAGAACGAAGTTCAGAAAAGCAAAGCTGGCCCCTCCCAGGGGGCCGTCCTCACTCAGCATATAACCCCTCAGCCCTGCATAGCATATCAGTTCGTAACAAGCCGTACAAACACAACACAGAGGGGTGGGTGCTGCGTCTGTCAATGAACTCAGAAAAGGATTTTACGGTAAGTCAAAAAATCCTATTTTCTCTTATGTTCATTGACAGACGCAGCCTCTTATTCATGACACGTGGGGACGTCCCAAAGCAGTGTCAAACAAAGAGGGGTGGGTAAACGATAACTGTACCCAACAGAATGATCTCGGGAGGCGCCAGCCGCGCCGCCTGTAAAACTTTGCGGGCAAAAGCAGCATCCGCGGATGCTGACACATCAACTTTATAAAACAACAAAAGTGTGCACCGAGGCCCAAGTAGCCGCCTTGCACACCTGAGACACCGGTGCTTGGTGTCTGAAAGCCCAGGAAGTGCTTATGGGGGTTCTTGGCCCTGAACAGCATACGCATGGGTCACAGCCTGTCTGATCCAACGTGATACAGTGGCCGTCGAAGCCGCCAAACCTTTGCACAGCCCTTCCGTCAGCACAAACAGTGCGTCCGACCTCCGAAAAGGAGCCGTAACTGCCAAATACACACGCAAGGCCCTCACTACGTCCAAGGAATGCAGAGCAATCTCCTTAGGATGAGACGGGCGTGGACACAAGGAAGGGAGGACAAAGTCCTCATTGATATGAAACGAGGAAACCACCTTCGGTAGAAACGAAGGGGAAAGACGCAGCACCGCCTTATCCCTATGTAGGACCAAATAGGAGACCTACACGACAAGGCCACCAATTCAGACACCCGCCTAGCGGATGTAATGGCCACCAAAAAAGCGACCTTTTGAGACAGCAGTTGTAAGGGAATATCCCTGATCTGCTCATATGGCGGTTTCTGCAGCACAGAAAGTACCAAGTTCAGATCCCACGGTGCCAGGGGCGACCGTACCTGAGGAGCCACATGACGTATGCCCTGTACAAATGTACGGATTAAAGAATGCGTCGCCAAAGGACGCTGAAAAAGAATTGCTAGAGCAGAAATCTGACCTTGGAGAGTGCTCAAAGCCAACCTTTGATCCAGGCCTTGTTGAAGAAAAGCCAGCACCCGAGATACCGTTCCAACTCCCCGCTTCACACCAGGCAATATAGGCTTTCCAGGTGCGATGATAGATCTTGCGTGAAGTGCACTTGCGTGCCTTAAGCATGGTGGGGTTCACTGACTCAGAGACCCCCCTGTCCCTCAGTACCCGGGACTCAATCGCCATGCCATCAAAGCCAGCGAGAGTAAAGCAGGGTGCAAGATGGGACCCTGCGACAGTAGATCTTTGCGAAGCGGGAGACGCCAGGGAACATCTGTTACCATCCGCACCAGGGACGCCGAGGCCAATCCGGAGCCACCAGGATTGTTGGGATTCCCTCCACTTCTATCCTGCGCAGTAACCGCGGTAGAAGTTTTAGAGGAGGAAAGGCGTACATGAGCCTGTACCGGGACCATGGGGCCACCAGGGCGTCCGTGGCTACCGCCAACGGATCCCTTGATCTGCACATGAAACCTTGTGATTAAATCTGGACGCCAGGAGATCCACATCTGACGTGCCCCACCTTTGGCAAATCTGGCGAAATACTTCTGGATGCAGGGACCAGTCTCCCTGGTCCAGCGTTTGGCGACTGAGAAAGTCTGCTTTCCAATTTTCTACGCCCGGAATGTAGATGGCGGAGAGAGCTGGCACGTGAAGCTCTGCCCACCTTAGAATGTGGGCTGCTTCTGCCGCGCTCCTTGTTCTGCCCTGAAGGTTCAGGTACGCCACCACCGTGGCGTTGTCCGACTGAACCCGAACCGGTAGGCCGCGCAGCCTTGCCAACCAGTGGGAGAGACAGAGCCTGATCGCCCTCAGCTCCAACACATTGATTGGAAGATGAGATTTCTGCGTCGACCAATGGCCCTGAGCCGACAGTTGCCCCAGGACTCCTCCCCAGCCCGAGAGGCTGGCATCCGTCGTGACTATCGACCACTCCAGGGGAAGGAACAACTTCCCCAAGGTCAGTGCCAGGGCCCGAAGCCACCAGGTCAACGACCCCCTGGTCTGATGATCCAGCCGGATCAGCAGATCCAGAGACAAGGGAGACCTATCCCACTGCAGCAGTATCACTCATGCAGGAGCCGGGTGTGACTCTGGTCGTAAGGTATTGCCTCGAAAGTCGAGACTATGAGCCCCAACACCCGCATGCAGAAACGTGAGGACCACCGTCGTGACAACAGAGTTCGCACCCCTGCCTGTAGCGTCAACAACTTGGCCGGAGGTAGAAATAACTTCGCCTGCTCCGTGTCCAATATCAGAACCAGATATTCCAGGCGACAGGATGGGGTCAATGTTGACTTCTGCAGATTGATTAGCCAACCGATGTCCTGCAGTGAGGTCAGGGTGATAGCAACATTGCCCTCCAGAGCCGGAGCGGACTTCGCTCGCAGGAGAAGATCATCCTGGTTTGCTACCACAGCAATGCCTCTCTGTCTCAGCAGAGCCAGGATCTTGGTGAAGACCCGCAGAGCAGAGGCCACAAATTGATAATGGAGGTCCCCTACAGCAAAACGCAGGAAGTGCTGGTGTCGGACACAAATGGGAACGTGAAGATACGCGTCCCTGATGTCCAGGGACGCCAGAAAATCCCCCTGGTGCAGGGCGACCACGACTGAACGGACTGACTCCATCATGAATTTGCGTGCCTTCAAGTCCAGAACCGGCCTGACCTCCCCCTTCTTTGGCACCACAAAGAGGTTCAAGTAGAGGCCGCAGAATCTTTCCGACGGAGGAACTGGCACGATGACCCCCTGTTCGGACAGCATCTGGACAGCCTCTAACAGAGCTTGCCGACGCCCCGGAGGGAGTCTTAAATTTGACGGAAAGAACTTGTCCGGGGGCCTAGTACTGAACTCTATGTTGTACCCGGAGGACACCACCTCCCGCCCCACCGGTCCGCGAGCCCCAGAAGCCTGTCCCGCACCCGAGAGACAGGCAGGGGCAACCCATCATGCGGAGGACTTTTCCTCCATCTTTTCTGGCTTGAGCTGCCAGGGCCGCTTACCAGTCCCAGAGGCAGTCTTGCCGGGCCGGGAGCCCTTGCCCGCAGAACCGGGCGTACGAAAAAACGCTTCTGGCCAGAGGCCCCTGCTTGCGGCGTTGTGCTCTTCCCCCAGGTGAAATCCTTAATGATTTCATCCAACTGGGCCCCAAAAAGCCGACCACCCTGAAAGGGCAGGTCCGTGAGGCCCTTCTTAGATGCGTGGTCACCCGACCAGCACCACAGCAGGCGTCTAATAATGATCGCAAAAACAAAAATTTTTGACAGCATCGGCACCAAGTCCAGTGCTGCGTCACAGAGGTAATGAAGCCCCTGCAGCAGGTGATCTGCTCGCTGCACCGATTCAGGCTAATCCCCGCAGCCCCGAGCATCACTCCACTCCATCGCACTCCGTGAACGACTGTGCCACCATGACCGACGCCAAGGCCGGCCTCTGCTGCCCCCGCCACCAAGAAAAGTGCCTTGGACACTGCTTCCGTCCGCCTCTCGGCCGGGTCCCTAAAAGAGGGGGATCCCTCTAAGGGAATAGTTGTCTCCTTATTCAGGCGGGCCACCGGCGGATCCACTGTGGGGGAGGCCCATTTCTGTAACAGGCTGTCCTCAAAAGGGTAGCGCACAGAAAAACGTTTTGGCAGAGTAAAAGAATTTCACGGACGCTGCCATTCCTTATAGATAAACTGGTCAAAATACCGGAGATAGGGAAACACCTTGGGAGCATGGGATGGCTTCTGGGACCCAAAAGGTGTAGGCAGACACTGTGACTCCCCAGCCTGGTCTAGCCATAGAGAATTACGGACGGCCGTAATCGCCCTTTCACGCGCCACCGAGGCCCCCTGGTCCTCTTCCCCATCCGATGGCTCCAGCTCCCTGTCCAAGAGGACCACAGAGCCCCCATCCAGCTCCGAGTCCTCCTCCAAAGATTGAGGAGGGGACGGACACTTCTTGGGGCCCCCCTACCCCGGCTCGGTTCCCCCGGGCGAAAAATTCTTCCAAAATTGAAGTCAACTGATCCAGGGGAACCAGAGGTCCCAGAGAGGCTTGAGCCTCAGCCGACCCCTCCGGAGAAGCCACTGCCGGTTCAGCCGCCATTGCGCCACCCCCGGGACACTTATGAGGCCTACCGGTCATACGCCCCCACAATGCACCCCCGCACAATGCCCCACAGAACGACCGGGACTGCCCAAGAGGACCCAGCACCTCTGCGCCCACACCCCAGGAAGAGAACCAGCGATACTTGCTGAAAACACTGCCCTCCTGCTGTGCTTGATAAGAGGCTGCCCTGCCTGCCAATGCCGCTGCCATCCCAAGCGCCGACCAGGAAGAGAGGGAAGTGGTGCCAACACACACGTGTTATCTCCCATTCAGGGAGACCAACCAAAAATGGCCGCTAAGCGGCCACAAGAGGCCAAAAAGAAAAACGCTTCCAAAATGGCGCGACCCCAGAAAAATGGTGGCCGGCGCCGCCAAAATGGCGGCGATCACCACGTGGCACAAGGGACCAGTGCGAGCAGGGTGGCGGACGCGTGGAGGTGCGTGCGGGCGTGGGGGAGAGGGTAGTTAGAGAAAGGTAGGGAAAACACCTGGCACCTAAACCCCCACCGGAACGGGCACCACTAGCCGCCTCCCCCTGGGGGGGGAGGGGGGTGTCACTCACCCTTCCAGATGGGCGTAGCGGGTAGCCACCCGGAGAAGACCTTCCTCCCCCCAGGTGGGGAGGGATGCTGCTGGCCATGCGACCCCTGGAGCGAGCAGCAGCCCGGTCACTAGGTACGCAGGTGGTGCGTTTAACCCACCGGCCCCCCGCACGGAATGGGTACGATGCGGCGGACCCCGCTAAAGCTAAGGGTGGCTCGCATCCGTCGGCCGTGCTGGGGAGATGTCAGGACAAGGGATATCAGCATGTTCCCTAGCCGGCCACTTGATTGCAGTCTTCATCAGAAGGCTTGTGCTAAAAGAAAACAGAAAAAAAAAATAGGGGAACCGCAGATCTCAGCAGGGAACCAGGTCTAACTCCTTGCACTAGGCAGAAAAAAACTGATATTCTATGCAGGGCTGAGGGGTTATATGCTGAGTGAGGACGGCCCCCTGGGAGTGGCCAGCTTTGCTTTTCTGAACATTGTTCTGCCTAGTCGTCTACTGGTAAAAGGTGCATAAACCCCACATGAATAAGAGGCTGCGTCTGTCAATGAACGCAAGAGAAAAATTGGAATTCAAAATAAAATATTCACATGCTCACCTATTCAACTTATGAAAAAAAAAAAGATATTACAATAATAGTGAAAAGGGAAGAAGCACACACAGCTATCAGATTTCACAAAAACGCAATTGTAAATATAGCTGAACTATAAATTAAAAATAGTATCGCGCTGAAGTGCAAAAAGACAAAAATTTGTGTATGACAACCAAGCAGCAACTGTAATCCCTGTGATATTATAGTGGATAAAACGCAAATCCTAAATAAAGTTGCGCTAAAAAGTTTTGAAAAAGTATTATAAAATAACAATAATTTGCATTAATTGTCCATCAAGTGCAAGGGATGCATAACTAGTTCATTTGTTAAATAAACGTTGGGCTCATTGAGCCATTGATAAGTCACAAATGATTAGTGACAAGAGAAAATAAACTCTAGATTGTGAAAGAAAAAAATGTGAAAAGTAGAAATAAGAAATATAATATAGCAGTACAGTCCCAATTATATTGTGACTTCTCTAATATAGATGTACAGACATCCGCTTCTATTCCTTTGTTGGTATTCACCGCCACCAAGGAGCATGCACACCATGTGGGATAAAGAGATGGGTACTCTTACGAGAATAGATCGACTCACTATTCCTAGTGGGTCAATCAAGCAGGCAGCCATAACCTGCTGCAAGGTATACTGAAGACGCTTTCACTCTCCCATAACCATGTCTTGATACAGGATCCAGAGTATAAAGCTTGCGTCCAACCTCCCCAGCAGCACATACCATAAGGAAAGAAGGGGGTGGCAATAGTGTAATTCCGTAAACCAAGCGTTTATTAAAGATAAAAATGGATACTCACAAAAGTACAGGGTAAAATCGCACTGATACATTAAAAGCCGGCATAACAATGTGCAACGCTGAACTCACCCGTCCTTCCGGGTGTAGGTGAGGTGAGGTCAGCACGTAGCTCCGCCCTACATGTTTCGTCATAAATTACGTCTTCTAGGGGCACGGGCGACGCGCTGATCCGTCACCTTATATATACACAGATTGACCAAGACTCATTCTGAGTTCTGGCCGCCATTTTCTAGAAGCCCAGTATGTATTCATGTCAGCTGAATAGTTGACTTCACTGACAGCTCTAACAGTAATTCCCCAAACAGAAAAAAATTATCTGAAGGATAAAAATGTAAAAGATTAAAATGTTTAATTAAAGCCAGTGTACTGACTAGTTGGTCAGATCTAATCTAGATCTCTGATGCAGGGACACAGAGGACTAGCCAATACTCATTCTAAGTACCGGCCACCATTTTATTGAAGTCCGCTATGTATTTATATCCACTGAGTTATTGACTATAATGGCACATCTAGTAGTTGTATCTCTAACCAAAAGCTCTATGTATATAACAAAATTTAATGCTAGCCTTAATATCTAGTTAGAGAGCCAGTATTAGCAACAAACACAGATATTAAAATCTTCTTAACCTATGCCTCCCAATTTCATTAATGATTTGAATTCGCACATAAAAAACTGCAATTAGCAACATTAATCGCCAAATGATCAATACCTCGTCAGGTTGGCAGATATCCGACCCACAGGATCCACACTCAGGGGGCACGCCATGTTGCTTAGGTAACTGACATGCAGCATCCCCAAGGTGGTAATCTCGCCAGGTCAACCTGTATCCCCCATGGGTGTATATATTAGAGGGAACACAGAACTCTAGGTGGAAACCATATAATAAAGGTTAATAAATATAGAAAGATTTAAAACAGGAGGAGGGGGTTTATTTAAAGCGCCTAATTTGGGGGTCAACTAAGTGTGTAGAGGTCCAGATACCCACCATATCTTTTTCAAAACTTTTTAGCGCGACTATTTAAAATATTGCTGAACTACCCAATAATACCATCGATGTACACAAAATATATGCATGTATGTATGTATATTGATAACATATAAACTAATCAAAACAGCAGTGTCAAAAGTGGTTTCATAAACTATATGGGAAAAATTGTGCAGTTCAATGTGTCAGTCCTTCCACAAACGATAAAGCACCAAGAGTCTACAGAACTGTGTGAAAGGTGCATCTCTCGGATTAATCCACCACCAATAAGTGCAAAATAGCCACTTACTTCTTAAAATAAACCTTAAAAATAAAGGTCTATAAAAGCCTTTGAAGCTGGTATCAGCTTAAGTAAATGGACTCTGTTGTTTCTCTCTCCAAAAGACCAGCTCCAAGGCAAGAATTTCTGCCCGAAGGTGGGGTGAGACCCTAAAATATAAGTACGTGACAAACAAATGAATGGAATAATCACACAAAAATTTGAAGCTTATTTCCTCTGGACGTCCAAAAAAATATGTCTCATGATCGCCAGAAAGGAAAATACACGACGCATATGAACGGAACCTCGACCAGAAAACCTCTCTCTTTGTTGTCTCAGGTAAATGAATTCGACTATGGTCGAAGTTTCCGAAAATATCTGGAAATAAAAATTCCAAATAAAATTCTTCATTCACCGATAAAACGTGAATAACCACCACCTAATTAGGCTCTCTACGTGGAAAGTGTGTCAAGACATCT
>BLSH010528091.1:1866906-1885671 GCA_018402905.1 Glandirana rugosa
CTATATTAAAGAAAATACACAATTTAGTATACGGAAAGCATTTCCCAGTCACAATAAATGAATGACCGAAAGGCATATGATTTAACACATAAAAGAAATTATATCTTAAAAAAAAAATATTTATATATATATTGGTCAGGTTAAGCTTTGAGTTCATTCAGAATTTACAGGGCTTATTTTTTTTCTTTTTAGCTTTCATTCATATGGAATTATTCTTGATTTTTGAATAGGTCCCCAAAAACCTTTTTATTATATAACTCTTAAAATGTTGTGCATTGTTAACAATTACATATGCATAAGAGGGGAAAAAATCCTTACAACTTAATTATACATTAATACTCTCTTGACAACACAGACCCAAAATGGAGGGAAAACAGGAAAATAAAAAAAAATGATATAACCCTTCCCTGTTTACAACAAAAATTAAATTGAGACAAAATTACAAACACATTTCACTACATGATTAATAATAAAAATCAGCTTTTTTTTTTATAAAGTTGCCCAAAATGCAAGGGATGTGCATAGGTTCACAACTCGGTTATAATAATTTTATTTAACTCCCTCGGGTACGGTTTCCCATGAACGGAATGTATGTTTCTGTAAGTTACAGTTTTGTTCAACACAGACACACCAACAGTATAAACGCTTGCGACTGTCCACATGCATTAAGACCCGGTTTGAAATCTCTATATTGTTTACAGACCTCTTCAAAGAGACAGTATCAAATAAAACATTATTGTATGCAGTAAATGAAAAAGGCCGTTAAATATGTGGTATCTCCTCTTTCAATAGATGAAGGCTATTTAGTGTAAATAAATTAAATATGCCTTTACTATTGGCCCACTGACTCGAAAAAGACTCTAAAACATAGTGTTTCACCCCTGCTAAATTAATGAAAATTCCCATTATTAAAATAGATTATAGAAAGCAGCATATCACTTGTGCAGTTATCGGAGGCCTTTGAAAAAAAGCTATGGTTTTAAAAATATGACATTCCAAAGAACTGAATAATGCAGATATTAAAAAATGTAAGGTTTAACACAATAAAGAAAAAAAAAAAAAAAAAAAAGATACTGTCTCTTTAAAATGTAAATTTGCTCAGTTCATTTCCATCTATTAGGACATAACAATAATTATAAATTCAGGTCACACTACATTTAGGTAGTCTCTAGGGGCCAAGACCAGTTGACATAATGCCAACAAAGAGGTTTCTCCAAGTACTGCACAAGGTGGTTTAGAAGTAATAAAATGCCAAAAGGTCTCTTGAATGTGGTCTAATAGACCCAGGACACTGGAACCCACTGTGGTGCTGTGCACACAAGCTCAATGGCTTCCTCCAGATGTCTAATAGTTTCATCAATTTCATTGTTAATAATTGTTAGATCAAAGTAGTGTGCATATGTTCTCTGGAGGATCTCTGACTCTTTCTGCAGGCGTTGAAGAGATTCATCCTGTAAAATGAAAAAGCAAAGACAAAATCGGTAACTAACATCCAAAAAAATTGGGTTTAGAACACATTTCATGTCTAAGATTAAACTGTAAACCTGTGATTCTGAGATTTCTGGTGCAGGTAAGGTATTCCAGGCCAAGTTATCAGCATCTATAACAGTTATGTATGAATCCCCCCCCACTTTTTTTTTTTTTTAAACATTCATATTTTGAGACAATCCCCTGCTTATTTGCTGAATATGAAAGAATACTAAAGGCAAATATGTTATGCAAGGTCAGGTCTATATATTTAGAAATACATACTAATCACAGTTGCATTAGGGACCTATGTAGATAGGCTTTTGTTTGGATTATAATTGCTACTTTCCCCATACAAGCCAATGAAATGCAAAAGCAGCTTGATGCAGCTTATATTAAAGGTTGATCAGTCAATTAATTGTGAACATTTCAAAAGCATCTCAAACGTATTTCAAATTTAAGCAAAATGCATATGAAAACAAATTGTCTATGCTGTGAAGATATGAGATGTGCAGCACCTGAAACTACGGATACTGGAAGCCTGTGCTAGCATTTCTCCTGTGGTGTTGCTATCAGTGTGTGAAGAGTGGGAGAAGAGGGTTGCATTGACAATCCAACACAATGGGCAGCACATTGAACACATTTTATAAGTGGTCAGAAACTTGTAAATAACTCATGAAAGAATAAAGTTACATTAAAACCAAGCACACCATTGTTTTTCTTGTGAAATTCCCAATAAGTCTGATGTGTCACATGACCCTCTTCCTATTGAAAAAACAAAAGTTGGATTCAAAATGTCCGACTTCAAAATGGCCGCCATGGTCACCACCCATCTTGAAAAGTTTCCCCCCTCACATATACTAATGTGCCACAAACAGGAAGTTAATATCACCAATCATTCCCATTTTATTAAGGTGTATCCATATAAATGGCCCACCCTGTATTTTAAAATAACTATCTTTAAATGCAAAGTTCAGAGAGATTTGGCAGCTCACAACTGTCATTTTTCTGCAATTTTAAACAAACAATCAGTAGTTAATTTAGTTAAGTTACGTTAATTGAAAAGTATGAAATTAATCTTTTTCAACCTGGCAAATCATGAATAACGAAGGAAAAATGGTGTTTGTGAAGCACATCATAATAATATGAAAAGGAATAATAAGGCAAAAAAATCCCAAGCACAGTTTACTCCTATTTTGTGGCATAACCATTTCTTCTGCATGTCAAGTAATTATGTGAGAATATCAGGAATAATGTGATAAATATAGAGAAAACACTAAACACATTTGTGAGACAGGACAAGACAGTGATAGCAGACTCAAGCTAGCGAGGTCACGTACTGGGAAAAAGGAACTAACTGCGCCATGTAATATATGAAGGCGTTCTAGCAGGAGTGTTAAAAAGCAGTGTGGCATTACATTAGCAACACAGAATTTTCACTTTGCAGATTTAGTACTGTGGAAGGACAGGTTTAAGTGGATACAAATTCTAACATATGATTATAAAAACTAATGTTACTTTATTCAACTTCTGTAATATGAATTATATGTTCCAGTGCAATTAAATAGTGGGTGGGGGTGTATTGTGGATTGGTGTATTGTTTAAAACAGAGATGTCTTTTTGACTGGAACTACGCTTCAAGTTTTATTGATAAACCAGACTCCCAACACAGAAGTTTTATAAGAACAAAAGATGCAATGTGAGATTTCAATTGCTTAGGAACCTAAATGTTGGACACAGTCTCATCTCCAGTAAACAGACTTCAGCACATTGCAGTTCACAGTTAGTAAGTGGTAAAACTCACACTAAAAGATCAGAAATTGGCTGTGTAACTTGAGCTATGCAACAAAGACCTATCTAATTTTAGGAGGTGGTTTTACATTTTTCCTCCTTTGTCAACAAGAAAAACTGCTGCAGAATTAGCAAATCGTTGTACTTGAGATGCTCATCTCATAGTTGGTTATAAAGCTGACTGAACAGCATGTTGTTTAAATAACAGCAAGCAATGAAACCACCCCAAACAGTATTTGTCTGTATGGCAGAGAATGATTTGACACCGCAAGCCACTTCAGGACCAGTGACTGATGTCAATGTTCTGATGCATTTTAACCCTGGTTCACACCAGTGCAGCTTTGAAATCACGCAACTTCAGTGCGATTTCAAAGCTGCAGATCAGTGTGATTTAGACCTCAGATTTTACTGCGGCTTAAGACTTAATTTAACATGAACGTTGCAAAGAAATTGCAAAAAAAGGTAGTGCAGCAACCGAGTTGCAACAATTTGAACGGTTTCCTTGCTGGCAAGAGGGTGTTACTTGTCATGTGATTTTGAACTGTCAAATCGCATGACAAAATCGCACTGGTGTGAACCAGGGTTCAATAAGAGTTGCATCACATGGTGGGCCTTATAAAAAAATTCATAAGGTAAACATGCAAAAGTATAGCAGAGTGGTCCAGGGACTTGGAAACCTACACTAACTCGCTAGGCTGAAAAGTGAAAATCATCATCTACACTTTTTGCAAAGTCGAATCTATCTAATTGGAAATCTAGTGCGGACCATATACAGCTCAAATTATGGCTCATTCCTGCTGAACTGGCTGAATTTCATACTGCTGGTGGCCCTGCTGGTGCTCCTCACCGGGCTGAACAAACTTTGACTGAAAAGCAGATGTGTGAGGAAAATTATGGGACAAATAGTGACTTCATCCAATTCGATGCAGTAACTGTTCAGGAATTAAAACCGCTATAGATTCCTCCATCCATGTTGTTTAGCCAAACCATGCTGAGGACCACGTGCTGCAGAGTATCATTTAGAGATGGCACTATACAAAGCTTTCCAGGCATTTAGAAATACAAAAAGGAAGGTTAACCTTCATTAAGGATTTAAAGTGCGACTGCAATTTTATAGTAAAGCTCAGGAATGTTCTCCCTCTTGTACTAAACATTAAAAATGTCCATGGAAACCTAAACAGTGACTCCACTGCTGTATCAAGCGGTCCTCTCTGTAGACAGGACTTGCCATAGAAGATAACAGAACTTCCTGACACAAGCACCAAATTTATGATGGGACTGCTATTATCTTCTATAATGATGCCTATCTGCAGGGTGCGCTTGCTGGGCTAGATTTACTACAATCTGGCATTTACAGAGGGGAAGAGCAGTGCTAAAGGCAGCCCTGCAGTTAGTGTTATAAACATTTTACATACTGGGTGCAATTACAGTTTGTAAATGTTGAGGACAAGATGGGGAGTATATCCAAGTTTCACTGTAAAATACAGCTATCCTCCATTTTTTTTCCTCCAACAAAAAATAACTATCTTAACACAATACTTAAAAAGCAACAGACAAGGTGATGAGGCATCTAACTAGAAAAGTCTACAAAAAGCTAGCATTTAGTTTCTGCTTTACAAACTCCTCTCTGGTACTTACAGGTAATTTTCTGCACCATCGTGGAAGCTTAGTAAAATTTGCAAGTGTGTAAGTAAAAGGCAAAGCATAATTCAGGAAAACACAAAACAAAATTAAAGAACATAAAACACTGAATAAAAGAAATAATAATAAAAAAAAAAAAACATTTAAGTGGACACCCACCCAATACTATTACATTAGCCAACAGTGATAGGGCAGCCTTTAAGTAAAATGATACAAGTCGATGTGGCGCTATATGAAGATACACATTACGCTGATCATTCCCACTATTGTGTTCATCAGCACTGTGAGAGTCCCACAGATTTCATGGGAATCTGACAGACTGGCACAACAGCAAAACACTCATGAAAGGATCTCACCAACGTAACCTCATAGGACTGAAACATAACCACACAGCTGCACTGGAGTGCACAGCATTATAAACCATCTGTTCCCATCAATCTCCATCCAAAGAAAAATGTATTAAGAAAAACAATTAAAAAGGTTATGTGCTGAAGAAAAACATATATGAAAATTCTCACTAATACCGAAAAATAAAATGTTCATCCTGTTGCATAAACACCACATATTGTACAAGATTACAAAGTAGAAATTTTATTGATTCTCCTCCACTCTGTGCTGCTGCATGAGTAAGTTTTAGACTCTATTAAATATTGGGAATGTAAAGTGTTTTTGTTGGCTGGAACTGTAGTATCAAAGGAGGCACCCCCTTGCCTCTCATATATGCCACAGGAAGCCACAAACTCTGTACAAGGAGGGGGGTCTCTGTATATTGTGTGGATGGTCAAAGGCAGAGTTGTTTGCTTCGTTTAAAATGGGTAAGCTCCAGGAGCCGGAGCTGGAAGCACAAGCAAAGAACCAAATTGCTGTAGAACATCCTTGGCAGTGACATGTTCAGCATTATGACCTGATTTCTCACTAGCAGTTAAGTATGGTATTCGTGTGTGTGTGTGTGTGTGTGCATGTGTATATATATTCTATTGATTCCAGTTACTGGTTATATTCATTAACAGGGTAGTTTGATGCACTTGGCTGAAACACAAATACTAGGATGGCAAGTCATGCTCCGTGCCCACAGTATGCATTTTATGGGTTTCTTTTCATCTTTTGCTTGAAATTACTTTTAGAGCTACAGTTTATATTAATTGCTTTACTTGATAAAATAAAATGTTTACCTTCAGGAGTAAATAATTTGGGAAAAAATGATTACATACCCAACCACGAAAAAAAAAAAAAAAGTAAACAGTAGGTAAATACATCTTTAAAACATTGTGAAGGTTACAGAACTGCACAGTAAAAAAAAAATAGTAGTAAGCTTACCTCAGTGATGCTTGGGGTAATTGTAGGTGCAGCAATAAAGACCACAAAAGGAGCAAATTCTGCTGTTCTCAGGACTTTAAGAGCCTACAAATAAAAAACACAACCATTTATAGTTTAAGAACATTTACGCCTCATGCACACTGGAGTTATAAAGTTAGTTAAGCAAGTTATAAATTGATTTGCATTTTAATGAGTGAAATAAGTATTTTATCCCCTTTACTCAGCAAGATTTCTGGCTCCCAGGTGTTTTCTATACAGGTAACGAGCTGAGATTAGCACTCTCTTAAAGGGAGTGCTCATAATCTCAGCTTGTTACTCGTATAATACATCTGTCCACAGAAGCAATCAGATTCCAATCTCTCCACCATGGCCAAGACTAAAGAGCTGTCCAAGGATGTCAGGGACAAGATTGTAGACCTACACAAAGCTGGAATGGGCTACAAGATCATTGACAAGCAGCTTGGTGAGAGGGTGACAACACCTGGTGCGATTATTCGCAAATGGAAGAAACACAAAACTGTAAATTTCCCTCGGTCTGGGGCTCCATGCAAGATCTCACCTCAGAGTTTCAATGATCATGAGAACGGTGAGGAATCAGCCCAGAACTACACAGGAGAATCTTGTCAATGATTTCAAGGCAGGTAGGACCACCAAGAAAACAATTGATTACACACTAGGCTGTTTAGGACTGAAATCCTGCAGCGCCCACAAAGTCCCCCTGCTCAAGAAAGCACATGTACATGCCCGTCTGAAAATTGGTAATAAACATCTGAATGATTTAGAGGAGAACTGGGTGAAAGTGTGGTCAGATGAGACCAAAATCAAGCTCTTTGGCATCAACTCAATATGCCGTGTTTGGAGGAGGAGGAATGCTGCCTATGACCCCAAGAACACTATCCCCACCGTCAAACATGGAGGTGGAAACATTATGCTTTGGGGGTGTTTTTCTGCTAAAGGAATAGGACAACTTCACCAAATCAAAGGGATGAGGCCATGTACCATCAAATCGTGGGTGAGAACCCCCTTCCCTCAGCCAGGGCATTGAAAATGGGTCATGAATGGGTATTCCAGCATGACAATGACCCAAAACACACAACCAAGGCAACAAAGTAAGTGGCTCAAGAAGCAGCACATTAAGGTCCTGGAGTGGCCTAGCCAATCTCCAGACCATAATCCCATAGAAAATATGTGGAGGGAGCTGAACGTTTGAGTTATCAAATGTCAGCCTCAAAACCTTAATGAATTGGAGAGGATCTGCAAAGAGGAGTTGGAAAAAATCCCTGTGTGCAAACATGGCGGCCAACTACAAGAAACGTCTGACATCTGTGATTGCCAACAAGGGTTTTGCTACCAAGTACTAAGTCATGTTTTGCGAAGGGGTTAAATACTTATTTCACTCATTAAAATGCAAAACAATTTATAACTTTTTTTCGGAATATTTTTGTTATTCTGTATCTCACTGTTAAAATAAACCTACCATTATAATTATAGACTGATCATTTCTTTGTTAGTGGGCAAAAGTACAAAATCAGCAGGGGATCAAATACTTTTTTCCTCACAGTAAAGCTACTGGTGTTTTTAGAACGTCCTGTGTGCATAAAATGCATTTCTTTTTACCTATCCTTTATTAATTTGAATGCAAAGTAAACTGATCTCAAACACCAGCGCACAATGTGTGCATAACACTTGCATGCTCATGTGAGTTGTGAACATGAACTGTGTTGTTAAAACACATTGCAGTACTTGCTTTATTTGTCTACAAAAATACTTGAAAATGTATTAAAATAAAATACAACAGATACATTAAATAGACAGATACATTATTTTAAAGTGATACTAAAGTCTCATTTTTTTTGTGCAAAAACAACATGTTATAGATACCTCCTCTGTGCAGTTGGTTTTGCATAGAGCGGCCCAGATCCTCCTCTTCTTGGGTCACTCGTTCGCACTTCTGGACCCTCCCCTCCACAGCAAACAGCTTGCTATGGGGGCACCCGAGCCGAACCGCTGCTGTGTGTGTCCATTCAGACACAGAGCCAGGGCCCAGCCCTGCCCCCTCTCTTCTCGATTGCCTCGCTGACTTTGATTGACAGCAGTGGGAGCCAATCAGCCAATGACTGAGTCCCAGACAGCTGAGCTTCTTGTGCAACATTGCTGGATCGAGATGGGGCTCAGGTAAATATTAGGGAGGCTGAGGGGGCTGCTGCACACAGAATGCATGAAGATAAAAAAAAACCTTCTGCCTTTAGAACCGCTTTAAGGACAAAGGAAAAATGGAACCACCATATGAAGCTACCACAGCCCTTGTCTAAAACAGTTAAACTAAGGGGAAAGAAAATTCATACAAACATCTCATTACACAATCATATATACAAAAACAACACCATCCAGATGAACAGCTCTCTAGGTTTATATAAATATTTGAGTTTCCATTCACGTAACATGTTGATGGTATGTTACTTGGATGGTGGTGTTTTTCAACTTTTAAACATTTGTTGGAAGGACACAGACATTGGTGAAGCTGGTTAATATCAACAAGCTGTAAAGGATAGACACAGGCAAATGCTTCATATGTAGCTGCAATAAAAGATATTGAAGTAAAAAAAAAAACTTAATGTTACCTGAGGTTCTACATCAAGTATTGCAATAAGTCCCTGCTCATGGATCTTTCGTATTGTTTCCAGTTTTGTCCCATACATAGCATCCTCATGGCTGCCATATTCCAAGTATTCATTGTTAGAGATATCTTGCATCATTTGGTCATGAGATACAAAGAAGTAATTCTTCCCATTTTCTTCATCTTTCTTTGGAGGTCTTGTTGTGTCTGAAATTTATAACAAAGTAATTACCACCTTCTACTTGTTCTTCAGTACTCTTGCAAATGTAGTGCAATTTTTATCATAATCACAAAACATATCTAATAGCTTAATAGAGGCATCCACATACTTTTCTCTATTAATGACCCTTATTGTTTAAACTTTTTGTATAACTTGTGTGGAATGCAATGCTTTTCATGTAAAAAAACAAACAAAAACAGTACAGAGAAATGTATAGCAGGTGTCCACTTGTGTTTGCACATGCCAATATCTACTGGGACCAGCCAGGAAGCTGGTTACTGCAGTAATTAGAATGCATGTTTTTAGGAGCATGATGAGACTTTTGTTGGAGTGGATAAATCCTTGTAATCCTCCCTAGAAGAGAAGGAGATGATCACCCGTTGTTATTGTAAGCTGCAGTCTGCCTTGTGGAGCAGCAATCAGCAAAACAAGGAAGTTCAGACAACAAGAGAGACTCTGTGTGTATCTTTTCAAAGCAGTGATGTAAAAGGCCAGGATGTCTTTGCTTCAATGTGGAGTGATTGTCAATATATGTCCATCCTACTTGTTAAGGTGTGGAGGCAACTTTTATTACAAAGAAGATTTTTGAGCAGATCGGTTTAGAGCTTAGCGGTAAGGTGTTTGTACCTGAACTAGATGATGACTTCCAGAGGGGGCAAACAGATCTTATCCAAATGGTAGAGAAGGCCCATTCAATAGGGAAATTTATTGAGAATAGCGGGGTAGGAACCCCCTTCCATCAGTAGCCAAATCAATGTATTCCTCAAAGGCATTTCAAAGAGGAGCATTCTAGGACATTCTAGAGATCACATTCTTCACAGCGTCTCCACAGAAAAGCATCACTGAGAACAAGAGTTGTGATCTTCAAGCAGGATTAGGATCATCTATATTCAGATAAAGTTCATTATTGATTTGTCCAGTCCAGTTTGCCAGTTGCAGGTCTGGACTTGCCAAGGCAAAGGAGGACTTTAAGAGTCTCCAAATGACTATCAACTGAATCTTTAAAGCAGGGTATTCCATCAAAGGAAACATCAGATTGAATACTTCGTAAAATAATGGCCGCGTCCACACTGGGAACAGTCCATTTCTTCCTAAACTCCCTTTCCATAGGGTTCAAGACATCAAAATAATCAGAAGCGAAAAGCCTCTGAGTTGGGGCAATCATTATAGAAGACCCAATCGGTTTGATCAAAGGAAAAAAGGCTTTCAAGGAATAGATTACTTTTTCCATGTTCGGAATAATATGTGGGAGATGAGAAGCACTAGGTGTACCTATCCAGAGACTAGAATGCACCACTACCCAAAAGCAAACATATTGCAGCTTACCATTTTCTTACATGTGATGGCTACATTCATATTCTTGTTTAGGCTTTCTTTTATTTTCATCTGGTGATCCAGATTGTAGGTCTGTTATTTTCTAAAAGACCAAGCTCTCTAACAGAATGTATAGTTACAGATATGAGACAAACCATCTGGTGTTAAAAATGATCAGCTTTTAAAACCTTTATCCCAAAAGGATGTCAGTGTAGGACCTTGCTCTGGAACAAAGGAACTGTTATCAACCTGAGAGGTACTTGGAGTTTGGCCGACCAAGCAAACAGGAGTCTAATGAACACTACACCACTAACCAGAAAGGCACAACCTGTAGGAAAAGGGATATAGTGTAGTAACTACAACATATCCTGATAATAATCCAATAAGAATTGTGTAGCCAGGAACTGGCATTTAAAGGTAAACGGAAAACCCTGTCTTCTTTCACCTACATCACTAGACTCATCTATGGTCCAGGCCTCATCTGTCCTGGAAGGCCCAAAAGGGGTCTGCAGGTTCTGGGTGCCATAGGAACGGACCATGTCCCTGGACTTGTACAGCACTGTGGCTAACTCATTGCATCACATACCAAGGTGAGTGCCGAACGCATGATGCCATGCCTTAAGCAAACATGACAGGCCGGCTTTTGTGGGGTCTGGGTATGGTTCCTTAGATGTATATCAAGGTCAACCAACAGATTCGGAAACTGCTAGTGAGTCATCAGGTGATAAGCAGTCATATCTTGATAGAAGTGTTGGTCGAAGAAAGAAGGAAAGCTGATGAAAAAAAAAATATAATAAAATTGCTCCAATAGGAAAAGGGCTCCACCACCTAAGGCAAACATTTTGAGCCTCACAGAGTGGTCAGGGTTATTGGGTAGATTGGGGCAGTTCCAATCAAAGCTTTTGCCAGTGACCAATCATCTGAAAGTAACAGCATATAACCAATGGTCTAAGAAGAAACTCTTGTGTCGTACTGTAGGATTAAAATATACCGTTATTAGCATTTTTGTATCTCAGTGCTGCTGATCTCCTACCACATCTTTGCAACCACTTCCTGTCTACAATCATGCACTTTAACAATGACTGCATAATATTTTCCAGGGCTAGCATACTGACAGCGATGGATCATGCCTATGCAATGAGCATAACAAAAAAACTAAAATTTACAGTGAATATCTGCAAAAATAAATGCATGTTCCCTCCTGTTTTAGCCCTCTAAAAAAAAGTTGCAAATAAAAGAAAAATACACATTTGGGCTGACGACACTAAAATCCAGCTTTATCAGCCTGCCTGAACTTCAGAAGTTTGCATTCAGAAGAGGAGCTTCTGGGCTTAAAACTCGACAAAGGGGTCTAAACACGCCTAAACGCATTTAGCACTTGATCATTTATTAATTTCAATGGCCAGAAATAAATACAAATTCTGTGCAATGAAAAAAAACACCCAAACACTGCTAAACTGGTTTGAAAAATACACAGCTTAGGGTAAGTTTTTAATGCTGATTTTCTGCTGTCAGGAAAAACAGTTTTCAATAAACCAGTGTGCATGAGGCCTAAGAGTCTGCCCTCACACAGTGTGAGGAAAATTGCTCTTTGAAGATGTAGTTCTGGGAGCATGCCTATGTCCACAGGAACAGAGCTTCAAGCAGCTGCCACAGCAGGAATTTTACAGGGTTGGTAATGTCACAGCAAGTAATAAAAGCTGTTTCTTGTTACAGGAACAAGTCAAAGAAAAAAATAATGCTGGAACATGATTTAGAGAGAGAGGCTTGAAGTTAAACTGGATAATGCCTGGACACAGAGTTTAATGCTAACCATAGATTGACAATGATTGAGAAATGTTGAAAACCTCAATAAGTTAAGGATTATAAGAAAGGCATGTCATACTCAGTCAAACAGTGGGATGAACTGAGTGAATGAATTTTCAAGAGGCCTCATTATGTCTGCTGAAGACACATTTACATCAATCCAGAAAAAGATTATAGCACTTCAGTAATTAACAGTCTAGTAACAATTGCAACTTACCACATTTTATCCCAGGATAAGTAAGCATAAATCATTTTCTAAAGTTATGTAGATGCAAAATTATGTAACGAAGTGTAGCCTTTATTAACTTGAGAAAAGCTAGGGCTCATTAACATTTAATACTTAAACCAGCTGGGAAACAAAAAAAAGAGTGAAAGGGCTGCAAATACATTATCCCCTTGTCTACCAAGGTACATTTATAAAAAGCCTGGTATACAAGGGGTCAAAGCATGCTCACGGATGCTGCAGCCATGAGCTTGGTGTTGGTTTTTAGAGCCTGTGAAGGGCTTTCAGATAAAAATGATCAGATTTATGAGGCTGTAACTCCCCACTGGTGGTACCCATGGTGGTTCCCAGGCTCTCCTGTTGCCCTCTGTGACTAATGAACCCAGAAGTGGCATGTATTATGTTGCTTCTGGGTTTACAGCTGTCATTCCTCAGCTACTGTAGCCCAAAATGCACTAATTGAAGCACAATCTTTACTTGATTAGCTGTAGTGGAGGGCAGGGGAGACATTGGGGGTCCAACAGATGTCTCCACAAAGATGACCTGACACCTTCCAAATGCTATCACCCCTTATAATAGCAATACCATTGCATAAAGGAAAAAATGAAAACTAAACGTAAAGGAAAGAAAAGAAAAAAAAAAAAAAAAAAAGCGAAAGCATCCCCATCACCCTTATACACACCCCAAATCAAAACGCACAGTGTAGGGGCGAGCATGTGTCTAAACAAAAAATGTGCCACATGTGAGGTACTGCAGCAAACATTGCAGTGAGAGCAATAATTCTAGGGCTCTAACTTATGGTTAACTATGAACTGATAATATGTAAAGGCTTTTAAAGCATCACGTATGCCAATTTTCAGGACCATATTTTTTGCAATTTTAAGGCTTGACATGTTTGGTATCTGTTTACTCGACACAACCCCAACTTTGTGATTCTACTAAAAAATGGCTTTAATATTGCATTTATTTGCACTAAAACTCATTTTGGTGTATTTTTTCTGAATATGCATTTGATAAATACAGCGGCGCAAATATTGTTAAACATTAAGCACACTGCAACTACCACATTTTTTTTTTTCTCCAAGGTCTCTGGTTTAAAAAAATGTAGGGGGGTTAAAAAGAAATTTCCAGCAAAAGAATGGCAGATTCTAATATAACCGTAAAAAATAAAAAAAAATTGCTCCAGGAGATCAGTGTTTTGCTCATTATAAAAGATTTGAGATTTTAAGCATTTGTTATCTGACACAAGTAGTCTTTAATCTCTATTGTTCCAATAAATCGCTCAATATTTTATTAATTACAATACTTACGAGGGATAGGGTAAGCAAATCTGTCAGGATGTTTCGTAATTAGTGTATTCTTTATGTGTCGTCTTCCAACACCATGTGCACCTATTAAAAGAATTAAAAGTCAGTCAAGATTACAATTTGTTTCACATAAGATACAAGAACTTCAGGCAAAATACATTACCTAGAAGAACTAGTGTTTTCCTTTTAAAGGCAGGCAGTTTCACTACTTCTTCATAAGTGACTAGATCTAATTGATCAAAAACTAAAAAGAAAAAAAGCCAAAACATTAGCAAATCCCGCAGCAGAAAGATATAATATCATTGATCAGTCATCTAACAATGATAGAGTCTCAACCAAAATGCTAATTCTCACTCCCTGCTAAGACCACTTTTATTTTAATTAATATTAAATGTTCACTTATTTTGTCAGTTGGATTGCAGCATTTATCAAGGACTTTAAATAATCAAAATAACTGAATATATTATCTACCTGCATATACAGTCTCTAGACCTCTATTTGTATACATAGCAGCATACTGGAGACACAATGTATGGGTGTACACACCCATTAATTTGTTTTTATACTGTCTGAAAGCAGAGACCGTGCAAAATTACAACTAGCAGCTCTGAAATGTTATAATCATAACACTAAGGACTAAATGCAAAACATGTGGATACCACTAGTGGTGGAAGAATGGCAGAAGGTGAAATATACAAATAAAAAATAGTTACGAAGGCTGGCCATACATTAGGCAATTGTCTTGCCTTCAACCACAGATTGAAGGGATCAAAATAGATTGATTCCTCACATCAACACATCAGTGTTGATGGGGGCATCCCTCCCGCTGCGCTATTGTATTCTGACAGTGGGAGGTTCTCCCACAAACAGAATATGATTACTGCTTCTAGCTATAGCCGGCGGCAGTAATGACAAAAACCTGACAGGCTGGTTGTACTGAAGGCAGTCGACAGATCGCCTTCAGTACAACCAGCCAGCTCATGGAAGGATTGAAATTTGGCTGGTTCCTACTGAACTGGCCAAATTTCAATCTGTCTTCAGCTGGCTTTAGGGTGCCCCCTGCCCAACAAGTATGCACACAGCGACTTATGCGAAGTACATATGCAGCTAACTATGTTTCTCTGTGTAAAACAAATAGGCCTATTCATCCTTGTTTTATAAAAAACAATTTCTCTAAGTTTAAGGCCCCTTTCACACGAGCGGATCATTCGGGTCCGCCTGTCAGTTTTTCAGGCGGACCCAACGGACACTCCATTGCTCTCTATGGCGCGACAGATGTCAGCGGTGACATGTCCGCTGACACCCGATCTGCCAAAAACAGACGGATGGAAACCCTATTTTCCATACGTCTGGCGGTTTGGATGAACACGGACAGATGGTCCGTGTTCATCCGATTCTCCATAGAGCAAAATGGAGCTGTGACAGGACAGTCTCTGCATGGAGTGCAGAGACTGTCCTGTCATCCGCCGGGTCAGCGGGGATAAACGGATGGATCCCCGCTGAGCAGTGTGAAAGGACCCTAAAGGTTCCCATAGACCTGAGATGACAGTCATTTTTCATTTTCATGTACACGTCAGCTGATGCTTTCAAATCTATCAGCTCACGTGGCTACCAAAAACCAGCACATATCTGAGAAAATAGCGGTACCTCAAAGTTAGAAAAACTTTGATCACTGCTAGAGAGGAGTTTGAGCATCCTCTGAATTTATTTCTCTCCAATCTTCAAAGCTGTTCAATCACCTACAGGCAGGGTCATATGCCAACCTGCAGCGCACATAAATAGGTGACATCAGTGTCCGTACGCAGACACATGCCCATATTTAGTCAATTTCACTGCCATAATATGGGCATGTGGCCATATAAAAGCACTGAAGTCACCAGCACGTCCCCCCCCCCCCCCCAATCTCTATCACCACACTTTCTGTAAGAGGATTGCCCCCTTCATCCTCACTGAGCGAAGGGTTTATAGCAGTAGACACAAGTGTCTACACAAAGCTGGATCACGCCAGCATATCTGAATACCTGCTCAAAACATATGGGCACCTTTAGGCCTCATGCACACAGGACATTTTTTGACTGTTTTACTGCAGCTGCAGACGTTTTTTTCTACAGTCATTAAACCCTCCATCATGTTATCCTATGTGTTCATGCCCACATAGGCTGTTATCAGCTGTTTTAGCAGTGATGTTTTTGAGCTGTATAAAAAACCCAAGACCAGAGGGTTCTGAGAGACGATTTTCAGCTGTAAAAACGTTCAAACGCTCAAAATGCCCAAAAACGCGGCTAAACGTCAATCCCCAAGGTTTTTGGATCAATTGGGAAAAAAACCCCCAAAAAACGCTGGCCCTTTAAAAACGCAAAAAAAAAAAAAAAAGCACAAAAACGCCAGTAATAGAAAGCTGGTAAAAGCTGTAAAAAATACCCGATAAGGTACTGACATTTTTAGGACTTTTTTTAACGTCCTGTGTGCATGAAGCCTTAAAGTCTAGCGCTGTCAGTCGTGTACTAACGTGTTGGCTACACATTTATACATTAGGGTGTTGGCAATTCAGCTGGCTTACCGGAGCATACACATGTATGCATTACTGCAGGCAGCAGAAGTGGGAATTACAAGCTAATTTTTTCACTGGTACCTTCTAAAAGACCTTGACAGAAAATTTACATAATTGGAAACAGAGTTATAAGAGGAGCTCTCATGTAAAATGTTTTTTTTTAATTTGCAGTCCCCTTGAGAATATCAAGCACCATCCACTTCATTCAAACCCATTGACCCTCAGCCTGTATGGGGTTGGTGAATTCTCCATTATCAAGCAATTTAAAAAGGAAGGAGCTGTGTGAATAGTGAAGTGAAAAGACTGCTTATAGAATTTTACTGGGCTAACTCTTCTAAGCTCAGACTGCAAAGTAAAGAACAATTTACCTTACATGATGCTCTATCATACCTGACACACAAGAACATTAGTAGTGTTGGGGCTTCATCCTAATTACTACCTTTGGTAAATAATATAACGTGACATTATACATTTTAAACAATTTGGTAGACCTTGAAAACGAAATTACCTTTGAGCAACAACTATATATGGCAAGTAGAAACCGATTCTTACATGCACAGTACTTTGATGCAAGGTTTTACATTTTCTAACATGCAATGATTCTTGCAAAAGGATGAATACAGTCATGCTATTTGAACTTATTTTATTCTAGAACAGTGATTCTGAAAGATGTAATTTCCTGTACAAAATCAAAATACAGATTTTCCAGGGTGATGTTTAAAATCAGAACACAGTGGGAAAATTTACATAAATTAAGGTTGCCATTATATCCATTTACTATTATACAAATCAGAACTCTGTGGAATGCAAATATGAATTAGGTAAAACACTGTTCTACAATAAATCTATGATAAGTGACTACTACAGAGGAAAAGTGACGTGGATGCTCTGAAGTGAAGCGAGTGTTCTGGAACACTCTCAGGTAGTGACAACAAAAGTGAAAATAGTAAATGGATTCCCCTCATTATCTTGGATTTACCATCACTGAAAAAAACGGGCAGTGTTAGCAGCTTAAAAGTAATGGTAGAACCTAACAGTACCACAAACTGAAAACACTATTTAACCACTTGTGTGGTGAGGACACGTGCGCTCACTGGCTAGCGGGGGGAGCCAATCAGTGGGTGAGGTGGACTCGATGTCTGACGGCCACCTACGATCGCTCCCGAGACAGGCAAAATGGGGATCTGCAAGTGTAAACAAAGCAGATACCCGTTCTGACAGGGGAGTTAAGAGTGATCGTCTGTACCCAGTAATAGGGAACAACAATCTCTCTCCTCCAATCAGCCCAGCCCCCATACAGTTAGAAACACCCCAGAGGGAACACCTTTAACCACTTGATCTGCCCTAGTGTTAACCCCTTCCCTGTCAGTGACATTTATACAGTAATCTGTGGCTATTTTTAGCTCTGATCGCTGTATAAAGGTCAGTGGTCCCAAAAAAGTGTAAAAAAAAAAATAAATAAAAATGCTATAAATCTATCCCCTATTTTATAGACGTGATAACTTTTGCACAAATCAATCAATATACACTTATTGCGATTTTTTTAACCAAAAATATGTAGAAGACTACATATTGGCATAAACTGAGGAAGAAATTTGTTTTTTTACATTTTTTCTTGGATATTATAGCAAAAAGTAAAAAAACTGTTGTTTTTCTTTAAAATTGACGCCTATTTTTTTGTTTATAGCGCAAAAAATAAAAAAAGCAGGAGGTGATCAAATACCACCAAAAGAAAGCTCTATTTGTGGGGTAAAAAAGGACATAAATTTTGTTTGGGTACAACGTCGCACGACCGCGCAATTTCAGTTAAAGCAATGCAGTGCCGTATTGGAAAAAATGCTCTGGTCAGGAAGTGGGTAAATACTTCCAGGGCATAAGAGGTTAATTTATTTTTAATATTCAAAGAAAACTCACCCAGCTTTCTTTTGTTGAGAAATCATCCTGAAACCCACCCCACAGCATTTCTAGCCATGGCCATCTTGAATAAGGGCAGATTATTTATGCAACGTTTACGTTCTGAAATCCAGCTGTCAGGAGGGCGTGCTTAGCTGAGAAAGTTCCTCTCCCAGATAAAAAAAAAAAAAAAAAAAAAAAAAGCCCATGAAGACTTAAGGGATGTATTACATCATTTGTACACTTAGTATTCTCACCGATTTGACTTAACATTCTCACACGTGACACCAACTGATAAATGATTTATCGGGTAGAATAAGTCCGGTCGTTACTCATAGTGAGCCGGGTACCCTGTCCGATGGTGGTTCGTAAGTCCCAGTCTCACTTCAATTTCGTCTTAATTTGAGAGAGCTAGTCATAATTGATAAAAATTAGGAATACGACGACCGTAATCAATAGATATTTATCGATCTTTATATATAATATAAATGAACAAATTTCGTAAAAAAAAAAAAAATGCAATGAATGCAACGAAGGACCAAGGAACGGATCCGGTATTTACTACATTATGTAGGGAATTCAGAAGTACCCGAAAAAAAAAAAAAAAAAAAAAAAAAT
>BLSH010528091.1:1903301-1931122 GCA_018402905.1 Glandirana rugosa
CCCTGTGAGGCTCATCCCTGTTCCATGGCCCTAGTCTTTTTTGTGCTGGGATCCCCCTCTATGCGCTGGGGGTGTGTGGGCTGGTTTGCTGGCTCTCCTCTCTTCCATTCAGGTTAGAGGGCAATTCCATTTTGGAAGGCCCTCACTTGCCTTGGCTCTGAGGAACCTCTATTTATTCTTTATGTATTTTTTATATTGTTATTGTGTTTGACAACGTTGTCAATGGTGGTGGTCTTCTGATTGGTTTTTACTTATGCTCTACACTGTGTGCACATCCAGTTGTAAGCATTGTTTCCAAATAAAATTTGCAATCATTTATATTACATTCATGTTTGGTCTTCCTTTTTTCATTCATATATCCCAGTCGCTACCTATATGGTGACTTTATGGACAGCCCTCTGTACATCTCAACTTCACCTCTTTTGACCTAACAATGGGCACACATTTCCACTCACTTCAATGGTAACACCCTTGACCTTGTATTCACCCATCTCTGCATTCTTCTGTCTTCAACCACCTATTCCTCCAAGCATTAAAATTATTCATAGAAATCTTTGCCACTTTACCCCTTCACTTCTCTATTCTGCTACTGACCACCTTTATGACAAAACCTCACCTAGGTCCCGTCCTAACCTGGCCACCTCTGTCTACAACAGTTCACTATCATTCTCACTGGATGCACTTGCTCCTCTAACTTCACACAGAATCAACCCCCGACCATTACAACCTTAGCAAACTGACATCAGAAATCTCGAGATACAGCCATGCCTTTGATCGACTGTGGCGTAAAACTAAATTCCTGCAAGCCTTCCCCCTGCACATTTCCTGCCTCCATGCTACCAAACGAACCTCCTATTAATACCTTGTCATTCAGTACTCATTGGCCCTTCTCTACCTTTAAGGCCCCTTTCACACTGACGGACTGATCCGATCCACCTGTAAGATTTTCAGACAGACCCGATCTAACCATCCATTGCTCGCTACGTAGTGGCGGATGTCAGCGGACATGCGTCCGCTGACACCTGTTCCGATCCTGGCCGCTAAAAACAGACAGGATGGGGATCTGTTCCCCATCCGTCCGTCAGATCGGACGACTGTCAGATGGAAATGGACAGGTGGTTTGTTTCCATCCAACAGTTCCATAGAGAACAGCGGGCTGTGTCCACTCTGCATTAGCAGAGCAGACAGACCTGTCATGGTGGAAACGACTGTCATATCTCACTGTCCAGCAAGTAGGCTAACACAGTCAACGATAACATTACTCTATTCATGGACTTGTTTTTCAGCAGGATGTTGATGGAACCCACCAGGGTTATGATTATCAATATTTTTTATGCATTTACGGCCGCTGATCCTTTATAAGATCCTGCAGGTCAATAAACTTTTTTATAACCTAAAAAGACATATTATTGTTTAAAGATTCCTATTGGTTCATTTACTTGTTACAATATCCATACCCAAAGCGCTTTAAGAGTAGTTGTGTGTTAGACCTGTCATCTGTCTGCTCAGTGGGGATCAGTGGAAAGATTCCCTGCTGAGCTGGTAGACTCCGCCAGTGTGAAAGGGGCCTAACACTCGACTTTGTCCCCCACCACCTCTACCCACTGACTCACTCAATGTTCCAGAGATTTCCAATAACTTCAAAAACAAGACATGCAATTTGTGAAGACATCTCCACTGTACAGATATCTTCCCCATTTCAAAAATCCTTGTCTAACAGCACATTTAATACTTTCCTATTTTGACCCAGCTATTACTGAAGAGGTTGCCAAACTTTTCTTAGATGCCCACCTAACCAATTGTCCCCTGGATCATCTTGCCTTTCAATTACTATGGTCACACTCTCTTCTATCCTATGCACTCTTGCTCAGATCTTCAATCTCTCCCTCTCTACTGGCAACTTCCCCTCACCTCTAAAGCATGCACAAATCACTCTCATACTTAAAAAGCCCTCACTGGACCCTCCCCCAACCTGATCAACCTAACCTGTCTCCTTGCTCCTATTTACCTCTAAACTTTTAGAACACTTAAAGCGGAGTTCCACCCATGTAAAAGTCAGCAGCTGCAAAAAGTGTAGCTGCCGACTTTTAATAATCGGACACTCACCTGTCCCTCGCTCGTCTGGGGGCTCGCTCCTTTCCCCCTCTGCGGCGTCGGCATCACAGGTGTGGGTACCTTTGAAACCAAAGCCGGGCGCGCACTACGCATGCGCGAGTCGCACTGCGCCTGGTGACTGGCCGGCGTATCTTCTGGGGCATGTGACGTGTCCCAGAAGATCGCCGAGAGGGAGGGGGGGGGGGAAGGTGGACTTCCTTCCTTGAGCTGCGGCGCCAGGGGAGGAAGTGGACCTGGGACCCTGTGAAAACAGGGTCCCTGGTCACCCCCCCCAAAAAAAAAAGCCAATTGTGGCATGTTGGGGGTCACCTTCCATTAAAGTGGAAGTTCCACTTTTGGGTGGAACTCCGCTTTAAAATTGATTTAAAAGAGATACACCAAATATTGGTAGGAGAACATCACAATTCAGGCTCAGTATTGCTTTGGATGCCGATGGCTGAAGCGTAGAATAATGTCCCAATATATTTCGCCAACCTTGGTTACTTCAGGGGATATATTCAACCATCGCAGTACAGATGAGCTCAAACGGTCACACCCCAAAAGTGCCCCCAGCTCGTCCACATGAAAGGCGGGGAGAAGGCTACGTGCAGTTACAGGGGGTATAGGATGACCAAGTAATGTGATGTTTATTCAAAGAGTACCGAATAGGGCACCGCAATGGATGGGTTAAAAAATCAGCCATCATTAATTAACTCTCTTTTACTTTCCATTCACATAGAGAGGTTGCCCCTGTGCTCCAGACGATGGTTAAATATATCCCCTGAAGAAGCCAAGGTTGACAGAATATATTGGGACATTATTCTACACTTCAGCCATCGCCATCCAAAGAAATACTGAGCCTGAATTGTGATGTTATCCCACCAACATTTGGTGTATTCTCTTTTAAATCAATTTTCTGTGTTTTTATATTTAATACAATAAAATGTTATGCTTTTAAATCTTTGTGTATACAAATTCCTTGCTGCCACCCTGAAAATCCCAAATCGCCTGTGTTATTTTATATGTCTAACTTTCGGGATGAACTGCTGAATATATTAGTGTCATCCCAATACCACGTCCACAAAATAACATTTAGAACACAGACTCTACAACAGTCTGTGCTCCTATCTCACTGAAAACTACCTTCTTGACCCCCTCAGTCTGGCTTTCGCTCGCAGGACTCCACAGAAACTGCTAATGATTTACGAACTGCTAAAACCAACAGCCACTACTTCATACACTTTGTACTAGACCTTTCTGCGGCTTTTGATACTGTTGACCATCCACTCCTCCTCAAACTGCACTCCCCTGGCCTCCAAGATTCTGCCCTTTCCGGTTTCTTCTCCTTTCACAGTGCTCCTTCGGTTACCTACAACTCTTTGAAGGGGTCCCCCAAGCCTCTATTCTTGGGCCCATTTTTCTTCAACACCTCCTCTCTTGGTCACTTGATAATCTGTCATGGCTTTCAATGCCATTTCTACGTCGATACTTAAAGCTCTCTCTACCCTTACCTCACTACTAACTGACATATCAACATAGATCTACTCACGCCAGGGTGCTAGGTGTAATCCTAGACTCTAACCTGTCACTTTGGCCCCAAATCCAATCACTGAAAAGCCTGTAGAATTCACCTCCATAATATCTCTAAAATTCACCTCTTTTTAAATAATGAAATCATCAAGCTACTCATTCACTCCCTTCTTTTACCCCAACCTCTACGCAGGCTATCTACATGTCAGTCTATCATGAATGCTACTGCCAGACTCATCTACATAACTAGCCTTCTCTGCCAATCCCTCCACTTGCACCCGATTGCCCAGCGAATTAAATTAAAAATACCAACATACAAAGCCATTCACAACTCTGCCCCAATCTACATCACCAATCTTGTCTCAAAATATCACCCCAACCGTCCTCTCCGCTCCTCCCAAGACCTTCTGCTCCCTAGCTCTCGTTCTCCTCCCATGCTCGTCTCCAGGGCGTCTCCAGAGCCTCTCCCATCCTCTGGAACTCTCTACCTCAATCTGTCCGGCTATCTCCTACTCTGACCACCTTTAGGCAATCACTGAAAACACCTCTCTTCAGGAAAGCCTATCCCGCCTTCACCTAACAAATGAACTTTTAATTATTCTACTTGCCCCACCCCATTAGATTGTAAGCTCTTACACAAGCAGAGCTGGGCCCTCTCAATCCACTTGAAATGTATTGTATTGTAATTGTACTGTGTCCCTTTACATTGTAAAGCACTGCTCAAACTGTTGGCACTATATAAATACTGTATAATAATTAACTAAAAAATAAGTGCAAATACCTAAACCTTAGGGGCATATTTACACATCAGTAAATGTACCATTCACTAAACATTCCCCGGCGTGTAATTTTTCCCAGTAATTTAAACACTTGCAACAGGAAGGCTCACCTTCGGTGAATATTTGGCAAAGGTCACATTCACTGCATTGCAAATATGCACCTTTGTGAATGAAAACAATAATCTCAACTTTACATGCATGAAAATATGGTTATAGTTAACAGTAGATGTGGCACTCAGACCCTATGACAGTTGTAGATACCTGAGCACACTAGATGGTGCAACATACAGCATTTCTGTATTCTGAACTATCTAGTGTATCCTTCATAGAAGCATATTAAGTACTCATGGAAGGCAGTGATGACAGCAGCTTAGCTGAAAAGCTGTGCTCTACCTGTTATTGCTGGGCAAAGGGTGTTAGAGATCTCCTTATCAAAGTCCTGGATGGCAGTAAACCAAATGAATGACTGAAGCCTGTCTGGCTTCATACAAAATAGAAGAATCTGATTTGGGTATTGCTACTTTTGGATGACAGAAAATAATTTCTGGTATAAACAGTAAAGGCTATATATACTTCACCCAATAATGTGCTTTATTTTAAAGCATTTTTGTAAAGAAAAAAAAAAGCACATATTTCAACATTAGGGAGCATTTGCAAGAATCACTGCACATTAAAAAAAATTAAAAAGTATCACTGCACATCAGGTTTTTGTTGCATTAGAAAATTTAAAATTAATGATACATTTATAAATCAATTATCAGAGATACTAATAGCTACTGTTCCCAATACAGATAAGAAGGTTAAAATAAACCTTTCAAGGGGTATTACATTAAAGCACAACAATGCAAGCACCTTAGGTGCATTCTTTGCAGCTCTGTTGCCCTGAATCCTGCGCTGCCATAGCCAGCAAGTTTCAACACTACAAACTAAGGATATACCCACTGCCATTAAAATAGCCCAGTGCACTGATTAGGCAGTAAGGCTCATGCAGGGAGTGGGTTGAGGGTGCAACCAGCACAGGACACTACCAATAGTGTCAAGCCTGGTATTCAGAACACTCACGCTGCACAAGAATGCATCTAAGGGCAGAATCATAGTACCATTTGGGAAACGATAATTGTATTTTGAAATGAGCTAGCCCTAACTCACCAATAGCCTGGTAAATCTAGTCACTTAAAAGTCAAGGACAACAATGAAAGTAGATAAAGCTTTACATTACAAGTATCCTCCCATTGCAGACATTATTTGCAGCCCTTCCGTACGAGGCTTCATACACACCACTATTGTGTTCTGACAGGGGGGCGGCCCCTACCACTACACTACGGTCAGCGCTGATCGGGAGCCAGCTGGCAGACCTTTTTCACATAGTCCGAATGTTGGCCGGTTTCTATTGAACTAGCCGACATTTGGCCCGCATGTACTAGGCTTAACTCTGATGTGAAAGAATAAGTTACGGAATTCAAGGGATTCTATTTTCCTTCGATTTTCACATGTTAAAAAAAAATGCAAACAGCAACCTTTATCATTTATCAACAACCATATCTGTTAGCACTATGTTAGTACAAAATACTCCTGAATTATAACAGGTAGAGCATACTAGTGCTATAAAGACCCAGAATGATATTTCAGTGTTAAAAAAATAAAATAAAAATTGCTTGCCATTTTATCATTAACCAAGGTATTTTCTATACCCATGCATACCTGCATTGTGCTTTGCCAAGTATTTATCTTTGTACTGCTTCTTTTTCTTCCCAAACCAAGTACAACTGGCTTGTTGCTCCTGCTTTGTTTTTTCCATTGCAATGCAAGCAACTCGCCTAAAACAAGAAACAAGACAAAGTCTAATTGCTACCGTATAGGGGATTGCATACAAAGTCAAATTCAGGTGTGTACATTACAAGCATTTAACATACTACATGATGTGATAATGAATACAGGAGCTGCATTAGTCTGTGGCCTTTTTATCTGCCTGGAGTTCAGCTTTAATGTAAATATAGATCATATCTAAACACAATGTTGGTCCTGTTTTACACATAAAGATGACTATGAAGTGGGATAGCATTTGCTCTTCAGTTATACCCTAGCTGCAATAACAGAACATTGATACAGTAATTATTTTTTTTCAGTTGTTGCAGGACTGGATTATGTATTTTAAAAACTAACCTAAAATAAAGTTCAGACATTAACTTAGTAGCTACAAACATGTACTCTCAGAGCCGCCGGTTCACACAGGGACGACTTGGGTCGCCTGACAAGTCGCACTCCATGCATTGCAAAGGAGCCGTTCTAATAGGAGCGACTCAAGACGCTCCCACTTAGAAAAAGGTTCCTGTACTACTTTAGGTGTGACTTCAGGCGACTTGCATTGACTTCTATTACAGAAGTCATTTGCAAGCTGTGCTGAAATCGCGCTGTGCGGGGCGGCTCAGAGTCGCCCCTGAAGTCGGATCGCCCCTGTGTGAACTGGCTCTCAATGCAAATTGAAAGAATGCCATTACCTTGGTGGCTACAAAGGACAACAGTATATGTTCTTGGGCTTAAGATCAGGTTTTTCAGATGCAGGAGATGCAGAAAATGCGCATGCAATTAAATCAGAATAAGGGTAAATCAACTCAAAACCAGATGGATACATATTGCAAATTTTAAATATGGCAAGAAAGCCAAAGGTTTTTTTTTTTACAGTCAATCGGGGTGTAAAGCTGAACACATAATAAACATGTTCAGGCAACACAGCATATGAGCCAATGTAGGCGAGACAAAACAAACATGTTCTCCCCATGTTAAAGCTGGGTAATTCCTCTGCCCAATATCCCAAATCACATGATAAGATGCCCCAGCACTGTACACAATGCCATTTCCTTGGGATTTGGGACGCTCGGCTTTCACAGGAGTGAGAAGGATCAGTGCCATCACCCTTGCCTAGGTGGGTTTGATGGAAGCTGGGGTGTGCGTATATTTTTCATGTTTCTCCAGTGTTTTATTTTTTTTTTTTTAGCACTTTCATTGAATGTTTTACATGGAAGAAAGGGGGACAACAAGGTCCACTTTAAAGAATGGTTAATATAGGACATTCCTGTGTATTTTCTTGCTTCAGCTTTAAAGCTGGCTGTGCTGAAATTGCCTATATCAGCCACTTTGTCAAATGCTTTTCCTGAGTGGATGCTGCTTAAGAAGGGATAGAGCGTCAACATGTCCCATGGTGCTGTTTATATTTAATTGAGTGTGGTGTAATATTCAGAATAAATGCTTGCTTCCATACTTGTCTGTATTAAGCCACTGAGATCAGTGTTTGTACACTAAGGAGAACAGAGACTGAGAAAAAACAGATCTTTTAGGTTTGAATGCTGAACTGCAGAACAAACATGACTAGGAACTGACTTTCTGACTAGGAAGACACGTTAGCTTTGAATAGGTTGGTAAACTATAAGCAAATATATTCATTTGTTCCTGGTCACTTACCATTCTTGAAGTTCGGGAGAAGGAATGAGACCAGCCGTACCGTTTTTGGCATTTTCCAATTTGCCTTGCCACCAGTTGTGGTCATCTTTACTAATAATCTGGATAATATCTCCAACCCTAAACCTGATACCAGCTTCTTTACAGGGTATGAGGTCATCCTTTGCAGGATCATATTCAAATTGTGCTCTTACGTATATCTAGAAAACAACATTTATTACAGCCAGGGAAAGCACATGGGACAACTGAACAAACTCACAAGAAAAGATCAAACGACATGAAAATGGGAAATCATTATAGGTTTAAGCATAGGCGGAAACTGCAGGGCAAAGCGTGCATGAAAGTGACCCTTAATAGTTATTTTTACTAAATAACCTTCTGCAACTATAGCATTAGATATATATTAAAAATAATAATAATAATAAAAAAAAGATATTAAGTGTACTTCTACTAACACAAAACATACCTCAATCAATCAGCTACACATTTATCAATTACTATTTAGACAGTGTCATTAATTAATACACATTCATGTGCTATAGTCTGAACATGCCAGTTGCAGCCAATATACACAGAAATGAGCAGGGAATAAAAGCTTTTTAAGCAATTTTGCTATATAAGTCACCAGTGATAAATATATGCAGATTATGTCTGTGAAAGTAGAATACTACACTGCAGTGTGAAATCCTTTCTAATATATTATCACTGGAAACTAGTGATGTCAAATGTGTCGCATTTTTACATTAGTTTTGTGAAAGAATTCATAGGTTTCAGGGTTTTTAAAATCACAACCTTGGTAAAATGGTTTATATATATAGTTTTGAATATGTAAAGTTTATTTATAACTGCATTTAAACTTTTGCCTATTTTGGTGAATGGAGCTGTTCATCCTATAGCACTGGTGTGCTTGTGCAATTGGATTTATGATTTCAATCTCTCACGCACCAGAGTACTGTAATGGGCCTTTCAACTGAGTGTGGTGACAATGAGTGTTATAACTGTGCCACACCTGAACTATAAAAACGTACCATTTCATGCATTCGACTTCCTATCCAGCAATTTGATAGAAGAAAGCGAATGTCATTTTGCTCGGTTTTTAGTATAATATATGAGCAAGCACTTGATAGGATTTAAAGTTGCTATTTTCTTTCAGTACAAAAGTTTGTATGAGTGCTAAAATTGTATATGAAGAGAACTGCTGTGATATCCTATCAAATGTAAAAACAGGCCCCCCAAAAAGTTACAAAATAATCTGTGCATGTGAGGATGCTGTTTTATATACTTTGGGTAGGTTACTGGTAATTACTGTACAAAAAAGTACATAGGTGTACGCCTGGTATATGGTGGTGCAATTGTCAACAAGTGTAAAAAAAATTCTATTTTTTGCATACACCCGTATGCTATACTTGTGCTTACAACAGCACTGCGCTATATCTGGAATACAGCTGTGTACAGACATTCATGTCTATGGATGGCTGTGCATAGTGCCTGGGTTTTCTGGGTTAAATGTCAGAATTTACAATGAAAGGCCTCAAGCACCCATATGCTAGAGCCCTACAAGAAATATGTTAGAAGTATTTAATATACAAATGGGCACCATAAATGTGTCCATTTCTAATACAGTGGAACCTTGGATTACGAGCAAAATCCGTTCCAGGAGAATGCTTGTAATCCAAAGCACTCATATATCAAAGCATGTTTGCCCATAGGAAACAATGGAAACTCTGTTAACTCATTCCACAGTCACGGCTTGTCAATGCAGTACTGTATGTGGCCAGAGGTCCGGGGGCGCCTGGCTTATGTAATATCGAAGGTGATCAGAGACGTGGTGGCACTGGTGAGCCTCGGAGATGTCTGAAACATTCGGAAATGCTCAGAAACTGTTTACACTTTTGGGTATTTCCGAATGCTTCCGGCCGTCTCAGAGGCTCACCAGCACCCCCGCACCTCTGGCCACATGCGGTATTGCATGCATACAAATTAAGTGACACCAAATTTGCTGAATGTTTAAAGTGATATTAAAGTCAATTTTTTGAGATAACAACAGAACTTACATGCACATGCTGTTCTTGTTTTTGGCTAAAGTTTAAGGTCCATTTCAGACAAGCGGTGCCTCTATAGCACAGGTGTCAAACACAAGGCCCGGGGGCCGAATCCGGCCCTCCAGGTCATTTCATGTGGCCCTCACACCTCTCCTGCAGCTGCAGCACTCCCCTCATCTCCACCACCCCTGTCTCAGCAGTATGTCTCTCTGTGCAGCTGCAGCACCCCCTCATCTTCACCTCCCCTGGTCTCAGCATTCAGAAGACTCCAGCTCTCCTCTGGTCCTCCTCCAGACCCTGCACTTTCTAATTCTCAGCTCTGCCCCCACTGTGATGTAAGGAAGGGTGGGGGACCCTTGACTTCTGATGGTGGGGGGAGCTCTTGGTATCAGTTGTAAGGGGGGGTGGTGCTTTGAACATCTAGTCTTAGATATACAACCGGCCCTTTCAGGGCGACCATAATGCTGATACGGCCCACGATGAAATCAAGTTTGACACCCCTGCTCTATAGGTTTATGGATCTAGATGGAAATCAATGTATCTCTCTAGGCTGGCAGATATAGATTGATGTGCGTTGTGTTGTGTGTGCAAGTGTTCTTCCTTTTCTGTTTTTCTGGACCTGAACTGGATGGATTGGATGAACACTGGAGCGAACACCTGAACATCCGTCCACCCAGAGAGACTGAATGGGTCTGTTTTAACTATCACAGAATGAAGGAATAATCAAAAGTGACTTCAATCCCATTTTAATATGATTTAGCAGGGGATTCGTTTACAGATCCCCTGTTGGCACATAACTGAGGACGTACATGTGAAAGAGGCCTAAAGTTTTTAATGCCTATTTAAATCAGTGTTGAAATTATGTGTTTAATAAATTGATAACCTTTGATACATTCATCATATATAACCTATTTTCTCAAACAAGAACATCTCTACGAAGGGATATTTTGACTATTAAATTTAAATAACCCCTAGTTTCCCCTTCAAGTATCACTAAAGTTTGCGTATTAGCCATAAATACACAATCATATGCACAAAAAAAAAAAAAAAAAAAAAAAAAAAGGATTTTCTCTTAGCTTAATGAATGAGGTGATGTTTCCAGACTTCAATTATTCAATCATGTGCAAACAAAAATCCTTTTTTTTTTTTTTTTGCTTGCTCTACTACTTTTAGCAAATCACAATCAGTGTACCTGGTGTGTTTTTTTTTTTTTCTTTATATTCGCCAGAACTATTTTATTGCACCTATTTTCAATAGTTATTTGAAAATCAAACTGCTGTCAAATGGCTATTAACAGTTGGGTAACTTATGCAGAGACTGGTTTCACATTTGAAGTAATTGGAGAATGGAAAAGCTATCAGTTATTAATTTTAGATTTTAAAAACTTGATAATAATAATGACTATAATTGAAGCTCACTGGATGCCTTGCCATGTACAAAAAATCTTTTTCCCTTTTTTCACGCTTTTTCTATGTCCGGTCCATTGTGAATTAAGCAGTTGATTGGAAAATGTTGAAATGCCCATGATGTTTTTTTTAAACAACTGAAGTTATGCAGTCATTTCTGTAATTAACTGCTATTGTAGTGCCCAAAAGAAAACTGGTCCTACTATACAACATTTTTTTCTTTTAAGATGTTTGACTTAATGGTTAAACATTAAAGATTTTTTCCCAAATGCGGCCACTTTTAACATTTATGTGAATAGTTAAAAAAAAAAATTTGGTGGAAAAAAACAATACATGTATTACAAACACTGACTTGGGTGAAGATTTCTTGTACACTCCCTGGCCCTATTTCATTTATATAGTGGTGGCCTGGGATGCTGAAGTTTTGATAGAAGAACTGTAAGGAAAAAAGCAATAGGAACCCTAACGTATAAACTGTAACTAAAACAAAACTTCAAAACTTAAAACAATTTCTTAAAGTGTAGTTCAATGAATAAGTGTATGAATTATATGTGGAAATCACATAGGGTGAGTTGCTTACCAGATCAATGCAGGCTCAGTGTTTACTATCACAACAAAAGATTTCCCAGCACGCGCACTAGCTAGCCTGCAGAACAACCAAATTGACCTTAACAATTCATTTTAAAAAACAGAGGGTTTTGTTTGCACACATTTACAAATATATGAGTAAGTTGCAGTGCTTGGTTGGTTGAGTTGGATGTGGGGACGCAATGGATGCCTTCAGCTGCCATTGTGCCCCTGTCCTGGGCATCCTTGTGCCTTTCAGGGGTGGGCTCTAGGGTTGCCATCTGTCTGGAACTCACCAGGACAGTTCAGGTTTGGAATCATGCGTCCGGGTTTAAGATTGCTGGCCGCAGTTGTCTAAGCTGAGAGTGTGTTACCCGCTCTTTCACACTGCACAAAGCCAGCACTTACAATCCACCCCCCACACACAGACGGAAGAGGAGAGAGGGCTTGATCTGCTCCTCTTTCTCCCGCCCCTACCCCTCTGTGTCCGCCCACACTCCAATCGCCGGTACTGTGCCTCAGAAATTTGAAGTCCAAAAGCCTCAGATACATCTGGATGAGAGGTGCTGACTGCCAAGGGACGAGTGAGCTTACCATCCATCCCTGTCTGCAACTGAAGTCTCCCCCCTCTCTCTCCTGCCTCTGAGTGTGTACACTAAATTGATTCAGGGTTCTCAGAGCACCCCTTACACAGAGTTCTCCTTCACCCCAGAGGCCATAGTGTTCCCCCTTACATCAGAGTCCTCTCCGTACAGAGTTCCCCCTTAAATCAGGGTTCTCAGAGCACCCCTTACATCAGAAGCCACAGTGTTCCCCCTTACATCAGAGTCCTCTCCGTACAGAGTTCTCAGTGTTCCCCCTTAAATCACAGTACCCAGAGCATCCCTTACGTTCGCATCCCCAGAGTTCTCCCTTACATCAGAGTCTGCAGAATCCCCCCTTACAGTAAAAGGGAACTCTGTGAGTTCAGATGTAAAAGGGGAACTCTGCGGACTCTGATGTAAAGGGGGACTCGTTAATAACTTCATATGATTATAAATGTTATTTAATAAACACAATATATGTATAGTTTACACTAGGAAAAAAAAACAAACAAAAAAAAAAACTACTGTGCGCCGCTAAAGTGTTCGGGTTTGACTTGAAGAAAAGGTGTAGGGATGCACCGAAATTTCGGCAGCCAAAAATTATCGGCATTTTCAGCCAAAATCGGTGTTTTCGGTATCGGCTGAAACAAAAGAACTGGCCGAAACTGAAAAGGGGGCGGGTACCGTACATTGCAGGGTATGTGTGCACTACATACACGCAATCAATGAGGGAGATGAGAAGATTCACAAAGCAGGCTGCTTGTATGAGCTGCTCTGTGCATAAAACATTGGAATGCAGAGAGAGCTGTCAGATCTTCAAATTGATGTCGGGAGGTGGGCGGAACTCGTTTGTTAGCTGTTCAGTCCCGCCACCTCCGTTATCAGTGAAGATCTGACAGCTCTCTCTCTGCATTCCATTGTAATTAGGTCACAGTTTCATGCATAGAGCGGCTCAGTACAAGCAGCGCGCTCTGTGCTTTGTGAATCTACTCATCTCTTCTGCCAGTGCCAGCCATTACCATCCAGTGCTGCCCGTCAGTACCAATCAGTGCCACCTGCCAGTACCATCCACTGCTGCCTGCCAGTGCCACCTGCCAGTACCATCCAGGGCCACCTGTCAGTGCCATCAAGTGCTGCCTGCCAACAAGTACCAAATGCCAGTACCAATCAGTGGCACCTGCCAATATCATCCAGTGCCGCCAATCAGTACCACCTGCCAATACCATCCAGTGCCACCTGCCAGTACCCTCCAGTCAGTGCCAATCAGTGCCACATGCCAGTACCACCTGTCAGCGCCAATTAGTGCTGCCTGTCAGTGCCCAGGCACAGGTAGGCTGCATGTGACAATTGTATGTAAAAATATAAAAGTGCATTTTCGGTTTCGGTAACAAAATTTCCATTCGGTGCACCACTAAAAAGGTGGTAACCCTAGTGGGCCACCTCCAAGCATACATGCCCTTAATCTATCCATTGCTATATGTGCTCCAACTTGGGAGACTCTAAAAATAATAGAGTTAGGCCCACTGTGCACAGGAGCCTTGGCACAGCGGCACACGCATATATTTGCAAATGTGTGCAAACAAAACCCTCTGTTTTTAACGTGAATTGTTAGGGTCAATTTGGTTGTTTTGCAGGCTAACTGGTAAGCGTGCTGGGAAATCTTTTTTTGTGATGTACGTTGCCCTTCCATGTGCACCTTATTGCAAAGGCTAGTTGGGGTGGTTGCCCAGTATCTACTATATTATTATGACTGTCAAGGATTTTAACATTTATGGATCATCCCCAAACTTCCCATTCATATGAAAGAAAAGTTTCCCAAACAGGTCAAGAGGATGACCCTAGCGGAACCCATGAAGTAGGTGTCCCTTATTAGGCAAGAGTTGCTCTCTAATGAGCTCTTAATCTGAAGGTATAGATTTACATTGCTGTCAGACCTATATAGTGACTCCTGAAGACCTGCCTAAGAAGCATACTTTGTAAACCATTACTAAAAGAATTATTGCTAGCTTTACTGCACACTATGTTAGCGTATTATATGAATGTGTAAAATGAGATGGATGGCAGGATACTGGGATGGATTATTATGAAAACAAGGAAATGGGATTTAATAATAAACTAAAAGCAACACATTATATAAAGAAATTCTATTCACCTGTCGTCCTTTTGACTGGGTAGTTGACGGTATGTCCTGCAGAATAAAGTCAACCCAGAAGAAGACATTTTCATCTTACTGATTGGCAACATTTGCTGTCTTTATAGATCACAGTTATTTTTTTAGGATAGAATTTGTAACCAACAAACATGTAGTTGTTTAGAAAACAGAACCAAGCTCAAAAATTTTAGCTGAAGCAAAAAACATTTAAAGCACACAAATGAGGCGTTAAACAAAAGACTTAACTATCGCCATCTTCAACACAAATGCATCAGAAAAATAATATTAAGTGTGACACTCAGGATACACGTATAGGTCTGCAAGCATGAACCAGAAGCTGCATCAATGGTCTGTTCAACTGAGCACATCATACTATGACACCCGGGACATTCAGATTCAGATCAGCGGAATGCTAAAATGCATGTTCAGAATATTTATCTAAAAACCTATAGCATGACTACTACTACAAAATCTGTAAAGTACATGATTTCCTAGGAAGTGTCTAGTATGTAAGCTACAACAGCTTAAATCTCTCCCAAGCTTTCCTTTAGAGCTTAATTGAAGGAAAGTACCTCAGACATGCTGTTAACACATATTTAAATATCTTAGGATGTGAGGATCCATGGATTTTATTCATGGAGTTTTTTTCAACATGGTGCTCTTCTGACAATTTTTTTTTTTTTTACTGTAACTGTTTAAGTAAAAAAGTCAACAGGCTAATTTGCAGTTAACAATGGATACATTCAATATATCTGCAATTTTACTGAAAAAGCTGTGTCTGCAGAAGCAGCTTTAAGTGCATCGTATAGCAAGCAATTTGTGTTAAAGATGTTCCAGAGAAGAATTTGAAGAGCAGTTAAAGCAGCTACTGAACTTCTGTTTTTCCTTCTTTTATATTAACCCCAGTAGCACAGAAGGGAGTAAGGAGAGCTTAATGTAACAGGCCAGGCTTATGTTTTGCAGAATATGTGCAAGGAACACAGCAGCAGAGGGCACACCAATTCATTAACTCAGATAGCGGAAACTAAATTCTGGTTACAGACAGATGTCCATATTTTTTTTTTTTTAAGTGTATTCATCATCGGCACATAGTGAAAACAGCCTTTTATGTGGGCTTATTGAACACATTGAGCAGCCTATCAATCCACTAGGAAAATAAATTACATCGGTTATAAATAATGCAAGGAAGAAAACAATGGCATTGATGTAATAACAAATAAAAAGGTATCTAACTCTGCATGGCTGTTTGAACTGCTGGCAGAAGGATTCTACTGGTGCTGTTGCTTTCTCCCTTGCGCAATGTAGTGAGGATTAGAAACTGACCCAAGCTGTAGAGAGCGCACCTCTTGTGAATGCCAATTACAAAAGAAGTGCTGTGGGACTTTTCCGCATTATTGATCCACTAGACATACTTGCAATATCGCCAGCGCATGAAATGGCTGCCTCCATTGACTGTGGGTGGTGGGAACACCAAGGGTAAACGTTTTTGTTAAAAAAAAATATTAAACATTTCAAACGAAAAAATTCTGAAAAATAAATTTACAGATAACTGAATGACAAAACTAAACAAAAATATAGAAATATATAGAAAAGAAATCCCCAAACAAAATGTCAGCTATGTTAGAATGGCAATGCTTATCTGTGTATTTAAGAAAACAGATGCCGATACAAAACTAGTAGTGAACAAAACTCCTTTCACTTTTTTTGTGAGTATATGCAATTGCTGGTCTTACCGAAACAGAATTGTTAATGCTGCTATGACCATTAGCTGGGGACTGTCTGGATGTAGAGGGGGAATCTCTCTGAAATAAGACACAAGTTTTATTAACACATTTCACTGTCACAATAGTGTACAATCACCAAGGCATCAACAATATGAAGAATCTCTACACTATGATTTTTGGTGCATTATAAAAAAAAATTAAGCAGCATTAACTGCAGTTCCCAAAATCTACACCTAGTGGAGCTCATGGTCCAGACAGCAGCACATACTCATCATACTCCATGTTCCATTTGCCACTCAGCAGTACAGCTGAAAATGCATCTGCTTTTCACAGAGACGTTAGAGAAAATGATACAGATCTGTTGTAAAACATCCATTTTTACCAAGCAACCAAAACCAATCCTTAGCAAATAAAACATTTATCTGTCAATGCTATTTCTAACGACCTTTTCTAAGCATTGCATGACATGACAAAATGAATGCTTCCAGAGATTTAAATATTCACTATGCCATAAGCCAATTCATTATTAATGGCAAATTAACCAGAGGGCCATCATGATCAAGCTGGTTGTCAGGAGGGGTGAAGGCTTTGACGTCTGTGTAATATTTTGTAGAGTCAGTCACCTGTAGCTATAGTGTACTATTGAGCAGTGCACATCTAGAGTAATGAAACAGGGAGAAAAGCAAAGTCACTGCTCACAGGCACCAGCCAGGTTTCATCTTTCATTCAATGTGAAACATATGGGGGGCAGTTACTAAATCTGGTGCACACAGAATCTAGTGCAGCTCTGCATAGTAAGCAAACAGCGTCTAGGTTGTACTGTCAAAACTTAAAGTGATATTAAAGTCTGTTTTTTCACGGTTTAAAAATAACAAACATGTTATACTTACCTGCTCTGTGTAATGGTTTTGCACAGAGCAGCCCAGATCCTCATCTTCTCGGGTCCCTCTCTGGCACTCCTGGCCCCTCCCTCCTGCCGAGTGCCCTCACAGTAAGCAGCTTGCTATGGGGGCACCCGAACCGAGCCGCTACTCTGTGTGTTTATTCAGACACAGAACCGTGCCTCAGAACCGCCCCCTCTCTCTCCTCATTGGCTTGCTGACTTTGATTTACAGCAGCGAGGGCCAATGGGGCACCGTTGCGGTCTCGGCCAATGAGGAGGGAGGGTCCTGGACAGCCAAGGCTTTCATGAACAACATCGCTGGATCTAGATGGAACTCAGGTAAGTATGGGGGTGGCTGAGGGGGCTGCTGCACACACAAGTTTTTTTACCTTAATGCATTAAGATAAAATAAAAAAAAAAAGACCTTCTGCCTTTAGAACCACTTTAACTGATCAAGCTGATACTAGAAGCTGATTGGTTACCATGCACCGCTGTACCAGATTCTGTATGCACCAGTTTTAGTAAATCTACCCCATGGAACCTGACTGCTATGGATAGCTTCTTTGCTATACTCTAGATTTCTTTGCTCTAGTATTTATACATCAGACCCCTAATGGGCGGTGTAGTTGTTTGCAAAGTTTTGCCAAAGTGCTGGGAGAGGGGGATGTAAAATACCAACAAGTGATACAGAAATGCGACTAACTTCAGCAAGAGTCCGCTTCTTAATGATTCCAACTAAAGAAGCCAGTTTGAGATAATTTCCTGCAGAAGTCAGCCTAAGACGAAGCAGCAGCACACTTTCCCTGAATACACAGTGCACAAAATGCTCAGTGCTTTAGAGGTTAGTTTTAGAGGTCAACGATTCTCCTTAAGTGCTGCTGCACAAGTATAAAGATCCAGAGTCGTCAAGATCCTCCCGTGACCTGCTTCAAACTCTTATTGTGCCTTTCAGACAAAGCTGCTGTCTCCATTGATTTCAACTGGGAATCCTCTGATGCCTAAACAAGCATCTTTACTTTGAGGATGCGCAGGTCAACACATTTTCGCAAAGCAACTGCCCACACCACCGTCCAAAAAATACAAAATGAATACTTAACAATAAATCCTAAACAGTTTTTTTTGTGAAAAAAAATATAGTGTGGTATAGCGTATCAACTGAAATAGACACTATTGTGTAAATGGAATTAAAATGTCACTTAAGGCACTATGCCTAGAATGTATTACTTTTCCCCTTTGTATTTCCAACAAAAAGAAAGTTCCCTTGCAATAACCACAATAAGTTGGTAGATTTGGGAACGCAGGTGCCTAGATTCTGCCAGACAAAGACCATCTGTAATGGCCACAATAAGTGGGTAGACCTGAGAACTTGGGTGCTATGATCTAGTCACCAAGGTCTGTAAGAGATGTAAAAGCAGGAGGGAGATTCTCTCTGGCCCTCAGCCAAAACTTCTGTAAAATTATAGCCCACACGCAATATGCTGCGTATGTTAGAATAGGTCATGCTTGAGCCACGTTTTAAATGGAGGAAGCCGTTTTATAGACTCCGTGGATAATTATGCTGATACACTTTACCAGCCACCATTTAGGACACTGAGGTTCCAAGTAAATAAACAGCCTTGAACATTGATTCGGCTTACAAAAAAAAAAAAAATGGTACATTAGACTGATCACATATTACAGAGATTTGTGTAAGACAATCTAATAAACATCCAGGAGAAAGCTGAAATCAAGCGCCTAGAAAAAGTGAGTTCACCGGTAGCTTCTACTAAGGAAAATTCCATAAGGAATTTCAAATAGTAGTTTTTATTTCAAATAATTTCATGCATAACTCCTCGTACAAAAAGCACGTGTGCTTATTCAACAAGCAAAGAGCAGTCACCGATAGCATTTAAGTTTACTGTAGTAACAGCTGACATCTGATTGATTGCGGCCTATGCTCTTATTAAAAACAACATTTTGTAATGTATTCTTCCCAGTCTGCATTTGCAACGATTTAGTTGTGAAAATACTACCACCATACATACTACTGTTTATTCTTAAAATGACTAAAAATCTATCAGGAAATGATGTTACAAACCACGGTTCCGTTATCTTTGTTGTAAAATTGGTGTGCATGATCTACTAGCACAGGCAGAAACAACTTCCCAAGAAGCAGAAAAAAAGTCAGCCATTAGCAAGTGATTAGCACCAGGATACAAGAGGAAAAGATGGGCTTATGTATGAAGTCATTACCTCACAGGATGAAGACTGAGTACGGTAACTAGGAACAATCTTGAAAGTGATACTACCCCTCATTTCTCTCTGAAAATGAAACAGAAAATAGTTTAAGGTACTAAATTTAGAAACAGCATTCACTATAACGCTAAAGATATACATTTGTATAACTTTATATTTTTCTATACTTCTGCGAAGACAGAGCTAGGAGGAGATGATGGGATGGACTGTTAGAGGAAAGGTGCAAAATGGATAACTGTGATTTGTTTTAAAGTATTCTGTAACTTAGACCTTTTAGGGAAAATGAATCACATCATTATTATTATACAGTATTTATATAGTGCCAACAGTATATGCAGCGCAATACAATTACAGCACAAGCACAATAGGATTTAATACAGTAGGAATCAGAGGGCCCTGCTTGAGAGCTTACAATCTACATGACATTAATTTTAAAATTGCACACTTTGTGGCATTGGAATATTTGAAAAATGTTTTTTGTACTTGGCATGATTTTTTTTTCTTCCAGTCCATTAAGGGACACAGGAATTTGTGAACTGTTGGGTTATACTACTGTTCACAGGAGGTTGGGACAAGAGCAAACAGAAATAGTGTAAGCAAGCCCTTGTATAACCCCTCCTCTGTTGATCATGCTTCAGTTTTGTGAAAATCCACAAGACTTGGCAGCAAAAACAGAGGGCTGGTGCCTGTGTTCCTCAACGCATTTGAAAAAAAAGAAGATTTTACATGTACAAAAATCATATTTTCTCCATAGTCCATTAATAGACAGAGGAATTCAAAAGCAGTCAGGATGCCCAAAAGAAGTCCAACGGGGGGGGTTAACAGCTACTGATAGATTCAAAACAGGACTAGGCAACTTCTGTAACCGAGGATTACCAAAAGGCCAGCACCCAAAACTGAACCAGATGAGGTTAAGTCCCCTGTAAGACAGAGTGTTTGCCAATGACTATAGGAGTTCAGAGAGGATAAACCCGATGCTCAGACCAGGACAGAAGAGATCACTGCCAAGGGGAAACATTCTATTCAAAGAAAAAGTGTATCCACACCAGCAAGGTGCTGTGAACTAAAACACCACCAGAAGTATAACAGGCAATGCTCTGATAAGGAACAAATAGAGCAACAATGTGTTATGATCAAAAAAAGAACAATGGGACAACCCCTAGGAAAACAGGTCCAGTAGACACAAAGAAACAGGCCTACAATAGCAGATCAGCAAGTCTATAAGCAAACAGGCCCAAGCCTCACACTCCCAAAACTTGGAATTCAGGAATGGAAAGTAAAAGACTAAGCGTGGGGTTGCCCGACAAGACAACTCATGTCACAGGAGTTTACATAGTTACACAGTTAATCTAGTTGAAAAAAGGCAAATCCATCCAGTTCAACCAACAGAAAAAAATAAAACAAAAAAAAAAAACCACATACACAAATAGAAAACCTCCATATACACTAATACCCACAGTTTATACAGAGGAAGGAAAAAACAAAACCTCAATAAAGCATGATGCAATTTGTTCCAGCAAGGGAAAAAAAAATCCTTCCTGATCCCTCAAAATGCAATCGAATATTCCCTGGATTAACTATCTATAAATATTAGTATCCAAGCAATATTGGTATCAAAGAAAGTAAGAACTTCACAGAGTAATATTCCCAGGGACAGCCAATGGACTCATGAGACTGTAAACAACTCTGGAGTATGAATCCTTTACCTATAAGGAGAGTGAAAAGTACCCATACAAGAGAGGGCAGGGATGAAGTTATACTACAACTCCAGACTGGTGCATGTAAACACCAGCAAGCAGGAGAATGAGGAAAAACTTCTATGCATAACCTGCCTACACTGGAAACAGAACACAGTTCTAGGCATAACTTGAAGCACCCCATTCCAGAGAAGTTCTAGGCATAACTTGAAGCACCCCATTCCAGAGAAGCATCCACAGCCATGGGGCAAGGGACCTTAGCCAAACAGCTAAGAGCATTTACCTGTAGAACCAAGGAAGGGATCTGGAGAAGCTTCTTGATCAGCCATTGAAAGAGAAACCTAACCCCAGGTGATCAGGTCCCACAAAAGATTCTGGACATACTCCATTAGAATTAAGGAGCACCTGCAGCAGGAGACTGTGGAACCAGTCTGTTGAAAATCCAAGTGAGCATAGGGTCCAACGATGGTGACTTCCTGCCATGCAGTAGATGAGATTCACAAACCTCTCTCTGGAGAAAACTCTACTGGTTGAATAAAGATAGATGGTAATGCCACTTCTCTGAGACTGTGGTTGAGAGCAGCATTCTCAATGTTTTCCAAAGTAGGGACAAGGTAACTTATCCCATCAAAGGGAGAACTCTTTCCCAGAGGTTAGGGCCTAGAAACACCTAAATGACGTCCAATGAAATCTAGGTCAAGGAATTGACTTGTAGTGGGACTCCTCAAAATGACAGGAAATTACTGCTCTGGGGAACAAGACTGATTTCCTTGATAGGGGGGTAGGGAGAGACTGATCTGAAAGGGGGGGCACCTCATTCAGCCTGAAAGACTGAAATATCACTCCAGGGACTTCTTGATCTTTAAGGACCATGCGGATGTCTCACACCTCAAGTCTAGGCTCCCAGATACCAAGGGGGAGGCTTAAGAGGAATGAGATTCAAGGAGTAGGCAAGATTATTAGGAGGATGTTCCCTTACCACCCCACAGGCCCCTTAAAGGGAGGAAGGGGAATTGTCACTCACAACTGGGCAAGATTACACTGACCCACATGTTGTATTTATTTTAGCAAGGATTTGAGTTGGGCAGCCCCATTAGAGAAGGGTAGCTACCAACACTAGACACCTGCGAAGTCCCAATGGGTCGAAGCTTGCAGACAATAGACCACTCAAAAAGGTTCTGACTGCAAGGGTCTAGAGAGTGGACCCTCCAAGTGCCCTTAAACAAAAAATGTTTCTTTTGCATAGTTCATTAAAATCATGTCTTCTACCTGTGTGTTTAAGATTTTTATTGTGCAACTCTTCATTCTTTGTAAAAACCTGGTTGAGCTTGCCATTTCCATAGACCTCCTAATTGTCAAAATTAACATATTAGCAGCTGATCTTACTGCTCCTATGTTGCCACTGCCAGTGTGCCTGTGCTGAGATTTGATGTTTGGAAAGACATTCTCCTTCAACTGCCACGTGACTTTTTTCATGCAGCTTGCAGGGCAGCTCCATCTCCTTGAATTACAGCTCCCCATCCCTTGCTATTCTGTCCCACGTGACTACAACTGCACCTATCCGCTCTGTGCAGCCAGGGGGGTTACAGAGAAAATGATTGCAGGACATGTCAGAGGCTTCCTTCTTGTTTTGCTTACTAAACTCTGTGTGGTGCAGAGCAAGTGAAAGGGCATCACGTGATCATCGTGTAGAAAAGGTAATTTGAAAAATAATATTTATGTGTTGTATCTACCGTTGCTTTTATTGCTATGTCGCTTTATCAAGCATGTGAAAAGTTGTCTGTGGGTTTAATGACACTTTAAAGGACAGTTGTCTGTGTGTTCCACTAGGTACTAGGATAGACAAAAAGTCCACAGCTATGAAAAGTAGCAGATGCCTCCAAAGGTTACTAAGCGGTCCTTGTCAAACTATATATAAAAAACGGAAGAAAAACAAAAACAGTCCCAATCAACCCTGTAAATTAGGGCACTCCTCCTGAGAAGGGGAATGTTGAGGAGGTACCAAACACCATAATAGGATCAACATCTTCTGAATTAATAGTACCATTCTCCTGAACAAGAAAGTGTAATTCTGGATGGGAGACAGCTTCCAATGCCAAGTTTCCACCTGCACAAGAACAGGGAGTCCTAGAGTGTGGTGAACTTAGGAAGGCCTACTGCTGAATGCAGCAACAACAGGGAGTCAAGGAGGATGAAGGGCAGTTGAGGAAGAAGCCATACTCAAAAAGTTAGCCAATGGACTTAAAGGGGTGTCCCAAGCACACAAATGACAGGGAGGCAAACTAACTGAGAACCTGAAAAGATGTACACAGCCTCATTATTTATAGTAGTGAGAGTGTACGATCATACATAAGGTCAGGGGGTTAGCAGACCTCGGGTTTCAGGCTCTGATCTGAATAGGGGTTAGGCTCTAAAGACCTAAAAGTCAACATACTTCAAAAAGTAAGTGAATGAGAGGTTCCTTTGATCAGAGAACACTCTACACATCTGCCCAAACATCAGTCCCATGCAAGGCAAGTTTTGAGAATTGTAACATGCCATCGCTAAAGTCCAGTACAAGTCTCTACACATTTGGTCCAGCTGCTCTATGAAACAAAAATCAACCCCTGTGATGAAGGGATTCTACCCATTTTGACAAACCAGGGTTACCACCAACACAGGACAGAGGGGCAAACCAATTTGTATAATTTGGAACCTAAGGAGGGAGTTCAACTGACGGTTAGTGAAGTCTGCAAAGGTGAACATACCTTACACCCTTTTAGTGGTGGTTTCTGTCAGTGTGGATCACAGAAGCATCCATAGTAGGCACAGACCACTGGTCTACACATAATATGTCAAATGGCTATGGCATGCTTCCAGGTGGGACTCAGGACCCTTCAGGGTGTTTTGAGTATGCACAGAGGAAACACTCAAACAACAGATGTAATGGAAAGATATTTGTAGCTGCAGGGAGCCCTAAATGACCCAAGGCCTGAAACAGTCTAGATGTAAGGCATCAATAAGTCAACTGCAGGTGATTACAGTACCCAAAAACAGTCTCTATTGCAGTGTTTCTTAACCTTTTTACCGTCTAGGAACCCCTGGCAAAAAGTCTGAAATCTCAGGGAACTCCTGAAATTATTTTCATATCGACAGGTCACGGAACATCAGTGTGATCAGTGAGCTGTAGGATGTAACAATTATTTTTAAAAATAGCATTAAATAGAATACTAAAATGTACCTATTTAATGTGAAACTTGTACTTGTTTTTCTTCTGCAGGGCACATGAGAGCAGAGCAGGATACATGGGAGCAGGAGACATTTTACAATGGAACAGAACACACAATTACATGGGGGCAGGCTACATTGGAGCAGGGCAGCCGTGGTTTCCTTTTCATGCAGAGGTAGACAGGGAAGCAGCTGTGGTAGTCCTGACTCTTGTGCACTGTTCCCAGCCAGCCCCTCCTCTCTTGTCCATCCTATCACACCCGGGAAAGCTGAGAAGGGGGCAGGGGCCGGCCGAGAAGAGCAGAGACACTTTGTTTACCAGCACCGCTCAGCATGCAGATGCGAGTGTAAGGTAGCAGTGGGGATGCAATCTACCTGTCAACGGCTTGTGATTGACAGGTATATCGCCGCTGAACCCCTGTTGAGAAACACTGCTCTATTGAGACAGAGTGTTGGGACACTGAATCTGAAATGGCAACCGGGGTTTGGATTGATTTAAGGAGAATTTATAGGCAGACTATGCCTGAGATAGTGCTGTACCACACTTTGAGTCTCTGCAGTCAAATTGCTCTAGTAACTGGACACAGAAAGCCTATAGTAGACGTGGAGCAGGCTTCAACACTCCTCCAATCTCACCAGAGCTGAAGGAGGCTCTGATGATGATCACTCTTTAACAACAGGAGTCTCTGGTTTCAGACATTGCTTCCCTAAGTGGATACTAGGTTAACATGCCCTGAATCACTAGGGCTGAAGTCACTCATGGCAGTGGGACTATACTGTTGCTTGAATCAGGTATTAGAAAGTAATAAGGACCAATGTGAGGCGAGGCCTAAAATACTTACAAAGCCAGGTAGCTGGTGCTAATAAGGGTTTTAGGCAGGTGGAAGTGGAAGTCATTGTAGTTGGGCAATGGATACAGACCGGAGATCCATGTGGGGCTTTCTGGAGTAGGTAAAGTAGTTGAATGATTCTTCCTCCAGGTTGAATGGCAAAAAACAGAGCATGTACTGTGTGCATGCAGCACCCAGCAGATTAATGCCAACTCTCAGCCTTTACCCATAACACAGTAAAACTGGCGATGGTGGGATGTTTCAAAAATAGGCCCAAAGAAGCAAATGGAGAGGTAGCTCTCAGTGCTTAAGCCTAATGGGCCTTACTCATCAAGTGAGTCTTCACTGACAGGTCATACCGGACAGGGTCATGCACTCTGATACTCCAGAACATAAGTAAAATCTACTAACCAGCATTTTCTGAAGCTGTTCCACTGTCTGGTTTGCTACACTAATTCCATTGATTTCCCGAATTTCATCACCTACATGGAGGGTACCTGTAAATAAAATAACTGGTTAATCCAAGACATCACTAACATTCTATACTTCCAAGCACATTTTGTACTGAGCTTACAGAAAAAATAAAAACTTGTTGCACTAACATTTCAAAATTATTGATGGGGGGGGGACGACGACGGCGACAATGATGATGGACAGATTAGAAACAATTTTCTTAACCAAAGCAATTAAAGTCTTGCAGAAAATTAGGCAATTTTAAGAGCAACCGGACTCCTTCACTTAAAGTTTTTCCATTTACTTGTTGTTATATACTCTAGTTTTATTACTTCAGTTTCTGTAATATAGCCCCAAAATGGTGCATAAACCACATATTAATTTTAAAGAGAGGGTCAGCACTCTGATCCTTAATGTGGTGTATAGTGCTGCCAGTTAGTAGTCTGAACATGCTTACAGAAGGTGAGAACACAGAGGTGACTTCACCCAAGTGTTGCTTATCCTTTGCTATCCAGGCGCAGGCTGGGGATAGGTTGATAAGCGGGGTTCTCAAATTGGCTATAAAATAAGAAAAGCGGGGTTCCCAACTTGGCTATACAGCCTAGATCCGATTCACTAAGTGCAATGACAAAAACGTTGGCAAGTAAAAGCTTTACAATATTTTAAGCATATTTAGTGGTTTGACTGGATTTGACCTTTAAATGTGACCTACAGATATTCCATTGTAAAATTATAAAAAATATTACATTTAAAAGTTATTTTCAACAAAACAATGTCCTTTTATCATCCTACGCCTTCCTTTCAAATGATTTCCTTCTGGATTAGCTGTATTTCAAAACAGAGAGGCATGGATGAAGAGGTCTCTAAGCTGTTATAAAACACATTATAGAAATAATGCACAGAACATACCCAGCAAAACAACAACATATTTGAAGTGCATCAATATTTCAAACTTTTACTTTTGGCATCCTTTGTCCAACTCAAGAAATGCGAGTGCATGTGTCAGCACATATCGTAAACCTTTCCCTAGTAGTTGCATGGCTATTTTATGGAAACACTGGCTAACAATTTCCTTCACTAACTGCTGCATTGGCTTGAAGTGCTATATGAACTATATGCCAGTGGTTCTCAACCCTGTCCTCAAGTACCCTCAACAGGCCATGTTTTGGGAATTTCTCTTAGATAAAATAGCTGTCCAAAATACCAAGCCATTGATTCTGATTTAAAGCACCTGTGAAAGATAAGGGAAAACCTGCAAACATGGCCTGTCGGGGGTACTTGAGGACAGGTTTGAGAACCACTGCTGTATGCTACACACAGTACAGAGTGCTGGGTTCCAGCTGTGAGACAGACTTCCCGTCCCACCCCCCGCAACAATACAGAATCAGTCTGAGCGGAGCTCAGCCATTTATAGGCAGCTTTGTATCTGGCTGAGGCAGAGTGGCAGGCTGATGACATCAAGAGCTCTGATTTGGCCACTCAGAGGAAGCTTTTGTATTCACAGAATACAAAGCGGCCTATAAGTGTCTGAATGCCACTTAGACTGACTATTTTGTTTCGGGTATGAGACAGGAAGTCTTTGTCTCACAGATGGAACCCAGCACTCTGTACTATATGTAGCTGAAACTACATACAGTTCATAAAGCGCTTAGAGGCAATGCAGCAGTTGGTGAACAAAATAGTTTATTTGGATCAGCTTGATCCAAACAAACTATTCAAAGTGACAGGAAACCTGGAGATCAACTTGAAATAAAAGCGGCAAAAGGTAATGGGCACCTGCCATAAGCAAGATCAGAGTTTGTTTAGGAGCCAGCAAAGAGGTTACCATTACTGACCTCCGCATTTGAAAATAACCAGTTCTCTGGCTGTGATGTTCTACGTACTTAGTCTCGCCTCAGTCTCAAGAGATTACATGTATGAAACGTGTCCCAGACAACCTTTCATGTCTTGGTCACCTAGTTTTAGTGTCGGTCTCTTGACCAATAAAAGTTTACGCCTCCAGTCATTACCATTGGAGAAACGACCGAGGATTTGTTTGAGACTAGAACGAATACCGTCCACGGGTAATGGAAAACGGCGAAAATAAAGTTCAACTAGAGGTCCAAAGGACAGTGAAACTTATCAAACAAACCTAGTTCGACTAGGTTTATTTGATAAAACAAGTGGTTGACGACGTAACGGA
>BLSH010528091.1:1968791-1978909 GCA_018402905.1 Glandirana rugosa
ACGAAGAACATCTGTTTGACTTAGGGACAAGTAATAAGGTCTTCCAGGATTTTCTCCCAAAAATCGAAGGTATAGGTGTTTCATCTATACAGTTCAACTACACGTCCGTTAAATCAACACTCAATTCACGGAGGAAAAGGTTTAGGACCTTCTGGAATAATGAACAGGGATTCAGTTTGTCTACAAGAAGCAGTAGCTGAGGGATAAACCCTGACTGCCCTCATAATATCCATCCAACGGAGAGAGATCTTAGGATGAACCAAAGATAGACACAACAAAGGCAACACAATATACTCTTTACAGTTAAAGTGACAATAAACAAACTATATATCCTTACTTTCCAAATATAATCCATACATATCCACAATGGCCACTTAATGGCCCTGTAATCTACTTTTCAAGAAAGTGGTTGTGTTTTCTGCCTCCTTGTAACATCCTCTGTGAGCTTCCAAACCCCTTCTTTTCCCCATAACGGCTATTTATTTGGAACAAAGAGTGCATGTTGGTTGTGGCCACATGCACTGCTCTATGCATACTACGGACTCCATAGCCCCTAGTCCATTCCACCTTGGGGGCGAGAAAGACAGGGTGGCTATAATCTTAAATACAGTGGAACCACAGAGAATGAACATAGCCCACTCTAACAGGAAGCCAGATCACAGCAGCACAATAAAGGGATTTGGAGGAGGCCGAGAGCAAAAGACAGTTTTTTTTTTTTTTTTTAGTGAATACATACCTCAATGCATTTATTTCTTAAAGAGTTTAGTGTCAAATTAGAAGCAGAAACCACCTTGGGCAAAAAGGACAACCTTCGTTTCAAAACAACCTTGTCTTTGTGTAAAATCAAATGGGACCCTGTATAGGGCAATGCAGCAACTGAGCCCCCTCTAGCCAATGTGATGGCCGAATGGCAAGCTACCATACAGTATAGCAAAATCAAAGGAATGTCCTGAAAAGTTTAAAAACGAGAGAGGTCTTTGTGACATTGACAAAACTAGGTTTAAAGCCCAAGGTTGAAATGGGGCTGAACAGGGGGAACAACATATTCAACCCTTCAATGAAAGTACTAATTATTGTAGTAGCAAGGGAACAGTGAACAAAACTAAGACGACAAAACAAAACAAAAAAACAGACAGGGTAGACACTTGACCCTTCATGGTGTTAAGTGCTAAACATTGTTCCAACCTGAACTAAAAGAAGAAAAAACAGCACACCAAAAACACACGTGGGGAAACGTTGAAAGTCTCACACCAGCAAAAAATATGCTTCCGTGCTGAATAATAAACCTTGCAGGAAGTAAATGTGTGCATGGTCGGGATAATTGAATATGCAATGCCTGACTCTCAGAACCCGTGTTTCAACAGCTAAGCTGTCGAACCAGTGACCAAGGACTAGGGAGAAAAATTGGTCCCTGTGATAACAGAGCTGGCTAATCTGGCCAAAGCCATGGTTCATCGCCTAATAGACAAACAAGATTGGCAGACCACACCCTGGCAGGCAAAACCAGAGCTATGAGAAAAATGCCCTCACCATTGGATAATCCACCCCGGATACAAATCTGGATATCCTAGATCCAGAAAGTCTCCCCAGAGCGTCCGACGGACGCGAGCCGACCCTTAGCTGTACGCGGGGTCAGCCACGTTGAGCCTCGTTCCGTGCGGGGCGGCCTAAACATCCCGCCAGCACACCAAGGACCGGGCCCCGGGGTCCACGTCACGGGTGCTGTGTGGCCAGCAGCTCCCCCTGAACCGGCGGGGTGGCAGGTCTGCCTCAGGTGGCTACCTACTGCGCTCGTCCAGAGTGGTGAATACGCTTCACCTCCCCCCAGCGTGGTGCGGGGGGGGCGGCGGGTAGTGCCCCCCTTCTGCGGGTATAGGTGGCTGCTCCTTCCTACCCTCTAGTATTGACCCCCCCTTCTCCCCCCCGGGCTGTAGCATCCCCCTGCCTGGCTGCGTTCCCCTGGGTGGGCTGCGGGCGATGAGCATGCAGTATGGGCCGCCATTTTCCTGTAACTGGCCGCGTGCTGAGCGCGGCCGCCATTTTCCTGTAGCCGGCCACATGTGTATCACGGCCGCCATTTTGCGGTAGCCGGCTGCTGTGTTTGGCCTGTAGTGCACACGGCGGCCATTTTCGCGTGGTCCACCGTATCCTGGCCTCAGTTTCGCTGGTGGAGTGGGCGGTCCTGGTTCTCTTGGTGCCGGATCAGGCCGTTAGAGCCTTCCTACATGTGGGGGACGCAGAGCAAGCAATGGCAGTGGTGGTTACAGGCAGCTACAGCAGCGCTATCAGCAGTACCCGGGTCGGTGGGGTGAGTCCTCCTGGGAACCTCTGGGGCCCTAGTACGACAGCTTGAGGGGTGGTGTGGGACGCACAGTCTGGTTTGGCCGGTGGGTGTCTTCTGGGGTGCGGGCAATGGCGGCTGAAGCAGGTGCTTCCCAGCCAGGTCTCTGCGGTGGGGACCAGGGAGCTCTGGGACCTGTGGTTCCGCTGGACAGATTGACGGCCATCCTGGAGGGATTCTTCTCCCAGGTGGAGCTGATCAGTGACTGTGGGGTGGCGAGAAAACGGCCTCCCCTGGAGCTGTCAGAAGGCGAGCTCGGGGACCCCTCTGATGAAGGAGGAGGAGCCCTTGGGGGCGACTGCGGCTCGTGAATGGGCTCTGGTGGGCTCATTGGTCTCAGCAGTCCGTGAGACGCTGAAGCTGGGCCCGGCTGCGACACAGGGGGCGCCGCACGCTTTTGGGTCGCATAGGCCGGCACGGACGCCTAAGGTATTCTCTTATTTGCCGTACTTTGATCAGTTTGTTAACAAGGAGTGGCAACGACCTCAGGGTTCATTCACCATGCCTAAACGTTTTTCTGTGCGTTATCCCTTTGAGGATACCCTGTTGCAGGCGGTGGACCCGCCTGTGGCCCGCCTGAACAAAGCGACCACTATTCCGATGGAGGGCCCTCCATCATTTAAGGACCCGGCCGACAGGAGGACTGAGGCGGTGTCCAAGGCAATGTTCCTGGACGCGGGGTCGGCCATGCGGCCGGCACTGGCTTCGGCACTAGTGGCACAGGCACTTACGGAATGGGCAGCCATTGTGCACCAGGCTTTGGTGACTCTCCAGGCCCCTCCGGAACCTGTGCAGATGGCGGACCAGCTGATTCAGGGTCTTAAGTACCTCTGTTATGTAGCCCTCGACATGACTCCCATGCTGTCAAAACTGTCCATGTTCACAGTCGTCATTAGACGTCTGCTGTGGCTTAGATGTTGGTCGGAGGACCAGGCATCAAAGAAGGGCCTGACGGACCTGCCGTTTGAGGGTGGTCGCCTCTTTGGGGCCTCCCTGGATGAGATCAAGGATTGCACTGGGGGGGGGAGTGTACAGAAGTGTACGGCAAGGAGCCCCGGTGCAGGACTTGCCCTTCCTGCTCTACTCAAAAGAGGTTTTTTTCGTGCACCACGTGCCTCGAACAAGGTCTCCCAGCCTGCTAAGGCCCCAACAGGGGGTCCAGAAGCGTCCCTGGCAGCGTAAGGCCGTGAAGGCAGAGGAGAAGTCCCTCTCCGAATGATGGGTCGCCCCAGTCTGTGATTCGGGTGGGGTGATGGCTCTTGCGGTTCGCGGACCTCTCGGTGCGCGAGGTGGTTTTGTCCGGGTACAAGATAGAGTTCCGTACCCAGCCCCCGGACAGGTTTTTCGCCTCCAATCTGAGGCTTCCCCCGGGACGACGGCAGGCCCTGTTTGGGGCTGTGCAAGTCCTGCTCCATCAGGGAGTGATTGTTCCGGTCCCCTCTGCAGAACGTTTCCGCGGTTTTTATTCAAGTCAATTTGTGGTTTCGAAAAAATATGGGGTTAGGCCTGTCTTGGACCTGAAGGCACTCAACCTCTTTGTGAGGAACGGAAATTCAGAATGGAATCTGTCCGCTCTGTGGTGGCGGTGCTTCGTCAGGGAGACTTCCTGGCCTCCTAGGACATCAAGGATGCGTATCTGCATGTGCCCATATGTGTGCGCCACCAGCACTTTCTGAGCTTTGCGGTAGGGGATCTCCACTACCAGTTTGTGGCCCTTCCGTTCGGTCTGGCCTCAGCCCCACGGGTCTTCACCAAGCTCTTAGCCCCAGTGCTGGCTCTGCTGCGGCAGAGGGGCATAACAGTGGTGGCATATCTCGATGACCTCCTCCTGCGGGCGGAGTCGGCCTCAGCCTTGAAAGACAGTGTGGACATCACCCTCGGCTTCCTTCGGGACTTCGGCTGGGTGATCAATCTTCCAAAGTCGGTACTGACTCCTTTGCGCTGGTTGGAATATCTGTGCTTGGTCCTGGACACGGAGCAGGTGAAGGTGTTCCTCCCTGCTGCCAAGGTCTTGACGCTCCAAGTGGCGGTGCAAGCCCTGCTGTCCCAGCGATGGTCCTCTCTCAGATTTTGCATGAGGGTGTTGGGGCTGATGGTGTCCACCTTCGAGGCGGTACCATATGCCCAGAGTCACACCCGGTCCCTGCAGCGGGCATTTCTGCTGCGGTGGGACAAGTCTCCGCTATCCCTGGATCCGGTGATCAGGTTGGATCACCAGACCCGATGTTCCCTTGTCTGGTGGCTGCGGGCCCCGGCCTTGGGGAAGTCATTTCTACCCGTGGAATGGACGGTGGTCACGACGGATGCCAGCCTATCCGGCTGGGGGTCCTGGGGCTGTTGTCGACCCAAGGTCACTGGTCCCTGGAGGAGTCCTGTCTCCCAATCAATGTGCTGGAACTTCGAGCGATCAGGCTTTGCCTCTCCCACTGGTCGGGGAGGTTGCGCGGTTGTCCTGTACGGGTCCAGTAAGACAAATCCACAGCTGTGGCTTATGTGAATCATCAGGGCGGAATGAAGAGCGCGGCAGCGGTGTCAGAAGTGGCCCACATTCTGAGGTGGGCAGAGCTTCATGTGCCGGCAATCTCCACTGTTCACATCCTGGACGTCGAAAATTGGCAGGCGGACTACCTCAGTCGCCAGAGGCTGGATCAGGGAGAGTATTCCCTGCACCCGGAGGTGTTCCGCCAGATTTGTCAAAAGTGGGGCACGCCAGACGTGGACCTCCTGGCGTCCCGGCTCAACCGGAAGGTGCAGGCCTTCGTGAGCAGAACAAGGGATCCACTGGCAGACGCCTCATGGCTCCGTGGTCTCGGTACCGCTTGCTCTATGCCTTCGCTCCACTTCCGCTGCTCCCGCGCCTGCTGCGCAGGATAGAGGCGGAAGGGATTCCAACCATTCAGGTAGCACCAGATTGGCCTCGGTACGCCGATGTGGTGCGCATGGTGGTCGATGTTCCCTGGCGGCTCTCGCTTCGCGAGGTACGAGGCGGGGGGGTTGGAACCCCCGCTCTTTCTCAGTGGCTCGGGTGCTGGCCTTCCTTCAGCAAGGCCTAGATCATAAGTTGGCATTGAGAACGCTTAAGGGGCAGATTTCTGCCCTGGCGATTCTTTTTCTGCGTCCCTTGGCAACACATTCCTTGATTCATACCTTTGTCCAGGGGGTTCGTCATGTCACTCCCCAGGTATGGTTGCCCTTGGCGCCTTGGGACCTTAATATGGTCCTTTCAGTGCTTCAGAAGCCGCTTTTCGAAAATATCAGGGAAATTTCCCTGCAGCTGCTCTTGCTGAATGCGGCCTTTCTGGTGGTGATTACATCTGCTAGGCAGGTGTCTGAGCTGGCGGCTCTGTCCTGTAGGTCCCCTTACTTGGTCCTACATAGGGACAAGGCGGTTTTGCACCCCTCTCCTTCATTCTTACTGAAGGTGGTCTCTTCTTTTCACATCAATGAGGACATTGTCCTCCCTTCGATGTGTCCGCGCCCGTCTAATCCTAAGGAGGTTGCTTTGCACTCCCTAGACGTGGTTAGGGCTCTGCGGGTGTATTTGGCAGCCACGGCCTCTTTTCGGAGGTCCGATGCGCTTTTTGTTGCGGTGGATGGTCCGCACAAGAGGATGGCGGCCTTGTTGGCCACCATTTCCCGTTGGATACGACAGATAGTGACCCGTGCGTATGCTATTCGGGGCCAGAAGCCCCCCTTTACGGTCACGGCTCACTCTACCAGGGCAATTAGTACTTCCTGGGCTTTACGACACCAGGCGTCGGTTTCTCAGGTGTGCAAAGCAGCCACTTGGACCTCTGTGCACACTTTTTCCAAGTTTTACAGAGTTGATGTCGCAGCGTCTTCAGATGCTGCTTTTGGCCGCAAAAGTTTTGCAGGCGGTGGTGTTGGGCGCGTCTGGAACCTCCCAGAGAAGTATTTTGTTGGGTACTGTTGTTGTTGCCCACCCCTCGTGACACTGCTTTGGGACATCTCCACATGTCAAGAATAGAGGCTGCGTCCGTCAATGAACGATTGAGAAAATAGGATTTTTTTTTTTTTTTTTTTTGCATTTAAGTGTAAAATATGAGATCTGAGGTCTTTTTGACCCCAGATCTCATATTTAGGAGGTCCTGGCATGCTTTTTCCTATTACAAGGAATGTTTACATGTTTTTTAAAAAAAAAAGAATGGTGTAAAAATAAAAGTTAAAAATGAAAAAGTAAAATTTAAAAAAAAAATTTAAAGCGCACCGTCCTTGCGAGCTCGCGCGCAGAAGCGAATGTATACGTAAGTCCCTCCCACATATGAAAACGGTGTGCAAACCACACAAGAGGTATCACAGCGCTCGTTAGAGTGAGAGCAATAATTCTAGCACCAGACCTCCTCTAACTCAAAACTGCTAACCTGTAGAATTTTTTAAGCGTCACCAATGGAGGTTTTTATGTTGCAAAGTTTGTCGCCATTCCGCGAGCGGACGCAATTTTGAAGCATGACATGTTGGCTATCATTTTACTCGGCGTAACATTATTTTTCACAATGTGGAAAAAAATTGGCCTAACTTTACGGTTTTATTTTTTAACTCAAAAAATAGGATATTTTGACTTACCGTAAAATCCTTTTCTCTGAGTTCGACGGACACAGCCTCTATTCTTGACATGTGGGGTTTATGCACCTTTCACTAGGAGTGGACTAGGCAGAAGGTAGTTCAGCTAAAAGCAGGCACAGCCCCTCCCAGGGGGCAGTCCCAACTTGGTATAACCCCTCCTGCCCTGCTCAGCAACTCAGTTCGTAACAAGCAGTACAAAATCAACAAAAGGGGTGGGTGCTGCGTCCGTCAATGAACTCAGAGAAAAGGATTTTACGGTAAGTCAAAAAAAAAAAAAAAAGGTTTTTGGAAAAAAAATGACTGCCCTAAAAAAAAATGTCCCCTTTAAGAGCATTGGGCGGAAGTGACTTGTGACATCGCTTCTGGCCAGCCATGTTTTGGAGCCGGGTGAACAGCTTCAGCTGCTCACGGACACTTGGGGGGACAGACCCGATCCTCTCCGCTGCTGCCGGCGGGTCCGGTAAGCTGCGGAGATGAACGGAAAGCGGCAGGAGGGTACCTCTCCCGCCGCTGATAAAAGTGATCTCGCAGCGAATCCACTTTTATCTGACGCGGAATCGCCGGCTGAAAAAAAAAAAAAAAAGATACCGGGGTTATGGTAGCCATCTGCTACCATAACAACGGTATTCCACTTCAAACTGCTGCCGTATTATGATGGCGGGCAGTCTTGAAGTGGTTAAAGAAAACCCCTTCCCATTTCATGCTGTCAGCAATGGCACCACATGGAAGAGAAATGTCACAAGGCCTGAGAAAGTAAATAATTTCTTTACACAAGGTGGTGAAGGCTACAAGAAGATGAGCAAAACTTTACTTATCAGTCAGAATACTGTAGCAAAAGTGATACAAAAAATTAACAAAGGCTTCCTAGAAGGGAGAACCATGACCTCTTCGGCCAGAAGGGAGCTACAAGGATGAGGCTGGTTCTTTCTGCCCTGAACTTCCGGAGAAGTAGTGGAATTAACCTTGTTGGAGGAAAAGCATAAGCCAGGCTGAATGTCCAGGGGATAGTCAAGGCGTCTATGCCTACTGAATGATCCTCTGGATCCAGAGAATAGAATTTTTTGACTTTTCTGTTCTTTTGGGAGGCAAACAGGTCCACCTCCGGCATCCCCCATATCTGGGTGATGGCTGCAAACCCCTCCTGGCTGAGAGCCCACTCATCCTGATTTAGCCTCTGACGGCTGAGGAAATCTGCAAGTGAGTTCTCTGATCCTCTTAAGTGGATGGCTGATATTTATTAACCCCTGTTCTGCCCATGCAAATTTCACGTTTGCAATCTCCTGGAGCCGCTGACTTCTTGTGCCCCCTGCTTGTTTATGTAAGCAACCGTGGTCACATTGTCTGAGCGTATAAGTGAGCTCTTTCCAGATCTGACTGAAAAGCGCTCATTGCTCTCTGGACTGCTAACAGCTCTCTCTGATTGGAGGACCCCCTGGCTTCCGTTGAGGACCAGGTCCCCTGCGCCAGTCTGTGAGGCCAACTCATTCTTCACTGAACCCAAAATTCTGTGACATGCTGTAGTAGATTCGTCTCTCACTAGGCTATCTACACAGCTGCGGCACAACGGTTTCTCCCATGTAGAGCTTAACCTGGCCGCACACACTGCACATTTTCTCTTGGGACCTGCCGCCTCCACCTTCTCCTGAGCTTTAACCTATGTAAAGTAGGGAGACAAGGCATGAAAACATCAAGGCTGGTGCGTTCCTCCACATCTCTGTGTGGTACAACATACAATAAGAAAAAAGTGCTACTGAGACTATTCTGTCTAGCCCATAGTTCAGAATAACCTCCCATGGTAACAGCAATAAGGACCAGGTCCCCTGCTTACCTGAGAGGAGCTGGTGCCTGCAGCTGTTGGTTCCTGAGCACATGCTGGACCCTCCATGCCTGCTTGTTCCTGTGTCTGCCTGCAGCCTGGCTGTGCGACACTGAACCAGCAGCCCCACTCCTGCCGTCTGCGCCGTTTAAATGAGGCTAGCCACACCTCACCGGCGCCTGCAGATGACGTCACCCGGCCGGCTTAAGCTACCTATGTAACTTCCGGTCGCCAGCATGGGATGTACGGATGTTCCCGCCCAATGAGCGTTCCCGCCCGAACGAGCGTTCCCGCCCCTTCCGCCGGAAATGACACGCCGGGACGCCGCCTCACCACGAGGTGCGCCTGAGCTGGCTTCCCAGACCCGATGGAATGGACAGCTGGCAGCTTACCATCTGCAGTCCTACCTCTCCCCGAGGTTTGAAGACTCCTGAGTCACAGCCCCTCTCCCTTCTCCAGGTAGGGATCGTGCGGGCCAAAAAGGTACCGTAATGCTCCAGAACCCCTCCGGTCAACCTCTGAGACTTGGGGCTCCTTAAGGCTTCCGATGTGCGACCTATCCTTCCGGAGGAAACACAAATACTGAGGTATGTGGCCTGGAGGACTGCCTTTTATTTAAAATTGGGGATGTGTTTCCTGTCCGAAGGGGAGGCGCCCAAGGTCTCAGAGGCTGTCCTGGAAGACGACTTGAGAAAAATGCGTTTTCATTTTTCTTCCATATTTTCCAAAAATTTCTGGAAAAAATGAACCATTCAAAATACTCATTATGCCTCATAGATTATTATTTTTTGGAGTGCTTGCTTTCCAAAATGGGGTCCTTTTGTGGGCAATTCCATTGTACTGGTGCTCCAGGGCCTTCAAAAGTGTAATAGGTGGTTGAGAAATGAGATGTTTAATTTATGCTTCTAAAATGCCTGACAGTGCTACTTCAATGTTGGGCCTCTGTATGTGGCCAGGCTGTGCAAAAGTCTCACACATGTGGTATCACCATACTCAGGAGTAGCAGAAAGTATTTTGGGGTGCAACTTGTGGTATGCACATGCCATGTGAGAGAAATAACCTGGAAATTACAATTTTGTGAAATAAAAAAAATAATAATTTAGTTTTGCAAAGAATTCTGAAAACGTGTCGGACCGGTGTATGTCTCCGGGTTGTAACTTCATCGTGACAGTCCGTAAAATCTTCGTATTTAATTTGTAGAGTAAAGAGTTGGTGGATAATGTGAAAACTTCCGGGACCTCGTGGTCATGTTACCTTAACGGGTGTTTTCCTGGGGTAAAACCTTTCGTTCGTGAGGTTTTTTATTATTAGATACTCCGTATTACTCATAAAACTTACCAAGTAAAAAAGGTCTTTAAAAACCTTTTATACCTTCTT
>BLSH010528091.1:2049674-2064778 GCA_018402905.1 Glandirana rugosa
TGGGGGGGGGGGGGGGGCGGGAGTGCGCTCTGTACTTCTTGTATAAGAAGCGCTGCCAGCCGAAGGGGAGTGTAGAGGTGGGCGGGAGTCTAGTGATGTCAGGGCTTCGCCCTGAGCTCAACAACACAGATCCACCCACGGATTCCATGCAGGAAAGGGGGTGACATTTGCAAAGTAACATTTGCTGTCTGTAGCTATATACAGAAAAATACTACTATGTAATGGCAATAGTTCATATTCCACTGTGGTGGGTTTACATCCACTTTAATGCATTCTCTGCATCCCCCCACTTACACTTACCAAGTCCTTTCTCAATCCAGCACTGTGCCCACCTGCTGTGTTGTCCCTGAATTCACAGGTTTCACTGAGAGCAGTGGGGGTCTCTGGCTTCTGCTGCTGTCAGTCAAATTCCTTAAGGATGGACAGAGGAAGGGGGGTGGCTAAGCTGCCCTGTGTGTCTATGGACGCACACAGCCTGGCTCAGGTTCATGCCCACATGGTTGCCCCCTTAGAACATGGCTTACATAGGGGGCACTTGGAGAACAGGAGGAGCGGACAGCAACAGTGGGGTACACCAGGGTGAAGTAAAGGACTACTCTGTGCCAACATCCTTGCACAGAGCAGGTACGCTTAACATTCATTTATTTTAATCATTTATAAAAAATAAAACACGAAAAAAACAAAAACAAACAAATAAGCTTTAGGCCTCATACACACGGGCGTTATTACAGCCGCGTTTTTGAGCTGTTTCTACAGCTTAAAAACGCCTCTCCATGTTATTCAATGGACACACACACACACGTTTTTGAGCTGTAAATGGAGTAGGTGTCTAAGCTGTATAAAAACCCCACGACCGGCGCGTTCGGAAGCTGCAGCACTAGAGCTGTTTTGACGCTGAGCCAGCAAAACGCTCAAAAAACGCTGCTTAACATTATATACACAGTGTTAAGCTTCGTCAGACGGTTCTCTACCTCTATTCAAAATCAATGGGAGCCCATTGATTTGAATAGAAGTCGCATCAGAATTTGGATCATGATGATCCAACTTGCAGTGCGATTTGTGTGCTGAGGATCTTGAAGAGGAACCCCGCAAAAAAAAGAAAAAAAATTGAGTGCCCCCCCTTCCCCCCAAGATGTATCAGACCCTGTGGTCTGATATGGATTTTAAAGGGAACCCCTACATCAAAAAAGCGGCGTAGGGTCTGCCCCCAAAATTCATACCAGATCCTTATCCATGCACGCAGCCTGGCAGGCCAGGAAAGGGGGTGGGGACGAGCAAGCACCCCCCCCACCTCCTGGACCATACCAGGCCGCATGCCCTCAACATGGGGGGGTGCCCTGCGCCCCCCACCCCAAAGCACCTTGTCCCCATGTTGAGGAGGACAAGGGCCTCTTCCCGACAACCCTGGCCGTTGGTTGTCAGGGTCTGCGGACAGGGGCTTTTTGGAATCTGGACGCCCCCTTTAACAAGGGGGCCCCCAGATCCTGACCCCCACCCTATGTGAATGAGTATCCTACCCATTCACCAAAAAAAAAAAAGTGTAAAAAAAAAAACCACACTAGAGCCCGCCCTGTGACGTCATAGGGGACGGGGCTTCCGGATGACGTCAGCGGGTGGCCTCATCCCATGCCAATATAAGCCATTGCGCAGCACGCATGGAACCGGCATTCGCGTAGAAGAGAGCGACAAGTTAACATGGGAAGAAGAGAGGAGGGAGAAGGCAGCGACAAAAGAGCAGAAGACAGAACGAGCAGAAGATAGAAGATCCCTCAGAAGAAAGGCGGCGCCGCAAAAGCGCAGAAGAAAGAAGAGTCGGAGAGGGGAGAAGATGCTGGAGCGGATTGAATAAACTATTTTAAAAAGCTGTGTAGTGGGTTTTTTTTACACTTTTTTTTTAGGTGAATGGGTAGGGGTACGATGTGTATGGGGGGCCGGGATCTGGGGTGCCCCCTTGTTAAAGGGGGTTTCCAGATTCCGATAAGCCCCCGCCCGCAGACCCAGGGTTGTTGGGAAGAGGCCCTTGTCCTTAACATGGGGACAAGGTGCTTTGGATTGGGGGCCCCCCTGCCCCATAGAACCCACCCCCCATGTTGAGGGCATGCGGCCTGGTATGGTCCGGGGGGCGCTAGCTCATCCTCACCCTCATTCCTGGCCTGCCAGGCTGCGTGCTCGGATAAGGGTCTGGTATGAAATTTGGGGGGGGGGGGCCCTTAAAATCCATACCAAGCCGAAGGGTCTGGTACCTCTTGGGGGGGAACCCCACGCAATTTTTAAAACATTTTTGCGGGGTTCCCCTTCAAGATCCTCAGCACACAAGTCGCATCATCATGATCCGACTTCTGGTGCGACTTCTATTCAAATCAATGGGCTTCCATAGGGAACCATTTGTTTTGAATAGAGGCAGAGAAATGCAGCTGAAAGTTAGCGCGGAAAAACACGCATTGACATCAATGCATAACACTGATAAAATCGCATTTTAAACGTGGCTTTTTCCTTGGAGTTGGTACCGACTTTACCGCTTGCTTTCTTAAACCCCCGTGTGTATGGGGCCTTAGTATCACTGTAAGGCCTCATGCATATCGGACATCACAAATGCTGTGTTTAAGGGTGTTTGATCCTTTTTTCTACTCTACACGCCCCTCTATGTGAGACTATGTGTCTATGCACATGGGCATTTACAAGTAATTAGGAGAAAAAAAAATCATGCAAATTCAGGGGAGAAGAGTTTTGGCAGATATAACAAAAACTTTGGACGTGCCTAAACACTAGGTGCATTTAGTTCTTGAACAGTCATTCATTTCAATGGCCAGAATAAATTAATGTTGGAATGGAATGGAATAAATGAAAACCCAAATGTTAAACGCGATTGCAAAATGCGGCTTTAGGCACTTTTTTTTACACTGCATTCAAAAAAGCTGGGCAAGTGGCCAGTGTGCATGATGGGGCCTCCATGGATCACACTTATTTTTCCAATACATTCCACAGATGCTTGATTGGATTTACAGCTGGAAAACTTGGATGCCAAATCAACACCTCAAACTCGTTGGTGTGCTCCCCAAACAATTCTTGAACCATTTTTTTCAGTTTGGCAGGGCATATTATCCTAAAAGAGGCCACTGCCATCAGGGAAAACTTGTTCTATGAAGTGTTGTACAAGGTCAAAAACATGTCAAGTAACATCCACATGAATGGCAGGACCCAAGGTTTCCCTGCAGATCATTGCTCAAAGCATCAGTTGCGAGATAAGGACCCGGTCGTGAAGCCAAAAGCCTTTACTTCTGGGTTCCCTTACCGGCAATGGCAGCACCCGACAGCTGATGGAAACATCAGCTGTGGTGCCGATATTGCTGGATTCCAGGACAGGTAGGTGTTCTATCATGAAAAGGCAGCAGCTACAGTATGCGTAGCTGTAGGCTTTTAATGTTTTGAGTTCTGGGCAGACCTCCTCTTTAACCTGTTAGTGGTCATAAGCTTATGGCTGATCTGTGCATTTATATAAACTGTTTAACTGCCAACTTACTGCCAACCTATTTATGTATTTTTAAGCCGGTCTTGTGACGCAGGCACACCTGGCAAGATAGCACAGCCTGGATAAGCGTAGAACAGACTTTCTGTTGGAATAAATGGAGTACGTAGCATACCTACGCAGGGCTTTGCTGAGAGGATTTTGAAATAAAGGCTGTACAGAGCCAAGCAGGGCACATAGAAAATGTTTTTGCAAAGTATGGGCATTAAAGTATGTGACCTTACAAAACTGCTGAGGAAGGGATTTAAGACCCAGGAAAGGTAAGGTTTTGTGCAAATGACTTGTCCCACTTTACATTCACGATCAAATAAATCAAATAAAAAGCAGCTACCTGCCTAGCAGGGCACAGTTGGTATAGCTTGCATGCAACTGCTGAAAATGCACTACTGGTAAAATGAGTGTGTAACAACTACTGGATCTGAGGAAAGTAGATAGCTTATTAGTAGTCATTAAATTCTAACTATAGGCAAAATTTAAAAAAATTACCTATAAGATGCAGACAGTGACAAGCAATTATATAGCCATGTTTGTTTGTCCTATGCGAATGCAGCATTTTCATCATTGAAGCACACCAGATGCCATCAGAAATTGCTTTGGGGTGCTACTGAAGGAATGGCCCCACATTGCACCAACATGCATTGCAACAGTGCAGTGGTGTGAATGGGCCCCTAAGCTCACCATACACATTACAATCTGACTGTACAATCTTGGTGGCTGCATTCATTTTCTGTTTTTTACCCCTTCATTTTCCCCTGGTGATCCAGTCAGTAAAACACTGGAAGTCTTAGGGTGACTCCTCAGTTTATGGAGGAGCAATGGAGACAACACTACTGTCCCTTACAACAGACTTACTGGTAGGATCAACAGGTTAAAAGTTACAGGGGATGGCTTTGTTAATGCCAGTGACAGACCGCATCGTACATGTAATTTTTTTATTTTATCTTTAGTACCAGTTATGCATTCCCATTGAACACATGCATTGACACCTACCTCATAGACAATGATGGAGTATCAAAACTGGAGTAGACAGCTGTGCATGCCAACCAATCAACTTCTAATGTCAGCTTGTTCAATCAAGCATTTTAAAGCCTAGGTTCACATTGAGGTGATTTGGCACGTGATTTGACATGTCAAATCGCATGCCAAATCGGCAGCAACTGTCAGCAACGGCACCTTGTGAATCGGTGCGACGCCACATTTGCGGCGCCACATCGATTCCCAAACGTAGTTTCTGTATTACTTTTGGTGACTTTGGGGTGCGATTTCGAAATACATCTGTGCAGAAACCTGCACAGATGTCCCTGTAATTGCCCCCTAAGTCGGGACTGACATGCGGGAATGAAATTGTGCGAGTTCAGCATAACTCACGCGATTTCATTCCCACTGTCATTGTGAACCTGGGCTTAATGCTAGAAGAGAATTAGTCACCATGCACAACTGCTGCAAATTCTGCTGAGGTAAATTCCACCTACTGGGCGCCTTAACACATTTAAATACAAAATACAAAACTTTTATACATTGCAGCTTACCAGTCTTAGCTACAGTGGCTGCATGATTTCTCTTTTTAGGCTTTTTTAAAAATTATTTAAATTTACTTGTTGATCGGGCCAGAAAATGTTTTTTTTCCCCCCAACTTTAAAAGACCAAGCTGTCCAGCAAAAGTGGAGGGTTGGGATAAACCATTTAACACTGATGGGGGTGCTTACACTGTTCAGCTTTTATTCATGAAAACCTTGATCCCAAAATGTAAAAAACAAATGTGGAACAAAATCACCCTATCCTTTAAAGCCAATGAAGCTGTCATCTTAGCTTCTCTTTGATCTGCAAATGCCATGGTGGTGCACATGCGATGAATTATGACACCAGCCATTTGATGGCATAACAGTTTGGTTGCAAGCACAAGCACCTGTGACAATTATTCATAGGATGCCTTCAACGTAACTGCTTTGGGTAACTATTAAATTGATAGGTTTAGTTCCATTTTTTTATGGTCTTCAAAGCCATCTCCCTTGCCATGCATTGAAAATGTTGCTGTCCAGGAGGTGGCTACGTTGCTCCTCCATAGACGAGAAACAAGTGTAGTTACCCAACACAGGAATCGGGTTATTGTCAGAATCAACAAGAGAAAATGAGGAAATAACAGAATTTAAAAATACTAATGCAGCCACGCTGGGGTGAAGTTAGATGCACTTTAAGGATCCCATCTGAACTAAACTGAAAGACAATACAAAGGTCAACATACTACACCTTCTCATGCAGGACATCTTTGCGCATTCCTCTTCTGCCAAAGAACACGGTTTAAAGAATAATTCCAGGCATGGTATATTTTTACATAGTTACATTGGTCCAGCTTGGACCATACCTGGCAGATTACCCTGGAAGCTGTAAACCACTGAAGTAGACACTGCTACATCTGTGATCTTCACCTGCCTCTTGATCCCATGCTAAGTGGCTGGCCTAATTCACTGTGAAAACAGGAGGTTGGCCACTCAGCATAGGGGCCATTCAGAGAATGCTTTGCATCTTTTGAATGAATGTGCAGCGTTCTCTGATTGGATGAGGTGGAGAGCGCAATGTTACCACCGCAACTCTCCATCGCTTCACTCAGCATGGGACATCACTAAGTATCGGTGTCTACTTCAGTGATGTCCAGCTTCCAGGCGCATTGGCCAGGTATGGCATATATATAGCTGCATTGGTCCAAGCTGGACCAAAGAAACTATGTAAAAATATACCATGCCAAGAAATTATCTTTAAATGAATGATTTCACTAATATCAATGCATTACAACTGTTCTGAAAAATGCATCATAATGCATGGAAATGTACCCAGTATGAACAAGTCTAAGCCCCTGGTCACACTGGTGCGACTTGTCATGCGATCTGATAGTTTCAAATCTCATGACAAGTCGCAGCCTATTGTCCTCGATGAAAGCGGTCAAATCGGTGTCTCTCCGACTTCACTTCAATTTTGAAAGTAGTTCCTGCACTACTTTTTGCAAGTTCCAGTGCAACTTGCATAGACATCTGTGCATGAAGACGCACAGATGTCTTACAAGTAGCACGTGAAGTAGCACTACTTTGAAATCATGCTACTTCGCTTCATTTCCATGTCTTTAACAGTGTGACCGGGGTGTTAAGTCAACCATATATACTTTGGCTGAACAATTCCATATTCAGGTATAATTTATGATCACATTTAGTATTTTGTACATTCAAGAAACATTTAGGAGAAAGCATAGCAAGCAGCACAAAAGGAAAAAAGGAATACCTACTTTCTGCAGCTAGAAGTCCTAGTAAGGCAGCATTAAGGCAGACAAAATACAGAATTTCAGAAAAGCCACGTTAGTTGCAAGCAACGGCAAAGCAATTCACAGTGAGTACACAAACATTCTCCCAATCAGATCACCAGTGTGCCAAACTGCATATATAAATTTGAATTGCATGACAGATGTACTTTTGATCCACCCCCCAACAAAAAAAAAAAAAATAGTTGGCCCAGAAATAATTTATTGCAGAAAACCATTCAGGCAAAAACTGATATTGTAGGCGAGCAGCATTTCTGCTTACGACTCACTTAACGCAAACACATACGAAGTGTTAACACAATAAACCTACTGCAAGATAAAAGACTTACCAGACTGTAAAATTCTTAGAAAAATATTACTGAGTGTATGTAACAATATAAGAACAATTTAATAATGCCCCTGTCAATCTGCTGTCATGAGATGCATATTTTCAGGCAGAAGTGTGTCTACTGTTTTTTTTTTTTAAATGAATCTAAGAAATTTGCTTCATACTGAAAGAGGACAGCTACAGCATAAACAAATTACTGAACATGTTCAAAGTCAGTAAGAGTGCAATTATTTCACAAACTGGCTTATTTATACGGGACAAAGCAAAGAAAAACAAAAATGTGCGAAGTACAGTAACCAGTTGTCTGAACAGAAAAATATGAATCTGAATCGGTTGCCATGGGCTAAGGCACTTGTTGTCAGTAACAATGCCTTATCAATATGAGAAGCATGAGAAGGCTCACGTGTGTAAGAGGCTTTGCTAGCAGGCACATCTAAGGGCTCATGCACACAGAATGTTTTAAAAACGCCAGCACTACAGCAGTGCTAAAAATACCCATTTTTTGGCGTTTTTACATAAGCGTTTAGTAATTTTTTCCCGCGTCATCGTTTTTGGGTGTTTTTTCATTAAAAACACTCCTTATAATGTAGAAACGTCTAAAAACGTCAAACGCGGCTTGACGCGTTTAGGTCGTTTTTCCAGCTTGTTTTTACTGCTCCTGGAAGCACAGGCTGTCGTTTTTTTCTACTGCCCCTAAACACTTATGCCTCTGACAGTTTATGTGTGCATTGATTTACTAAAGCTGGAGAGTGCAAAATCTGGTGCAGCTGTGCATGGTAGCCAATCAGCTTCTAAGCTCAGCTTGTTCAATTAAGCTTTGACAATAAAACCTGGAAGCGGATTGGCTTTTATGCAGAGCTGCACCAGATTTTGCACTCTCCAGCTTTAGTAAATCAACCCCATAGGCTAACATGGAGGTGCTTTTAGAGGCAGTTAAACAAAAATAAATAAAATAAAACGTCAAATGCCCCTAACAGCATCTGTAAAAATGTCCTCTGTGCATGAGGCCTTAGTAGCTAGAAGTGTTTCATCACCATCATTTAGAAATAGAAGAACAATTCTGTCTTTGTGAGAAGTTGAAGTTAGCCAAGCAAATCCTGTAAATTTCTATTTAATTTAATGTTTGGCACCGTCTTTGCTTACTAACAGCAACAAGCAAAACATAAATGAACAGTCTTTTCCGTTCTGAATTGTGGAACTTCTGATATCATAAGTTTCTATCTATAGCAATACCCAAGAACCGGCCACTTCCTCTGTATGCATAAAAACACATGTGCAATATTCTAAAGAACTTACACTTCAATGTTTTAGTGTTCTGTCTACCTAGGGAACAAAGTTTTTTTTTTTTTTACTACACTAAACCTAACTATGCCCACTGGTGAACAAGCGTCTTTTCCCACTTCGTATTACATTTCATTTTGTATTCAGGATATTTTCCTTGAGTCATATTGCCAATGGTATCATTGGTATTCTATAGCACTTCCCTATTATCCCCAAGCGTTCACTTCTCTACACTGCAGCTCATGTTTAACAGTCTGGCATAAGCTCATAGAAAAACACACACAATGCATAATTACATAACATTATCATATCTTAGAATTTAACTGCTGTACAGAACATTATATCTTAGAATTTCACTGCTATACATGACATCATTATATCTCATAATTTCACTGCTATACATGACATCATTATATCTCATAATTTCACTGCTATACATGACATCATTATATCTCATAATTTCACTGCTGTACATAACATTATATCTTATAATTTCACTGCTGTACATAACATTATATCTTATAAATTCACTGCTGTACATAACATTATATCTTATAATTTCACTGCTGTACATAACATTATATCTTATAATTTCACTGCTGTACATAACATATTATCTTATAATTTCACTGCTCTACATAACATTATATCTTATAAATTCACTGCTGTACATAACATTATATCTTATGATTTCACTGCTGTACATAACATTATATCTTATGATTTCACTGCTGTACATAACATATTATCTTATAATTTCACTGCTCTACATAACATTATATCTTATAATTTCACTGCTCTACATAACATATCTTATGATTTCTCTGCTGTACATAACATTATATCTTATAATTTCACTGCTCTACATAACATTATATCTTATAATTTCACTGCTCTACATAACATCTTATGATTTCTCTGCTGTACATATTATATCTTATGATTTCACTGCTGTACATAACATATCTTATAATTTAACTTAATATGATAATGTAACCACGCTAACAGCTAATATGAGAGTAGTGAAATAATAGATATCAGAATGCTGCTTACACTGAGAAGAGCAACCTAACTGTACCCTTAATAAGCATAAATTAACAGAAAATAGTGAAGCGCAATCCTGAGCAGATTAATATAAATATGTGATCATATACAAATCAAAGAATAAATATACCATATATGATTAGCAGTTGATAATAAAACAACAATAAGACAACGAGTGCCCACCAATGTAGGTACCCCTGTGCCAAAACTGTGCTGAAATATCAAAAAAACAGTACCTCTGAAGGGTGACTGAGTGCTAAATCACTCTTCAGTGTGCAAATACATTTAAGGTGCTAGTGAAAAGATTTGAATCACTCCTTATAAAGTGCAAAGACTAAAGTCCATACAAGTCACAAAAAAAAAAAAAAAAGTCACAAAAAAAAAAAAAGATCACAAAATAGTACCTCTGAAGAGTGACTAAGTGATACATCGCTCTTCAGTGTGCAAATACATTTACGGTGCTAGTGAAAAGATTTGAATCACTCCTTATAAAGTGCAAAGACTAAAGTCCATAAAAGTCCATATGATAGTGATGTGACTCATATAATGTTAAAAGAAAAGTGATTTAGTGGGATCACTTTTCGGATTCTTGATCATAGATTATATTTGTCCACATATGATCGTCCACCTGAGAACCCTTAACCCAGGCATGCAGTGCCTACAAGTGCTCGCACACGCCTCCACCTGGCAATCTTGCGCGCTCACCTTAATGGGCGACCCCCACTTGGGTCTAGCAAAGCAGTCCCCACTGGGGCACAATCCTCCACAGGTTTCAGGAACGTGATACAAGGCGTTTTGCAGCATCAGCATATACCATAAGGATAGAAAAATACTGACATAGCGCTGAATCGTTTAAAAACTCATATTTATTAAAACAGTGCAGATTAAAAAAACACACGATACAGTGTACTTCCACCGGTACACCCGGGTAGTGCGTTTGGTTAAACAACATCCACAATGAATAGTCACAGGACAGTAACCTCACGGCTGCTGGTGGTGTATGCCTGGGTCCACTGTCTGAAATTCACATTAGCTCCTCCCCCTTTGATTTGTATATGATCACATATTTTTAATATTCCGCTCAGGATTGCGCTTCACTATTTTCTGTTAATTTATATCTTATAATTTCACTGCTGTACAGAACATTATATCTTATAATTTCACTGCTATACATGACATCATTATATCTTATAATTTCACTGCTATACATGACATTATATCTTATAATTTCACTGCTGTACATGACATCATTATATCTTATAATTTCACTGCTATACATGACATCATTATATCTTATAATTTCACTGCTGTACATGACATCATTATATCTTATAATTTCACTGCTGTACATGACATCATTATATCTTATAATTTCACCGCTATACATGACATCATTATATCTTATAATTTCACTGCTGTACATGACATCATTATATCTTATAATTTCACTGCTGTACATAACTATTAGCAATCAGTTGTAAATAAACATTTGATCATCTGCTTTGATTACAGTCACATGTCACTAGAAGTGTTCACATACACAAGATGATCTTTGATATAGATAGCTATGACTGGGGTTTAGAAAATTAGTTCACGTCTAGAAGAATGGTGCAACTTTTTGCAGACATCCCCTAACTGACTGAGGAAAAAGCTTTAACTGAACAAATGCAACACAACAATACAATCTGGTCTCAAAATACCAACCAAGCCGCCCTCTTCGGTCCTCCCAAGACCTCCTGCTCTCTAACTCCCTTGTGACCTCCTCCCATGCTCGCCTTCAGGATTTCTCGAGAGCTTCTCCCATCCTTTGGAACTCCCTACCCCAATCAGTCCGACTGTCTTCTAATCTATCCATCTTTAGACGATCCCTGAAAACCTCTCTCTTTAAAGAAGCCTATCCTGCTTCAACCTAATACTCTTTCTTTCTACATCAGTTCACCCCCATACAGCTTTTACCTTTTGTATCAATTGACCCTCCCTCTTAGATTGTAAGCTCTAACAAGCAGGGCCCTCTGATTCCTCTTGTACCAAATTGTGAGGTAACTGTACTGTCTGCCTTCGTTTTTGTAAAGAGCTGCGCAAACTGCTGGCGCTATATAAATCCTGTATAATAATAATAATACTACTGGGATGTGTGACGCGGATATCCCAGGAGGCTGCAGGTGATCGATCACTACCTCACCTCAGCAAGGAATCAGGACATGGGAAACCGCACAAATAGCAAGGGAAAAAAAAATAGTATTTACTTTGACAAAAATAAGGAAATTATCTTTAACTGTGTAAGAGGGAAGTAAGAAAATGAGAAGTTGTTAATTTTGTGCCGAAAGGTCAGCTTTAAGCTGTTTACATGCTGACCACCTCCTGTATACATTGAGACCTATTCTTGGGGCAGTCAATGTTAACTACTGTACTACAAATGTGGTCTGAGATTACAAGAAAAAAATGATCACATGTTCTTATGCAGCTTATGTACTTGCTTTGGACAGTTTAATGAGCACTGCATAAATGCCAGTCCATGGAAAGTATTGAAATTTGTTGCAATTTGAAGAAGGATGCAGCAATTGCTGCCCATGTGTTATTTGGATCAACGTGATCAATGTCGACAACAAGAACTGCTTTATTGAGAAGTTACTCATTAACTGAAAAGTACAGGTGAGGTAAACAAAAGGCTGTTATCAGTAAAAGCAAGATTTGCTAAGTTTATCAGTAAAAGTTGGTCCAGGTATTAATCATTCATTCAGTAAATGTAAATCCAAAAGCATGCAACCAATCTATGATCATAATGGAAGCAGTGGGCCTTTTGGCTAAGATCAAGTGTAGTATCTGTTCTTATCAGTTACCAAAGGAGGCGCTGTGCTACTGTCCTGGCCAGGGGTTATTGGTTGGGACAGCAGTGGCTATGCAATTCCTGGCGTAAAGGAGCATGGAGGGCTAGTACTGGGGGAACTGAAACCATACTGCTCGATGAACTGAGGGATGGTGGATGTTTCTCTGGGAAAGCTGGAAGGGCTCTCCCTGAGTGGGGTGGGTGCTATGCTGGTTGAGGCTGAAGGGTCGAGCTGAAAAAAGCCAGTGGTGCAGGTGCCCCTGGAGTGGCAGTCCAGGGCGCCTGATATCTCACTGTGTGGTGGCAGCACCCATCACAATTTTTTTACCACCTACCTCTAGGGCCGGGCCTTTTGGCCAGGACCAGAGGATTTTTTTTTATTCCTGGTCGTAAGGCTGGCCTTTGTCTTGCACAAAGGCACCAATTGCACTTTCTCCACTATCCTTCCCTCAACTTTGATGTTTTTTTTTGTGTTGTTTGTTGTGTGTGTGTGTCACTTTTTTGATTGAGAGGTACACTGCACATGTGGCTAGTAAGGTGTGCGGCCCTTGGGCCTACCCTGAACGCCTTGGGAGGTGGTGGATATGGCCTTCTGGCTTGGTTAGCCTCCTTTCATGGGGTCTCCCTTCGGGGGAGTTCCACCCAGTATCGTGGGCGGTCAGTTTCAACTGACTGCCTAGAGAACGGGGGTCGTCTGGCTTTGGCTAGGTGATCCAAGTGCACGATGTCCCAGTTCCTGTCCCCAGGGAATCAGGGTATAGGCCCTTCCTCTTCGGAGGAGTACCGTGTGTACACCTAGTGCACTTTTTTTGTGTCTTCACTTTTCTGTTGTGCATTTATTTATGCACCGGGTAAGTCTGTAAGGTGTGTTTCACACGCCACGGGCTTTTATAAAAAAAAAAAAAAAAAAAAAAGTGGTCTCCAAATTGTGGCCAGATGCGACCCTTGGGACACTTTCTCCCACTGATATGAAACACTATTCTTCCCACTGACAATGATGAGGCAATATTCCTTCCACTCATACCAAATATGGGACACTATTCTTCTCATTGACGCCATTGATGGGGCACTATTCTTTCCATGGATACCATTTTCTACTTCCACTGGCCACAGTCCGATCCCCCCTAAAGTCTAAATGGCAGTAAGCTGGCCCTTTGTTTAGAATGTTTGGAGAGCCTTCATCTATGGTGAACACCGTTAAAAAAAAAAGAAAAAAAAAGACTGCTATATAGAACATAGCACACAAATCCAGGTTCAGCAGAGACATGATTGGTAGCTCCCTTTAAATAAACCTCTCATTTAAAATGTAAAGCACTAGAGAATAGAAAAGTAAATTTTAGCAGCAGCTGAACAGGCTCCACAATCCCAGCAGAGAAAGACAACAAATATAAAGTCAGTGCTAACTATTGAAATCCTTCACACCCCAGTCCATAGAAGTGTCACTCCAGGGATCTTAAACTCCTTATAGTCCAATCTAGAACATGGATTGCACACGGTCCTCACTAGTTTTGGGCCTTTAGTAGCGCTCCACTGGATAAGATGCTTAATCTTGAAGAAAATAAAAATGACTATACTGTATATAGTGTAGAATGTCCAACTCCACATGCACAACTGTATTCTTATAATGTGCTTACATCAAAAATGATTTAAAAAAAAAAAAAAGTCTCCAATAAACCAGAAGATGTGTTCATATATGTACACCCTTACCCTCCAAGTTTTCAAAATACAGCCTTCCATAAGACTCCAATGTAACTCTCCTCTGTGCCTTTATATCCTCTCTGGAAAAATCTTCCTCCCATTCCTCCAAATGGGTGTCAAAAGCTCCCAAAAAGAAATGTAAAACATAGTGTAATGCCACAGAAAACTTTTTTCACTAAATATAATCTGTGCTACCCGCAAAAAAAGTGTTTATAAAATGTGTGTATTCCTTTAAGCACAGTTAAAACTCCACCATGTGTGTGCTGATCCAGCAGTCACTCCATGCACCTTACCAGATATAAGCTTTTCATTGTACTAGGCCCCATGTGGTCACTCCATGCACCTTTACAACTACTGGTTTGTAAGCTCTTCTTTCCAAAAAAATCTTGCCATTAGTACTCCTCCTGATCTTCCATTCTTCAGTGCTTCCCCATGTAAAATTATCAAAATGGTCATATAGTGCAGCAATATCACTAAAATCCAGTATTTATTATACACAAATACATTTACAAATGCTTTATAAAAGCCTGTAAACCGCACTTAAGATGGCTGCCACAGCACTTCCAGCGTGCGCAATGAGGTCACTTCTGACATGTTTCGTCCAATGGATATCATCGCGCATGGCAGAAGTGCCATGGCAGCCATCTTAACCGCTTCCCGACCGCGCGCCGTCTTTTCACGGCGGCAGTCGGGGAGCTGGGCGCGAATCGACGTAAATAGGCGGCGATTCGCATTTTGCCCACCAGGGGGCGCGCGCGCCCCCGCTGCACTCCTGAGGAGTGTGCCCGCGGCTCGGGCGGACCCGATGTCCGCCGGCGAGCCGCGATGAGCGGCAAAAGACAAAAGAACGGGGAACCGCCGATGTAAACACGGCGGTTCCCCGCCCTGTCAGTGGGGCATGAGAGATCTACTGATCCCTGTCACTGGGATCAGTTAGATCTCTCATGCCCATGTTAGCCCAACCCGCCCACAGTAAGAACACACCCAGGGAACACAGTTAACCCCTAGATCGCCCCCCCAGGTTAACCCCTTCACTGCCAATGACATTTATACAGTAATCAGTGGACATTTAAATTTCAGGCGGGCTCGGCGC